>PITA01000864.1:55047-149065 GCA_004023965.1 Spilogale gracilis
TTTTTGTAAGTTGGAGTACCCTTCAATGTCCACAGCAAGCTTAAAAACAGTTGTGGAAGGGTATGGATTAAAATAGTTTGGAAACTTCCAGTCCTGGGGCTTTAGTACTGCAGAATTCAATGAGAAATGTTGGAAATTTCTCAAAATAAAAGTCATTTAAATTCAGTCTCAGGGAAGGTTCTATTATAGAACATATTGAAAAAGAGAAGATTAGTTGGAAATCAAGCATGTTCGAAATCAGTTATTATCAGGCTTTTGGATATAAATGTGTTTCTTGTATGTCAAGGTGGAATTTGTATTGTCTCTTTCTCAGTGGCACTCTATTCCTATTATTCTACATAAGTAAGAGAGTAGAAACATCTCTAGTTTTTAAATGTCATGAAAATAATTAATCGCCTATGAACAAGAAAGTTTTGTAGATTATCACCCTTCTTGCTATACTGTTGGTTAACTTTGGGACAGGGTGATGATTCCCCCCACACACACTTTTTTTAAATTTGGTGTGACACAGGCAAATGAAGACGGGGAGGAAAGAACAGGGTAGACTAGCAAGTGCAGATGGAGTTCATGCATGTGTGTAGACTGATGGGTACTTTCACTGAGCTGTTTAGTTTTAAATGGTTGGTCTGGTTGAATTTGGAGGCTAACCTCTTTGCCCTCTGCCTCTTCCTCATAACCTGAGTACTTGCTGGACATGTATGTGACAATCTTCTTTGTAACCTGTGATTAATATATTGGCTCCTCAGTGCTTTGAAAGGTCACGTTTTTTTATGCCAAAATTTTATACTGTGCATGTTTAGCATAGGCAATTTTTAGCAAATGATTTTTCTCTCTCTCAGTCATCTCTTTCTTGTTCAGAACTAGTATCCTGTTTTCATTGTTTTAACTTTCTAACATACTCAATTGTTTAGAACAGATTAACTCCTATTGTTTCTTTCCCCTTTGATATTTTGAGAAAAATAGCGCCTGGGTTGCTCAGTTGAGTAAGTGTCTGTCTCTTGATTTAGGCTTAGGTCATGATCTCAGGGTCTTGGGATCGAAACCCCCACCCCCACCCTGTCGCCCTGACCCCGCATGGGGCTCTGTGCTCAGCTGGGAGTCAGCTTCAGGATTCTCTCCCTCTGCACACCCTCCTACCTCCTATGTGCACACATGGGTATTCTCTCTATCTTAATCTCTCAAATAAATAAATAAATCATAAAAAAAGAAAAGAAAAAGAGTTACAACAGAAAATAGTATTCCTGCCTCTGTCTCAGTATATCAAGTGAGTAATAAGTAACTCGTACTTAGTTGTGACTTTTGAAAGAATATACTCTTGGATTTTATTTTTACTTCTGTTTTCATTTTGCTAAAACTGAGATAAGTGTATCTTTAAAAATAATCATTGTCAGTTTCGGTATCAGGTGTATAATACGTATTTAAATGGGGTATGGTAGACTTTCATGTCGATCTATGTTGTGAGATGTGTAATTTTGAAATAATTTGTTTTGTAAACAATCTGAGCCTAGTTCCTTTTCTAAAGGTAGGTGTTCTCAGAGCTTTTCCTGCTATGTATGTTTTTGATTTCATTCTGGTTACTATTTCTTTCTTAGATCCCTTTTGTTAATGTATGTTTTCTTTCAATATTGTCACTGCATCAGGACTATGTTAATCAGAACAGGATTGTATACACTATACTTTTATGATATTCATCTTATTTGGCCTTATCCACCTCGTAATTTTTAATGAAATTTGAATTTTCTGTTTCTTACTTAGCCTTTGTGAATTTTAGTTACTTTATTGCCCCTTTTTCTGCTTTTATTTGCGTTAATTAACTTTTCCTATTTTTTAGGGTTATTTTATGATCTTTTTCTAGTTCACTAAATGAATACGTAACTTTATTATTTTTATTGAATCATTCCTGCTATATTTCTTAGAGTTATTTTATTGACCTTTGCCAAAATTCTTTAGCTTATTTAGTTAAATATCATGTTCTTTTATTTTCATTCTTTCTTTTTAATGAGAACCTTAAATACCATGAGTTTTTGTCTGAGTCCATCTTTTACCATACATTATCAACTCTTATATATATTTCCTAATTATTTTTGTAATGTTAAAATAGCTTATAATTATAATTTTGATTTCTACTTTAGTCTGCAATTTAGGTATGTTTTATTTTAAAGTTTGCCTTTGTGTTTTTATTTTAAAGTTCTGTTCTGATATTAATTTCCATTGTGTGTGTGTGTGTGTGTATGTGTTTCATACTTGTGCATTTTGTGAACAGGTGATATATTTAATTTCTATATTTTATAACTTTCTGACATTTTTAACTTCCCCAATATAGGATAATTTTTTTCTTTTCTTTCAACCTTATTGAGGTATAATTGACAACATTGTAATATATTTAAAGTGTATAGTGTGTGATGATTTGTATACATTGTACAAGGACTCTCAAGTTAATTAACACATCTTTTTTTCATGTTTGTGTGAGAACACTTATCTACTCTTAGCAAAATATTATTATATGATACATTGTTATCAGCTATAGTCACCTTCCTGTAATTAGATGCTTGGGCCTCATTCATCTTAGAACTGAAAGTTTGTAACTTTTTACCATCTTCTCCCTATATTTCCCACTCCTCACCCCCTAGCAACTACCATTTTCCTTTGTGTTTCTATAAGTTGGATTTTTTTTAAGATGTTACATACATATAGTATCATGTAGTATCTGCCCTCCCACCCCCCGTCTAGCTATGTCACCTAGCATAATTCCCTCCATGTTATAAAAGCAGGCTTTCTTTTTAAAGGTAAATATTTCTGTGTGTGTGTGTGTGTGTGTGTGTGTGTGAGAGAGAGAGAGAGAGAGAGAGAGAGAGAGAGAGAGAATATGTTATTCATCCATCTGTTAACAGGTACTTAGGTTGTTTCCAAACCTTGGTTATTATGAATAATATCGCAATGAAAATAGGAGTACATGTATCTTTTCCAGATAACATCTTCATTTCCTTTGGATATGTACTGAGAAGTGGAATTGCTGGGTCGTACAGTAGTTCTAGTGTAAATATTTTGAGGAATTTCCATCCTGTTTTCCACAATGTCTGCACCAATTTATGTTCCCACGGACAGTGTATAGGGTTCTCTCTTCTCTACATTTTTGCCAGCATTTGTTTTTTTTTCTGTATTTTCTTTCTTTTTTTTGACAATAGACCCTCAAATACATGAGATGTGGTATGTTATTGTTCTTCGATTGACATTTCCTTGATGATTAGTGATGTCCAGAACATTTTCACATTCCTTTTGGCCATTGCATGCCTTCTTTGGAAAATGTTATTCAGATCTTTTCCCCATTTTTTAAGGAAATTATTTATTAGAGAGAGAGCATGCATGGTGTGGGGCAGAGGGAGAGGGAGAGAGAATCTTAAGCAGACTCTCTGCTGAGTGTGGAGCCCAAGCTGGAGTTCGATTCTGTGACCTTGAGATCATGACCTGAGCCAAAACTAAGAGTTGGTTACTTAAACGCTTAGGTCACTAGTGTGCCCTGTGTTTCACCCATTTTTAAATTGGGATATTTCTTATTTGTTTTTGTTTTGCTATTGAGTTGTATGAATTCTCTATATAGTTTAGATATTACCCTTTATCATATATATGGTTTACAAATATTTTCTTCCATTTTATAGTTTACCTTTTCATTTTGTGGGTTTTTTTTTTCTGTGCAGAAGCTTTTTACTTTGATGTGGCCCCCACTTCTTGATTTTTGCTTTTTTTGCTTATGCTTTTGCTGTCATGCCTAAAAAATCCTTGCCAAGACCAATGCCAAGGAGAATTTTTCCTGTATTTTTTTTTAGGAGTTTCAAAGTTTCGGGTCTTACATTTAAGTTTTTAACTTTTGACTTTTGTGAATGGGGTAAGATATTGGTGTAGTTTCATCCTTTTGCATGTGAATATCAAGTTTTCCCAGCCTCATTTATTGACTTAACTTTCTCTTTGAATATTCTTGTCTCTTTAGCCAAATGTTAGTTGACCATATATGCATGGGTTTATTTCTGGGTTTTTGATTCTATTCCATTGGTTTAGTGTCTGGTTTTGTTATTGTTTTTGTTTTTGTTTTTTACTTTTATGTCAGTACCATACTGTTTTGATTAGGATAGCTTTGTATTATAGTTTGAAATCAGGAGGTGTGATGTCTTCATGTCTGTTCTTATTTCTTAAAATTGCTTTGGCAGTTATCTGCTCATCCTGCAGGACTAGGTTGGCCTTCTGCTGTGCTTGCTAGCCGGCTGAAAAACCTCATCCTCAGCACCCTCCCTCTTGGGAGCACACATAGGAGCTGGCCATGGGATGGGAATATATGTGGGTTAGATATGAGGAGCATTGTGGGTGCCAGTGGTTCAATTGGAGGCATCATAGGCGAGGCATTCCCAGCTGCTCATTGATGGGCTTCCTGATGGAGTCTGTAAAGTGATTTTAGGATCTTTGATACATTTTAATCCAAGCGCTCACTTGTCACTTTGGCCAGTTAGCCACTGCTGAACCTCAGTGGTGCAGTTCACATCTCAGTACTCTGGATGGGGTTAGAAAGAAGTGTGTTACTTTGACAGCATCCTGCACAGCTGGGCAAAGAAGTGCTCACTTATATGTTGTCACATTGATCTGTGGGAGAGACCATGGGCTGAGAAAGCCTCTCATGACCTGGGGCCGTGTTCAGGGAGCTCTAGCGGGAGTAGTGATGTGGGGGAAGTAAAACTATTCCTCTTACCCCTTCAGTGCATCCAATCTCTAATTTTTTTTTTTTTTTGCTCCAACTATGCACTCGAAATTCTGCACTGGACTCCCAGATTTTCAAAAAGGTTCTTTCATTCCTGGGTGATTATCATAATTGATGTTGCTTTGGAGGAAGACTGTAGAAAGCTCTTATTTGGCCATGTTGTCACCAAAACTAGCATATTTGATTCTTTTTTGTAGGTGTATTTAATCTTGCCTATCATCTTGCAGAATTTCCCTCCTATATTTACTAGTCTAAAAAATGTCAGATATGTTACAGTGTAGGTATTTACTCATTTATATTTGTCCTGAAGCCATGTAACTTCTCTTTCTGAAATTCAAAAAGTTTTCTAAGACTGTATCTTTTATGGTGCTTTCTGTTTCTCTGGACTGTCTTCTAGAAACACTGATTAATGTCAGTTAACACCCTGGTCTCTATTTTTCCATTTCTTTTCTACTGAGGTTTCCATTTTCTTTCTCCCTCTGAGATTTTCTACAACAGTTAAGTAATGATTAAATTTACCACCTTTAGTATCAAGTCTTATATTCTGTTTTTAGTTTCTTTGTGATTTTTAAAAATAATATGCTCTTTTATTATTTCACACTCTTGCCTTTTTATCTTGCCTGGAATTCTTTTCATTTCATCCTGTTTCCTTTCACAGAGGCCATGTCCCTTTGTCCAAAATAAGAATTTCAAATTGTTTTCTGCAATTTTCTTTTGAATTCTGTAGTTAGATTTTTCAGAGATTTGCTTTGGATTTTTAATACCATATTCTCTTCGCCTTGAAAGGCTTAAATATTTTTTCTATGAAGTTTTTGAGTGATGCCATGAGGATACCTACGCAGGTTGAGTGAATTTTCCTTGTTCCAGATCCTTTTCTACCATAACGGCAGTGAAAATGTCAGTGTTCAGTCTATAATTTAGTAGACATCATTTCCATTTTAATTACTATTTCCTAGCAGTCTTTATTTAAGATACCTCCTCTCGGTTGCAGTTCAAGCTTCTTTCAACTCCCATGGTCTGATTCTCTGGTTCTCTAAGGAGAAATGTTACATGGCATCCTAAATCCCAGATAAATGTAACAGAATCACATTGTTTTTGAATCCACTGTAATATATTTCAAATGTCTTCCATCTCTGTGGTATATTTTTCTTATTGTGATAGATGACACAATTAGAGAACAAGAATTTCCTTTATGTCATGGACTGCAAAGGTCACACAGGTAGAAAATGAAAGGGTCAGACAGTTTGCACAAATCATCCTCACTATTAGATACTTTAACAAGAAAATGTAATTGAATTATATGTATTAAAGAGATGATACCATTCAACAAATTGTTCTTAATAGAGGAAAAAGATGAGATGTGAGCTAACATTGACATGAAAAACACAGGAAGAAGTTGGGGGGGTTGGAGTGGGAGGGAAAATGGTGGAGGTTATTGAATATCTATTAGAGTGTGCAATTGCATTTTTGAAATAATTAGTCACCTAATTATATATCCAGATACAGTAATTGTTGTTCCATAGTTATGATTTATTTTAAGTATTCTCTTTGTATAATTTTCAGTTGCATATTTTTTTTTCAAAATCGAATTTGTGAGGCATACATCTGTTAGAAGTTGCTTTGGGAATGTATTTATATGTCATTTTGGAACAAGTAGAAAGATTTTTTTTTTCTTCTAAATGGCTAGGAAGGTGAATAAGTTCTCTAACCTTCTAGGTAACATTCACATTAGCTGAATGGGAGGCAGTTAGTAATAAGCATGAGACATTAAGGAAAAATAGTACATTTATTGAAAATCAGCTTTTGGTACCTAATCACTTCATTGAGATTTTTCCTATAGTTTACTTGTATTTTACTGGAAGGTGTTTGTTGAATAAAGATAGCAAAGGATTGTCCAATGACATATAAACCATGGTCGAATAAAGATTTCATAGTTTTTACAGTAGAGGGATTATCTGGAATTCAGATACAAATGAGCTTGATGCTCTAGGAGTATGTTATTTTGAATATACTTATGAACTGGCTGAAAACCTTACTTTATAGCTGAATGCCTCGGCAGTTTGTTAATCACATCCATAAACATGAGCCATTTGCAATGGAGTGGGCTTCACATTTGGAACATCTTGGAGATGTGTCTTATCTGGATATGCCAAATTAAGCATGCATTGAAATTAGACTGTGTTCAAATTTCTGCAATAAAATCTTATTATTGGCATTGTCTACATAAGTGGTTTAGCCAAGAAACTCTCTTACAGTTAAACCTGCTTTGGCTACTTATATGAAAGTGAACCTACTGACTTTGGTTGTAGAATAATAGCAGCAATTTTCTTATAAGGTATATTTCAATAATTGGAATCTTGTTTTTATTACACAATTGGAGGTACAATCTCCTGCGAAATAATTTCTCTAGAAGATAGAGTTGTTAAAAACATCATCCCAGTGATACAGTTGAAACAATGTTCAGATTTCTAACTTACGTGGACCCTGTGCTACACCTCTAGACATGTTAGTTTCCATTTAACTGCTTATTTTTCTTTCAAGATAAAGTTTCATAGTGTGTGCTCCATCTATGTTCACCAGGTTGGTTCCTAGTGAATTATAGAAAACTCTAAAGATTTCTATTTCTCAATTCTTGTAGCTTTCATTACTCTGTACTTCTGCTTCTGTTGAGGCTTCATATTCTCAACCTGTTCTCAGGCACTGTAAATTTCACCTTTGGTATCTGGGGATTGTAACAATGTTTGAGGAGAAAATTCAGTTTTTAATTACTTTGTATTTTATTAACACTAAAAATTATTTAAAAACCAAAAAGTATATTTTTTAATTTAAAAAATTCATTCAAGATATAGACTCAGACCTTCGCAGTAGCATGTGTCAAAGAGATTGGGAAACACTGGTCACTGGGCTGTTCGTATAGTTTGTCATAGTTTGTTATATTTGAAAAGCATTGATGATACTAGGAAAGAGGAGAGGGAGGAGAGAGAGAGAGAGAATATGGCTCTTTAAAAAACAAATTAATGGAGTCATTAAAAAAAAAATGATCACGTTGTTGGGTGAGAAAATCCCTCAAGACCTTGACTCTTACCCTCCAGGAAAAATAGACAATGGAGAGACAGATAAGGCTGCTCTCATTCTCTGTCATCTCTGAGGGACCTGGAAAGCCTGCAGGTCTGAGAATACTTCCTCCCTGGAGAGATACTGCCATATCTTGGGGGACCTGAAGCTCAGTGTTGGGGTTTCATGTAAGCATGGCACCTAGAATAATGGGTCGTTCGTTCCTTCTTTCTTTCTTTCTTTCTTTCTTTCTTTCTTTCTTTCTTTCTTTCTTTCTTTCTTTCTTTCTTTTTCTTTCTGAGAGAGAAGGAGAGCACAAACAGGGAGGGACAGAGGGAGAGGGAGAGAGAGAACCTAGCAGGCTTCATGCTCAGTGCAAAGCCCAATGTGTAGTTTTATCTCACAACCCTGAGATCATGACCTGAGCTGAAATCAACAGTCAGATGCCTAACTGACTGAGCCACCCAGGCACCCCAGAGATTGGGGTCTTTCTCAATCAAGTGGAAATAGTTACCTGATTTTGAATTTACCTTTCACATATTTAAAACAATTGTTGAGGATAAATATAAAAATAAGGAAATACAGGTAGCCTCAAAGAATAAAAACTTGTAAATGTAATAAATTACAATTGTACAGAGTAAAATATTTAGTACAGACTAAAATATTTCTAAACAGCCAAAGGTTTTTAAAAAATATTTCAATGGCCTTAAGAAGACTGATTTTGGATCCTGAGATACTCAGAGTTGTATTTTCAAAGTTAGAAACTGTTGGAAGCCCATGGCAACCCGGTGGTGTCACTGACTTAGGAGGCAGAATAAGATATCATTTATTTAAAATTCTGTTCCTTAATTTTAATGATTCTCTGAAGTGTTGATATTGTTAATTTTTAATTTTTTGTTTTTATTATTATTTTAATTTTTTTGTTAATCTTATCTTGGAAAATTCTTCTCTTGTTATTTTGTATTTAGATTTGATTGTTACTGCTTTTTACAAAGCATCACATAAATATATTGTCATATAATTGTACACTAAAAATGAGTGCAGTAATTCCATTTATTTAATATTTTAAGAAAAAATCAAACTAAGGTGGTAGTCAATGTTCTAGGAATCTTTATTTTTTATTTTTTAAGTATTTTATTTATTTATTTGACAGAGAGAAACATAGCGAAAGAGGGAACACAAGCAGGGGGAGTGAGAGAGGGAAAAACAGGCTTCCCGCTGAGCAGGGAGCCTGATGTGGCGCTCGATCCCGGATTCTCCGGGATCATGACTTGAGCCGAAGGCAGTCACACAACCAAATGAGTCACCCAGGCACCCCTGTTCTAGGAATTTTTTAAATCCCTCTTCAACGGGGATAGTTGAAGAAATAGTTCATCAACTTTCCTCAGAAGAAAAATAAAAAAAATTCTACATTTATAAGTGAACATGACTAATAACTGAAGACAAGATTCCTCTCCAAATCATCAGGAAACTTTTGCATTCTTCAATTTATATAATCTATCAGGACCTGTTGGCATTTGGAGCCATATTGTAATAGGATGCATTTCAGGATTATTCATGTATTCTCATGACAATATGATTTTTTTTTTAAAAAGATTTTATTTATTTATTTGACAGAGAGAGAAAGGGAGCCCAAGCAGAGAGGGTAGCAGAGGGAGAGAGAGAGAGGCAGGCTCCCTGCTGACCAGGATCCCGATGGAGGCCTTGATCCTGGGACCTTGGGATCATGATCTGAGCTGAAGGCAGACACTCACTGACTAAGCTATGCAGGTGCCCCAACAATGTGATTATGGAAGCTAGTTCTAGAAGTGAGAGAAAGCCTTCAATTTTACTTGCATCGACAAATAGTATCAGTCAGTTCCTCGACAGTCCTCTTTGACAGTGTGATTTGCTGTCATAAGTGTTATTTGATATCCTGAAGATACTGGGCTTTCACCTTTGTGTAAAAGACTAGTTAGTGTGTAGTGAAGACAGACTTTACATAGGCATGCATGTCCGTGTGTGGATTCTCATAACCCTGTTTTTGTAAACCATATTTATTAAGCCCAAAATGGTCTTTAGGTCTGGTTGCATGGCATTATTGGAAAATGGTTGAAATTTTATTCCTTTAATTATGTTTTTCTTCTGAAAAGATGATACGTCTTTATGGAGACACTTATTTCAGCATGTGGTTTTCTCTGTGTATGTGTGCGTATACACATGACGCATACCTCATACGTGTGACTCCATACCTAATATAAAACGCTGAATCCTGTTTTTCTACTTAGTATTTTTTGTCAGTGTTTTCCTGTGTAATTAAAAATGCTGTTTGTGTTATAGGAACATATCATAATTTACTTAATCATACTTTCACTGTTGGACACTTCCTTGTATTACATTTCTTTAGGGAACATCTGTGTGCATACATTTTTGTCCACATTTTGGACTATTTCCTTAGAATAGATTCCCAGCTGTGAAGCTGCTAGGTCAGATGCTCTTCCAAATTGCTTTCCAACAAGGCAGTTTTCTATCAGTAGAGAATATAGGTATGCTTGTTTCATTGTCCTCTTGCCAAGCTTACTTATTATAATCTCTGTTTTTGCTAGTTTAGATAGAATTTTATTGTTTTAGTTTGCATATCTTTGATGATTCATGAGGTTGAAATTTAAAAACCTGTTGTTTATGCCTTTGTCTTTCAGGGTTTTAGGATTTTCTTAATGATTAACATGATCTCTTTTTTGTCTAGGGATTTTATTCTTGTCTCTCATAAAATTTCTTTTTAATGTATAGATATTTATTTTTTAAAAACTATTTATTTATTTATCTATTTATTTATTTATTTAATAGAGAGAGAGATCACAAGGAGGCAGAGAGGCAGGCAGAGAGAGAGGAGGAAGCAGGCTCCCTGCCGAGCAGAGAGTCTGATGTGGGCCTCCATCCCAGGACCCTGAGATCATGACCTGAGCTGAAAGCAGAGGCTTTAACCCACTGAGCAACCCAGGTACCCTAGATATTTATTTTTAGTTATGCTTTTGATTTTTAATTCAGAGAATTAATTTTTCATGGAGTCAAGCGATAGCCTTTGTCATGAATTATTTTGTGCAAAGAACTCCATGCACAGATGAAATCTTACACTGATATTACCTGGATAGGAGATCTCATTAGTAGTTTGATAATTAGTCTGTCATATAGAGTTGGCTTTTATTTTTGGAATATCATTGCTTTGAAACTATAGCTAAAAAAGGCAGATGGTTAACGTGTTTTCTCCTTTCCTGAAAATATCCAAGATGAACCAATATCATCAGTCTGTAATGGAGGTTGGCAATGTCAAGATGTTTGTGGCCATGTCAAGATGTTGAGTCAGTACCCAGGTCATTGCTCATTAAAAATGATGCTCTTTGGACCAACAGGAGACCCAACAATAGGATCCTAACAATTTCTGATTCTCCCTCATATTCCTTCAAGGTAGCTCAGAACATTTTGTTCTTTAGAAAACATTCATGCCTTTTTCCTTAAGTTACAGCTCTTACTGTTTTTCTATTCATGTTATTAGTCTGTGCTTTTTTTTTTGTAACCATAAATACATTGGTGGAAATAACATTTTTAATAAATCATTATGCCTTTGCTTTATTTGTTTCTACATACTCTTCCATTAGTCATTCTATGTGTTTGTTTTTGGAAGTGAATGTATAGCTTTTTTCAAATATGGATTATTCCATTTTGATAACCCATTAATCACTTTCTGCTCTTCCACAGTCATTTCTTATTGTATCATTTAATATTCACCAATCATTAATTTCTTCTTTTCCTTGCTCATATTTTATGTCCTTTGAGATCTTCAGAATGTGATTCACTCTCCATTCTGTTCTGATTTATAATTACCTGCTTCTCATATGATTTCCTCTCGTGTTTTGTGCCTTCCTTTATTCTCTTATTGCTTTTGGCCTTCTCTTGTTTTTTTATTTTTGTTTTTGTTTTTCAAAGTAGGCTCCATGCCCAGTGTGGAGCCCAGTATAGGGCTTGAACTCAGGACACTGAGATGAAGAACTAAGCCAAGATCAAGAATCACATTCTAAACTGACTGAGCCACCCAGGTGTCCCTGGTTTTCTCCAGTTTTAATTTCTCTTCCTTTCACCCCATTTGACCTTGGGCCACTATCGTATGAAATAAGCATATATTCTGTATGTATGTGGTGTGTCTTACCAAAGCTACAAATAGGTATCATCTGACTCCCACATATGAAATGGGCAAATACAGATCTCTTTGTGATTCAGCAGTCATCTGCAAGCATATCAAGGGACATGTTTCTTCTTCATTAGTAAATTACTGTACCAAGTGCCATTCATTTTTCCCAAAAGAACTCGGTGAGTTTTGATATATTCACCCACCTAATCTAACAATTTCGGAAAAATCAATTCAGTGATATAAAATTAAAAGATGTACTACCAAAATTGTGGTATCTCTAAAGTGACATTTTTTTGAACGGATCTAACTATTTAAGGTGGGGTTTTCTCATTCCTTTCAGGCCATAAAAATTTCTGTAAAATGGAAATAACTACACATTTAATTACAGTTCCAAAAATTTGCGTTCTTGCATGAAGCTTTCTTCCCTTGTCATGCTGCAGCCATAATGGCTACATTGTCTACTGCTAATTTGCATTTTAATTGAGTTTTAAACATTTAACTAGAGGTTGGTCCAATAGGAGATTCTATAACCATCTCAGTAATTGGTAGGCAAAAGTTATTTTTTTATTGCTATTTTAGCAGTAGGGAAGTGTGCCCGACAGGGCTGGGGAAAGAACTGATAACCTTCAAAGCAGGCTTTGTACACTGGGGCTGTCATGAGAAAAAGAGAACAGACGTTAGGAATGGAGACATTAGAAGAGACAGATGGTGAGAGGTTATAATGATTTCTAGGATCACCCAAATCGTCTCAACTTGATGCCAATTTTTTTTTTTCCCCCAGTTAGGGCAGCAGTCATGCTTATTTTGAGCTTCTGTGGACACATTTCATGCAGTTCTATTGGACTTTGCATTCTTTTATGTTTCTTTGGGTCTTCAGGAAGTTTCTGACACACACTGGATTTTATCAGCATTTTCAGTCGACAAATTTGAACATTATAAACATTTCTAAAACGTTTTTTATTAAACCTCTCTTCTGAAAGACGTGAAAGTAAGATGGCTGATTCTTAGATTATCTGCATTTGGAACAACCTCCTTTGGGTTGCAGAAACAGAGTGATGCTGTGTGAGACCAGGAGAAGATTTTAGTGGGCATAGCAGCTGTTGATTCAAGTATAATTATACATGTTGCCTCTGTGTTTTCTCTTAGGTGAATCAGCAGTTTCAGTTTATTATGAAAATTAGCAATCTATAAGATAATTCTGTAAAATGAATTCCCAGAAATACAAGGTACATAGTCTGGTGAATATGAAATGCTCCCGTGAAATACTCATATCTCATTGTGATCCTCAATGTTCTAGTTGCAGTTATGGTCATAGTGTCAAGAATAAAACCGATTTGATGTGGGATTAAAAGTTGCACAAATGCTTTATGTTCTCTGGAGAAAACAGAAATATTCCTTGTAAATGAGAAACTTCAAAATGAAAACATAAAATACTAGCTATAGACTACTCAGCATGACTCTCAAATTTTTAAGAATAACTTTTCTGAGTATTGGGTTTTGAAATCTCTGAGTACATTAGATTGGTCTATGAAATAGCGTACCCAATTACATACAAAATTCCTTATAGTTAGAATACTTCTTTGCATATACATATATTTTACCAATTAACTGTTTTTAGCCCAATCCTTCTGACGTGTCCAGCAATCTCCTAAAAGCTGTGCATTTATTTAATGCACCTTCATTTTGTTTTTGTTTTGTTTATGATATGACAGACCAAATAAAGAAATTTGAAACTTCCAGAGCAGAGAAAGCACATTTTCATTTTAATCAAGGAATCTCCTCTCCAGGGATTGATGAAAACTCATAAATGTGTAGCAGAATTTTGGAGTTCAAAGGTAGAAGTTGTCCACCATTATGGAGTAAACGGTCATTTAACCTCTTTAAGTGTACTTCATATAAGACTCAGATGAAGGGTCATCAGTATGTATCATTTGTGATATTATCCAGGAAGAAATTAATCAGAGGAAAATGGTACTTGGTGACTTGAGAAAAAACATATACATGGAGTAGTTAGTGTCAGGACATCCAAAGTGTCAATAGCCTTTGAAGAAACACAGCCCAGTGTCTCTTAGCAGGACGCAAGACTGAAGAAATGTCAGACCCCTGTTCCATTGAAATCTTTCAAATCCTTCTAGAAATAGAACTTCACTTAATCAAAATTTTATGTAACGTCGGTCACATTATTGATGCTGTGTAAATTCTTGTTAAACCAACAACTGTATGCTCTCTTAGAATGCTGAAGGCATCCCACACGGGATGAAAGAGTCAGACATCTGCTAGCAGCTTATGTAGAAAGCAAAGATACACAAATGGTAATAATCACAGCATACTGAGGAGCTGGCAAGTGAAGGCTGTGGACAATAATTGATTTGGGAATTCGGCCATTTGAAACCATTTTAGAAGCTTGAGGGATATGAATTATAGAAACATCCAGGGAAAAGATACAAATTTTCTGTACGGTGGGAAAATGAAGCAAGGTGAGAATACTTCTGTAAGGAAGAAGTGACATTTGAGCTGGGTAGGATTTTTGTATTTAGAAATGCGTGTGTAGTGAAAAAGGAGGAGAAGAAGGGTGACCTATTCTAGATTGAGGTGATTGACTAATTTTCATATTCTACATTTATTGATTGCCTCCTATGTTCTAGGCACTGAACTAAGTGCTTGGAACAAGGGATGAGTGGGAACTTTTTTTTCTTACCTTTGAAGAACTCCCACAGCTGGGAGGCATACAGGTAAGCATTGTACAAAATGTGTTCTAAAGGCGGCCTGTGGTGCTCTCAGGCCTGAAGGGGGCGCCCCTCCTACACAGAGTGCTGGGAATGGGCTGGGTTCATTCTCAACACCCCTGAGCCCAATTAGCAGCTACTTGAGCTGCACGATCTAGCTGAGGGTGCATTTTTGTTGTTATTGTTTTTTGTAGCTCTTTTAATGAAAGCTTTGTACTAAAATTATTCATTTATAATTTATAAATGAATTTATAAATTCATATATATGGATGTATAAATGTATAAATAAATTTATAATAATGATTCATTATTCCCTCTAAACTTTAATTTCTTGGAGGCTACTAAATTAGATTATATCTTTGCATTACTTTGTGGTATCTAGAATAGTGCCTTGCACACAGAGTGGACATTAAACGACTTTAGGAAGGTAATCATGTTTTGTATTTCTTGGAAAATGAAGCATTTCTTGTTGAAGGCATGGCTGTGAGATAAGGTGTCCTATCCCCATGCCCTTTCAGCCTCTTTAATCATGCCCTGTGCAATTTCTAAAGCTGTGTTGTGGTGGAGGCCAGTGATGGTCAGTGTTTGGGTTAAAACCACTTTTGACTGTGAACACTTCAACTGTGAACACTTGACAGGCATTTTAACCTCATCCCTCTGAGGCTAAGCTTATTATTAAGGGTGGGGGAAGCTGACCATCAGCAAGCTACTCTTCATTTATTTTTTTAAAAAGTACTCATTAAAAAGTCACCTTTCCCCAATTTCACATTCACTTTAAGTTCATCCTTACCTGTAACACACTAAGTCAATATCCTGAGATTGTTTAGGAGGCTTCTTATTTTTCTCAGCTGTAAAGTCAATTACCTTTCAAATGATTTTATAGCTGACAGTAAATGGCCCATGAAGTGTATGAATAAAAATGAGGGCAAATATTTCCTGGTTAAATAGTTATAATGGTAGTCAGTGTAATGGACTGAAGTTTCAAAAATAATCAGGGACAAATTACATAGTGGCCACAGGATATTACGCTCTGGTCTCTACAAAGATATCCTTTGCGGGTGTTCTGACACACATGTGACCCAAGTTTTAATTTATGATATTTTCTTGTATGTTAGCAAATGTCTGTGTATTTCTAGAGTAAGAGCATCTGTGGAGATCAAATATAAGAAAATTGAGCTATGACTTGGTTTCATCATCATGAATGGTATTTGAGAATATTGATATCTTTGGAAAGTATACTTAACTATTTACCATTGTATAACTTCTTCCAGGGTGTGTGCATATCTCCTGGGTCATGGTGCAAACAGACTAATTCTACTAGTTCTTTTTAATGAAATGATTTTTTTTTTAAAGATTTTCTTTATTTGAGAAAGAGAGAGTGCGTACACAAGTAGGGGGAGCAACTGATAGAGGGAAAGGGAGAAGCAGGCTTCTCAGTGACCAGGGAGCTCGATGCCCAGCTCGATCCCAGGACCCTGGGATCATGACCCGAGCAAAAGGCAGCTTAACCAACTGAGCTACCCAGGCGCCCCTTTAGTAGTTCTTAAATAGTCACTTATGACATTTTTAAGTACTATCGTGTTTTCTGGGTTGTTGGGACACAGATTGATGGTAGCCATGCCTGAATTCATGGTGGAGGGAATGAGCGAGTGGAGCATTAAATGGGCATCCTATTTATCTGAAGTTGTACACCAAGATTTCTTCATTAACACTATTTCTTCAAAGCTCTTTATTTGGCCAGAAGGAGTGAAATCAGTCTGTCCCTTTACAGGTGCAGTATGACACATTTCAAAATGCTTTTCAAATCTTGGTATCCGGTGACTGCATTTTAACAGTTCTATAAACATGCAGAGTCAGTTGTGTGGTCTGCTGGCATATATTTATAAGTACCATTCACTTGTCCAAATTTGTACAAGTGGACCTGAAAGGAAATCTCAAGGTCAATTTTTTTTTTTTTTAAGATTTTCTTTTTTATTTGACAGAGAGAGACACAGCAGGAGAGGGAACATAGCAGGGGGAGTGAGAGAGGAAGAAGCAGGCTTCCTGCCAAGCAGGGAGCCCGATGCAGGGCTCCATCCCAGGACTCCGGGATCATGACCCAAGTCTAAGGCAGACGCCCAACAACTGAGCCACCCAGGCAACCCTCAAGTTCATTTTTATTGCAACTCATTCTCGATGACATTGAGAGGTTGTGGCACCATGTTAGTCTAAGAACTTGGGTGGCCCGTGGTATCTCTGTTGGAGTCACACAAGCTTTTTCTTCGAGAGATTCCATGGGATAGAAGTCTTTCTCTTTTGCTGTTCCTTAGCACTTCTGACTTTTTGAAACTTAATTTTCTTATTCTTAAACTCCAGACAGCATTGACTGTTTCCTTCCCTGTACTCTTTGTTTATATTTGTGTATTTCAATTAAGGTAATTTTCTGGTGGTAGAGGGGAACTTGAGGCAGGTCCCCCCACCCCTTTTTTTTCTTTTCTAACAAGGCCTTGGCAAAAAGTCATATGCTTAAGAAGTACCAGCAGAATCTCTCATCCCATCTCCTGTTCATCAGCTAAGTAGGTCAACTAGTGCTTTTTATTTTCTCCATAAAGTCTACATGCTAATGTCTAGGACATTCTGGAAAGCTATCTTTTTTTTTTAATTTTATTTTATTGTTACTTAAATTTTTTTTCCAGTGTTCCAAGATTCATTCCCCATTCCCCACACCCAGTGCTCCATGCATTAGGTGGCCCCAGTACCCACCACCACGCTCTCCCATCCCTCCACCCCCCTCCCTCCAAGTCCCTCAGTTTGTTTCTGTGTCCAAAGTCTCTATTGTTTCATTTCTTTCCCTGGATTACCCTACTTCCCATTTACTTTCCTTCTCCCACTGTCTTCCAGGTTACCCCTCATGCACCACAAGTAAGTGAAACCATGTGATACTTGACTTTCTCTACTTGGCTTATTTCACTCAGCATAATCTCTTCCAGTTCAGTCCATGTTGCTACAAAAGTTGGATAATTCATCCTTTCTGATGGAGGCATAGTATTCCGTTGTATATATGTACCACATCTTCTTTATCCATTCATCTGTTGATGGGCACCTTGGCTCTTTCCACAGTTTGGCTATTGTGGCCATTGCTGTGATGAACATTGGTGTACATATGGCCTAGAAGGCTATCCTTTTTTATACCAGTGTATTTTATATCTTTCTTGTGACACGTATGTTTATCACCAGTCTCTAATCTCTCTCTTTTTTTTTAAAGACTTTATTTATTTAACAGAGAGAAATACAGCCAGAGAGGGAACACAAGAGGAAGGGAGTGAGAGAGGGAGAAGCAGGCTTCCTGCCAAGCAGGGAGCCCAATGTGGGACTCGATCCCCGGTCTCCAGGATCATGACCTGAGCCGAAGGCAGTAGCTTAACCAACTGAGCCACCCAGGCGCCCCCAGTCTCTAATCTCTTGATGGTAGTTGTACTTGCTATTATATAACAAGTTATTCTGTAAACTCATGTAGCAGATACAAGTAAAGAGAAATGTTTATGTGAAAACTAAAATGGAATGTTACTCAATTTGCTAGACAAAAATTTCTATTAAATTAGCTGGGGTGAAGCCAGTCACAAAGATGGTGAAAAATGTGAATGACTAAGAATCATAGAATGATTCTGAAGTCAGCCTGCTTCTCAAGTGTCTTTAACTTTCTTGATTTATCATCAAGAACAAAACTGGAAATGGTAGATGATGCATAATCGATATGCTTAATAAGATAACTAGAAGATCTATACAAAGGCCCTACATCAAAGAAGGAGCAAACTGTGCGCTCAAATGTTTCTATGAAGAATATTTAAAGTATTACTTTGAAAGGTTCTTGACTTCAGTATATTTATTTGAAAAAAAGACCAACTACATATTCTGAATGTGTCTGACAAGAAAGCTTCTAACATGAGGATAAATTAAAAGCCAGGAACTGCTCCCCCCCTTTCTATGTGGAAGAAAGGTGAGTGAAGTGTTAGTGATTCTCACAACTCTGGTGGAGAAACGTCTTCAGGAAGACTGTGTGGTATGGATCCAGAAGAGGGATTTTCCTTAGTTGGTCTCTGCAGGTGCCAAAGCCATGGTGCAGATGGGAAGGATGCTGTTGCCTTGGGTCATGCTGGAGAAACACCAGTAAGGCCCCCTTTTTGAGACAGAGCCCATCCAGAGTAAACCCCCAGTTATTCTAAACAGCCAAAAGAAAATGACACATTGGGGCGCCTGGGTGGCTCAGTTGGTTAAGCGACTGCCTTTGGCTCAGGTCATGATCCTGGAGACCCAGGATGGAGCCCCACATTGGGCTCCCTGCTGGGTGGGAAGCCTGCTTCTCTCTTTCTCACTCCCTCTGCTTGTGTTTCCTCTCTAGCTGTGTTTCTCGCTGTCAAATAAATAAAATCTTAAACAAACAAAAAAAACTATAAAAAAAAGAGAAAATGACACATTTATTTTTCTTATAATGCATTTGTATCTTCATTCAAACTTTAATATTATAGGTAAGGCCTACACACATCAACTACTATACAGAATGGTCTGGTGGCCAAAGAAAATGTCCTTATAAAGAGCCACTTTTTTGAAAGTTCCCTTCCCTAGGTAGATTATCTCTGTGACCTCTTGCCCAGGTGATAACCCTATTCCTGAGAGGCTTTATAATAAATAGCATCACGACCGGCAAGCTTGTCTTTCATTATTCATTTTTATCACCAACTGATGTTAACTTTCTGGGAGATGAGATAATAGTCATAGTAATGCCTGCCTATACTACCGGCCATAGCACTCGAACCAGAGTAAGTGATAAATAAAGAAATAATGATCAGGTTCCCAAACCGGGATATTCTGGACTTTTGCATGACAGTTTTAGCAGAAGTTTGTCTCCTGTGTCAAATGGCACTTTTATCATATTGGTTTGTTGGCGTGTGTCTTACCTTTCCCTTCATTGTTCCAGCCATTTTAGATGATACTGAGATGCCAAAGTATTCATTCAACTGGTTCTTAAAACTGGCTGAATAAGAGAAAGATTTTTATTTTTTTTCTGGTAGTGAGCTTCACTCAGTGCATGGGAAATTCACGCAGTTCCGACCTGCTTCTTTCCTGCCGATGGATGGTCGCTCATGGGCCTTCATTTGCCTCCCTCAAATATAACAACAGCCCAGAGGTGAGTTATTCAGACAGTGTGGACACCCTGGGAGATGTGGCGTGTTTTGCAGGCACTGATGTGATACAAACCAATCACCCAAATCTTTTATGTCTCTTTTCCATATTGTAACTCCCATGAGGTAAAAGCATTAAGCTACATTAAGCCTCATAAAGAGAAATTTGAGTTCATGATGTGAAACTTCTCAGTAATGGTAATTAGTATAATCTGCTTTTTGAATTTGCTAACTGATCTTTGAAAAAAGTATTACCAGTTTTCTCATTTCTATTTAAATATTTAAGACTGAAAACTTTTTAGTAGAGCACTTATTACCTTCCACATAACTTTGTAAGTGGCTTCGATTGTATGCAGAATTACATCAAATCATCTGAGCAGACAGCTCATGAAACTAAGAACATAAGCATAATTTATAACACATAAGAAAAAAGTATATCTTGAAGTTTAAGATACGAATAAAAACTGAAGTTGGAATTTTTGCAGAATCAAATATCTCCCCCATATCAACCAAAATTTATAGAAAAATATAACTAAAATAGAACAAAAGATAGGCAGGATCCCTGATAGAGACTATGTGAGCAGATATCCATCTGTGTAGATATCATTGAATCTGTGGGCACAAGATAGATAATATTAGAAAGCATGATAATATAGTACATACTACTCATAATTATAGTCAGATATGTCACTACTACTCTCATTTGTTGGCAAAATAAATAGATAGAAGATCAGTAAGGACGTAGAAGAATTGAAAAACACAATTAACTTCACCTATTGACATTAGGTGAACGAAGAGCATTCCAAACAGAATATACATTCTTTTCAAATTCACCCAAGGCATTTATCAAGCTAAATTATATGTTGGGGGCCATACAATTAAGTCTTAGTACATTTAAGAGTATTGCAGTGTATGTTCTCTAATCACAATGGAATGAAATGAAAAATCAAGAATAGAAAGAGTTTTGGAAGGATCCCAAATACCTTGACACTAAGTGGCATACTTCTGAATAACCCATGTGTAGTGTGTTGCTCTCTGCCTACCAAAATTGTATGTCCATGTCTTAACTCCTGGAACCTGTGAATGTGACCTTTTTGGGAAAAGGGTCTTTGAAGATGTAATTAAGTGTTCAGGGTATTGAGATGAGATACTCTTGGCTTATCCGTGCGGGTCTAAACCTAATGAACGGTGAACTTATAAAGGAAGAAAAGGAACACACAGACAGAGAAGGTCCTGTGAAGATAGAGGCAGAGAGGAGTTAAATAGGCAGAAGCCCCCAAAAGGTGGAAGAGGCAAGACATGTACTCTCCCTGGAGCCTTCAGAGGAAGAGTGGTCCTGCCAGTTCCTTAGTTTTGGGCTCTTGGCCTCCAGAACGGTGAGAAAATAAATTTTTGTTGTTTTGTGCTATCCATCTTGTAGAAATTTGTTGAGATAACTCTAGGATCAGAACACAACAGGGCCAAAGTAAAAATGTGATGGGAAAGAACAAAGTTTTTTGAATGAATTGGAATTGTACATACAACATATAAAAGTTTATCGGATGCTTGTAAATCATTACTTGGGGAAAAATTTAAGGGGCTCTTTATTAGAAAAGAGGAAAAGTCTCAAATCCATGACCCCAACTTCTACCCTGAGAAACCACTAAAAGAACAAATGAAACCCAAATGAGTAAAAAATTACTAGCATAGAAAGAAAAACATGGGAAAATTAATGAAAACAAAAATTGGTTCTTTAAGAAGATCAATAATATTGATATACTTCTATCCAGGATAGATCAGGGAAAAAAATAGGCACTTCACATTACCAGTATCAGGAGTGACAGAGGTGACATCACTATAGACTCAGCAGTTATTAAAAGGGGAATGAGGATAATACAGGTTAATGAAGGAGTCAATTGCTCCCCTGTCTTGCCCCACCCTCAGCCTTCAGAGACTTGTGCCTTTCTTTGAAAGAAGGCCTGTATGTCTCAGGGTCAGGGCTGTAGCTTCCTCTGTGAATGAGCTTCTGTAGGCTCTCATCCTTCACACCAGCCCACATGTCATACTGAACATTTTGATGAGTTCAGCTGCTTTCTCCTTAGCCCATTCATTGCAGATTTGTTCTTCTTTCCATTAAACCAAGGATGGAAGCAGTGGTGGGTCTCTTTTTTGCTGGGAAATATTCCTTCCTTTCTGGAATTTTGTTGATTTTTCTTTCTTTTTATTCCTAGTTCTTTGGAGATTAAAATAAACAAATAAGCAATCATAGTTACAGACTTACTTGGCTTGGTTCTGGGAAGTTAGCAAGGATGGGCTGCCATTACAGAATATAGACCATGTGGCTTAAACCATAGACACTGTAGAGGCTGGAAGTCCAAGATCAAGGCATGGGAAGTTTTGGTTTCCTCTGATGGCCTCTCTTTTTGGTGTGCAGATGCCCACCTTCTCACTGTGTCCTCACATGGTTGTTGCTCTGTCTTTGCATTGTAAGTTCCTCCTCTTAACAAGGATACTAGTGAGATAAGGGCCCATACTAAGTCCCCATTATATACAATGGAATATTATTCAGCCATCAGAAAGGATGAATACCCACAATTTGCATCGGCATGGATGGAACTGGAGGGAATTATGCTAAGTGAACTAAGTCAAGCAGACAAAAATAATTGTCATATGATTTCATTCATATGTGGAACATAAGCAATAGTGTGAAGGACCACAAGGGAAGGGAGGGAAATCTGAAGGGGAAGAAATCCAGAGGGAGACGAACCATGAGAGACTATGGATCATGGGAAACAAGCTGAGGGTTTTAGAGGGGAGGGGATTGGGGGATGTGGTGAGAGGGTGCTGGGTATCACACGTTGTGATGAGCCCTGGTTGTTATATGCAACTAATGAATCATTGAACACTACATCAAAAGCTAATGATGTACTGTACAGTGGATAACTCGACATAATTTTTAAAAAAGGGGAAAATTTACCTTTTAAAGAACACTTCTCCAAATACAGTCATATTTCAAGGTCGTGGAAATTAAAGAGGGCTTCCCCAAAGGAATTTTGGAGGGATACAATTCAACCAGAATATTGCACATGACCTGGACCTCAATTACTTCCTACACCTCTAGTCTCTTAATCTACCCAGCCATACCTGCCTCACTGTTCATACTGGAACATGCCAGGTATGTTCTCATTCAAGGTCACTTTTCCTGGTTCTAAGTCTGCTTCGGTTATTTTCTCCGCTCAGTCTGCCATCTTTGAACAAATTTTCCTCCCTTAGAGGACTATCCTAACTCTCTTACTTAAAATTTCAATCCTGTTGTCACTGCATTATTTGCTCTTCACAGTCCTTTTCACCTTCAAGCCCAAATAATATTTATTATTATTGTGTTTTATCATCCTCTAGCCCACTAGCATGTATCTCCCTGAGGGAAGGGATTTTTATTTGTTCACCCAGTCACATTATCTCAGGGCATGGCACATAGTAGGCATTCTGTAATGATTCAGTGATGAAAGCATTGAAAGGACATTTTTTTTGTAATAATTGGCCCCATCTAGTTTCTAAATCAGAGGCCATCATGATTTCCAGGAGCTGCCAATTTAAAGAAATGGAATGGTTCCTCAGCCCCTGAAAACTCTAGAGGCTACATTAGATCAAATTAAACAAGTTACCTTAGGATTTCCAACCTGTAACATGGAAATGCAATCTTTAGTCTCCATTGGTGAAACAGATCAAAAGCAGCATATCACAGGTGTTTCACACTTTGCAATCCTTTTTTCCCCTGAATCATCTTGGGTGATTAATGTCTCAGGACTTATTTTGGGAAATAAATATATTTAGGTCTCTCTTCTGTTCTTTTAAAAGGTTCATTGCTATGTTGCGTAAATTTCAAACAATTTAGGTTAAGAATGCCAATGCTTTCTTTGTTTCATATGGAAGGAATATTATTTGAAACAAAATTATTTCTTCTGCAGTATAATCTTTTTATTTTTGTAACTATTTCCTTCTTTGTTTTGCTTATCTTTTCAGAGTTTTGGTTGTGTGAGAACTATCATGTATGAAATTTATTCTCCTTGAAAATAAATTCTTCTAAATTTCATTGTTTTGTTTTGTTTTGTTTGTCATTTAGAATACATCTGGATAAAATTTTCCCAACATTCAGAGTTGGGATACTTGGGAGGGATGGTGTGGTGTTGTGTGCATGCAGAGTGAGTTGAGGAAGCCACATCTTTGAAATGTGTATTCTGGAGTCTGGATGAGGATGAAATGAGGATATGAGGGATTGATAAGCTTGGGTAAAGAAAAGAAATAGAAAAGAGAAGTAGAAATACAGACATGACTGAAGAATATTTAGAAGAAAAAGAAGAGCAGAAAACAAACAAAAAAGTGGAGAAAGGGCTTTAAATAGAAAAAAAGAAAATGAGTAAGACCAAAATTTGTTGCGTGCCAACCATGTCCCAGATGTTGTGCTAGTTGGGAGCCTTTAACATATATAAATCCTTCCACTAATCCTCTGAATTAGGCATTATCATTAATAATTTACACATGTACAAACTGGTCAGTTAAGTAATTTAGTACTTCCCAAACTTTTCAGGTCTTAACACACATAGAAGTGATATTCATATTTGAAGGGCCCTTGAACTTAATCATAGACTGGTACTTTAAATTTTTTAATGATTTCATGATCTACTCTATCCTGAGGGTTGGCAAACTAATTTATTAGTTATCTCTGCAAACTAATTTATTCTCAGTCTAATCAGTTGACCAGATGTAAAGTGAACTATTCAAGATCACACTGGTGGGAAATGACAAAGCTTAAAATTTGAATTCAGGTCTCTTTGAATTCATTGTCCACCTTCTTTAATAGCCCTATAGCTCTAAGGACGAATAATGCATGAACTACCCTTGAGGAGCTTATGGCCTATTGGGGAAGATAGAGATAGTAGAACAAGAACTAAAATGGATCATAGGATTTAGACTTATTTTTTAAAAAATGGAGAAAGGAGCACCTGGGTGGCTCAGTGGTTAAGCCTCTGCCTTCAGCTCAGGTCCGGGATCGAGCCTCGCATCAGGCTGCCTGCTTGGCGGGAAGCCTGCTTCTCCTTCTCCCACTCCTGCTGCTTGTGTTCCCTCTCTGGCTGTGTTTCTCTCTGTCAAATAAATAAAATCTTAAAAAAAAATGGAGAAAAAAAATCCATTATTCAACTTGGTTTTCAGGAAGGAGTAGGAGTTTGCCAGATAGGATAGAAAAGAAAGAGGGAGAAGGCATTCCAGGCAGTAAGAACTACTGCAAA
The DNA here is from genome assembly GCA_004023965.1 of Spilogale gracilis. Taxonomy (NCBI): domain Eukaryota; kingdom Metazoa; phylum Chordata; class Mammalia; order Carnivora; family Mephitidae; genus Spilogale; species Spilogale gracilis. The sequence goes on from PITA01000864.1 coordinate 80,163, forward strand.
AGGGAGATGATAGCTGTATTACAAGAATGACAGCGGAGAGAAGCAGAAGGAATAAAGTTGGAGTATTTGGGGATAGAGTAATCAGTAAGTGTAGTGGTGACCTTTTAGGAATGGTGAATACAGGAAGATTGCAATTTCTGTCTTGGTTTCCTTGGAAGTTAATGGTTCACTAAGGAAACACTGCAATAAGGAAATATGTACAAAGAGCAGGTTTCAGCAAGAAAGACAGGAAGTTTGATATTGGACTTTGAGCTACTGTGCAGTATGTTTGGGGAAGATAAGTATCTAGTAGACAGGTGGAAGTCTTCTGAAATAGAGTAGAGTGAGTGGGGAGAGACTTAGCTCCTCCCCCCAGTATATATTTCTTTTCCAATATTCTTTCTAAATTACATTAACATTGCTGCTTTTGAACTTAAGCAGCTTGCCTGAAATGGTTAAAATCCTCATAACAGAGGGCATTCCCTGTGTGTTGATGACCCCCATGTCTTCCTCTTCAACACTGACCTCCAAACCTTGGAGAATTGTGGCTTAACGTACTGAATGGGGCACCAGGGTGGCTCAATCTGTTGTGTCTGAATTTGGCTCAGGTTATGATCTCAGGGTCCTGGGATCCAGCTCTTTGTAGAGCTCCCTGCTCAGTGTGGAGTCTGCTTCTTCCTCTCCTGCCTCTCCCCCTTGCCATGTACAAGTGCGCAAGTGCACGCATGTGCGTGTGCACTCTCTCTCTTAGATAAATAGAATCTTAAACAATAAAAATAAATATTTATATTAGTAAAATCTAAAATAGATATACTATTATATAAAGTATAATATAAAATATAAAAAATAAAGTACTGGATGGACTTCTTTTATCTCAGGATATCCTCATTTTAGGTAATATACATATTTTTAGTAAATAATACTAATAGTTAATATTTCTTTTTTTAATAGTTAATATTTCTAGAGCCCTTTTTGTGAGCCACGCACTGTTATAATTTGCATTTATCAGCTTATTCAGTTCTTACAAATTGCTATTTAGTAAGGAGGGGTTAAGTAACTTCCCAGGCGCATGATGCATCCTACTCTCAGGCCTTGGGAGCTGAGAGTTCCAGCACTTTCTGACATTTGGTCATGTGAGACTGAGGTTATGAAGTATGGCTCTTCTTGCCTCAGATTATATCTAGAACTTTGTTTTGCACTTGGTCATGTTTCGCTTCTTGAAACATTTTTCACCCTCTTACTGTATTTTAGACATAGTGAGTTGATAATGTTTTTAGATAATTTCTGTTCTCAGAGGTGTACCTTCTCCTCATATTCATGAGTTCATTTCTCATACTGAAATCTTTACCCAGGGTGCCTGGGAGGCTCAGTCAGCTAAGCATCTGCCTTCAGCTCAGGTCTTGATCTCAGAGTCCTGGAATTGAGCTCCATGTTGGGCTTTCCACTCAACTGGAAGTCAGCTCCCTCCTCTGCTCATGCTTGCTGGCTGGAAAACTATAGTAACCTGAGACACACAGGGTCATTATATAATTGCAAAAGGGCTAGTTCAGCAAGAAGAGATAGCCTTCCTAAATATGGATGAAGCAAATGATGGAGTTGAAATTAGAGAAGCAAAAATTGATAGAACTGAAAAAAAAATAGGTAAATCCAACTATTATAGTTATAGGCATCAACACCTTTCTCTCAATAATTAGTAGAATAGCTTAACTAGAAAATCAAGGGTATGAAAGAAGTCAGCATTGTCTTACCCAACAGGATCAAATCAACATTGAGAGCACATTCCACACAACAACAACAACAAAACACACATTTTTTCAAGCTGGTACAGAAATTATACCATTATAGATCATATTTGAAGACATAAAACATCTTCAGTTTAAAATAATTGTAATCAGGGGTGTCTGGGTGACTCAGGCGTTTAAGCATCTGATTTCTGCTCAGGTCATGATCTCAGGGTCCTGAGATCTAGCCTGCATGGGGCTAAAGGGAAGTCTGATTCTCTCCCTTTGCTTCCCCTCTACCCAAGATTGAGTGTGCATATATGCTTTCTCTCTCTCTCTCTCTCTTTCTCTCTCTCTCTCTCTCTCATAAATAAATAAATAAATATCTTTAAATAAAATAATTGAAATAAGACACATGTGGTTCTCTGACCATAATGGAATTAAGCTAGAACTCAATCACAGAAGGAAAACAGGAAACACTTGTAAATTAAACAGCACAAGCTTTAAAGTAATTCATGAGTCTCAGAGGAAGTCTCAATGTAAATAAAAAAAAACAACACATCACACTGAATAAAAGTAAAATGCAACATATAATTTGTGGGGCACAGCTAAAGCGGTCTTGAGAGGGTAATTTATAGTACTAGTGCTTCCAATAGAGAAGAGGAAATGACTCAAATCAACATCTTAACTCTCACTTTAAATACCTAGAGAAAGAAGGTAAAAATAACCTGAAAGCAAACAGGAGGGCAGGAATTGGTTTTGCAGGCTGATTGGAGAGCAGGGACTTACTCAGTATTGCTTCTGTTAAAAATTATAGTTTGCTAAAAAACATATTGTGACCTTCAAAGTGCCAATACCCAATTAAATAAGAATCATGAAAAAAGGAAGTTGATGGATTGCGTTGATGGCATCTGTGATGATTAAAATAATGATTACTTATGGTGACCTTTTTTTCCAACCATAGCCAAACATGTCTCTGGAAATGAGTCACTAAAGATGAAGCCACATTTTTCTTTCTGCTTTAATTAATCAAAATTCATCTTACATTCAAGAACAGTTTAGTAATGAGTTTAAGCCACTTTTGAGAAGATAGTTGTTTCTCATGTTCATTTCCTTGTTTATATAATCAGGAGTAGAAAAAAATATCTTTAGTTCTCAACCTTCGCTGCAAATTAGAATCAATTAGAGAGCTTTAAAATATCCCGATGCTTGGATTCCACTTAGGGAGATTCTGATCTAATTGGTGTGAGGCAGAAGTTTGCAAAATACGGTCTCAGATCTGCAGCAGCAGCACTTGGGAACTTGTTAGAAATGAAGATGTATAAGCCCCACTCCTGATTTAGCAGTCTATGTTTTAAGAAGCCTTTCAAGCAACTGTGGGGCAGTGTGTCTCCAACTTTAATATGCAGATAAATCTCTTGGAGAATCTTCTATAAATACAAATTGGGGTTCCTGGTCTGGTATGGTGACTGAGACAATTACTAACAAACTACCATGGGACCCTAATCATGATGGTAGTTGGTCACAATTTGAATAACAGGAATCTATAGGACATCTAGATGTTTGCACATTTAAAACTTCCCAAGTGAGAATGCAGCCAAAGGTGAGAACTGCAACAGCCCACAAAACTTACAGGATCTTTTCCAGGTTGCTTATTCCTGAGGTTGTGGAGTCATTGAAGAGCAAGTACTCCTTATTGTCTTGAAAGTGATGGTCATTGACTTAACTTACTCCTTGTGTGCCTCTTACTGGAATCCTAGCAGTGAGAGTGTCATCCTTAGTTTCCAGAACAATTATTGAACATCCTGCTTTCTCCTTTCCTCTTATTCCTCTACACCACCACCATCATTCATTTGAGCCACTGTCTTTCATGGTTTTCATCTTCATTACTAGTAAAAATTGGCTAATGGGATCAAATGATCATTCTAGTACATTGGGAGAGAATTAGACCTCTGCCTCTTAAAGTAACATGGATCTTGGGACAAAGCCCTGAAACCAGTATCTTCAGAGAAATCTCTTCTCCTTTTATATGTTCTGACTCGGCATATTTATCTGTTCTGGTGTTATCAAGAAACACCCATGTTCTGATAATTTGATCTCTATGTGGCCAGGTCAGATCTCTCTCTGTCTCTCTGCCCAGACATTTAATTGATACCTTTCCTTAAATTTCTCAACATTGCCTCAAACTCAGTGTGCCCCAAATGGAGCTCATTTCCCCCACCATATGTTTCTCTTTGTGTGTTGTTTATCTCAGTGATAAGTAATTTGGGAGTCATCTTTTTACCAATCTTAATCCATCTACTTGCCCTTAGGATGACAGCTACTTCTCCCGTTCAGGTGTCCATGATCTTTTAAATTGCAATGCCCTAACTCAACCTTTCTCTCTTCAGACTGGCCTTTTTTTACTCATTTTCCATATAGCATCTAGGGTGTTTATTCTTGTCATTTCTTATCTTTAAAATGCTTTAGTGACTCTCTGTTGCTCTCGGGTTAAGTTTAAATTCCTTTATATGACTTAAAAATAATTCATAGAATTAAGACATTCCAGTTTCAAAATAAGCCACAGGAATATAAAGTACAGCATAAGGACTATAGTCAATAATATTGTAATAAGTTTCTATGGTGACAGATGGTGACCACATTTATGGTAATGAGCATTTTGTGATGTATCTAGTCATCAAATCACTATGTTGCACACCTGAAACTAATATATGTCAACTGTACTTCAGTTTAAAAATAACCAGGGAAAATTCGCTAAAATTCCTACATTTTTGGTGCTTTGCTCACCTTTCCTGGGTTCATTCATCTTAATTGTATTTTCCAAGGGCATCATTTTCTCTGTAAGCCTTTGAGTAGGTGAGCCTCTATTGAGTGTCTTTCCATTTTCCCATATCTTAATCCTTACTCTCCTTTTGGCAAAGGTACTTCTTGTGAATAGATGCCTTCCTTGATCCCACCCTTCTGAAGGCTTTACCTACCCTTTTGTTATGTTCAGTGTTGTGGTGACCACACTGAACTCCATTTCCTTTTGTGTATCTTTTTCAACATTTCCCAAAGGGTAGAGGTTATCTTCTTCACCACTGTGTCCTTAGCATCAAGCCCAGTGTCTGTATTACAGTCTATCTTCAATAAATATTAATAAACAAAATTTTCAGGGGTATAAAGAAAGGAGCTTGCTGTGGCCAGTGAGAGGGCAGTGTTGAGGTAGTTGGAACTGTTAGAAAAACACAAATCATGTTACAGGGAATGGCTTCTCTGTTATCACAGTTCTTACAGAAGGATCTCTAAGAAGGTATACGTAAATTAGAGGAGGAGTATTCTAAGTAGGTTGAATGAAGTATTTTCTTCTTCCACAGCATCATAATTTTAAAACGGACTGTAGTTGCAATTGTATTACTTACATGCTTACAGCAGTTATCTATCTATCTATCTATCTATCTATCTATCTATCTATCTATCATCTTTTTATTTATTTATTTTAAGGTTCCATTTTCTTCAACGACCAGATGGAGGTTCTTGTTTCACTGACACAGTTCCATATTCTGAATTCTCACCTCTTTTTTCTACTTTGGTTTTCTGACTGTATGTGGTAAATTGCCTGATAGACACTTAATTAGCAGTCAGGCAGAGAAGAATCAAGCTCCTTCAGCTTCCACAGCTGGCACTTTCCTTTGATGAGTGAGGAAGTCACGCCCTTCTTAAAGATCTGCAGATCTGTGGGCTCTCCTTTTCCAGGGAGCTAGAATTCCAGACTTTGAAGGAAACGCCGGGTTTAAAAAAATTGTAGTTCATTCCCTGCACATGAATTTGCCTAGGGAAATTTGGTAACATAACGTAAACTCCAGTGAATAAACAGCGAACGAGTAAGTGTGCGGATTGGTGAAACACTTCAGCCTAGCATCTCTCAAGCCTTCTGTCAGTATGCCACCAGAATTCTGCACTCCAGCAGCCATCTGGCTTTGACAGCTTCTGCTTCGGATTTCTGTTTTGTCAGTTCTTCTTTAGCAAATCTGCAGAGCACCATTCTGCTAGGGATTGCCATGCCCAGGGTCAATGGTCCCTTTCCATACCACATCCCAGTGCAAATTAATGTCAGAATTTTTCCTATAGGGGGCGCATGGCACCCTAAGCGCCTGTGGGGTCTCTCGCCCTAGGCTGTTACTTCCTGACTTGGGAACCATTTAGGCTTATTCTTCTGTGCTTTTCCTCATGCCTTATACTCAGGCATTGCCCTCAAATCCGTTTCCTCATTCTCATCTCCTCTGCTTATCTAAATGGCATTTTTCAGGGTTCACCTCAAGCTTCATTTGCTCCTGCAATTAGGGCTTAGATCATAGTCTTGAGATTCTTTGCCTGTGTGCCAGTCTTTCAAATTATTTCACGTTCCTTTTCCTTTATGTGTAAGAGGATGGTCTAGTGCAGTGTGTAACTCCATTTTAATCCATTTAAGTTCCATGCTTCATTTGAAATGACACATCAAGCTGTTTGTATCATATTTCCCATTGTCTTCTTGAAAACCAGGTTAGCATAGGCACATCTGGGGGTTATGAGAACATTTCTCCTGCCTTTTCTCTGGCTTTCAAAATTACAGGGCTCTTAATTTTGTGGGGATTATGCCTCTCTGACTCTCATGTAAGTAGTCAATATTCCTCTCACCTGGTGTGGGCCTGTGAAAAAAGAATCAGAAAGTGCAATTAGAGAATTAGAGGTTAGAAGAAACTGGTTAGCTTCTTTGTTCCTTTAAGTCTCAGTTACAAGGAAAGAATGAGATCAATTACATTTCTCTTCAACTAAATAGCGGCAGAATCTAGTACCAGTGCCTGGTATGTGAAAAATACCTTGTAAATAGATTGATCACATTAGATTGGGTAGCAATTAAAAAAAAAAAAGTAACCTCATACTGAAATGGAAATTACATCAGTAGCCTCCCTGCCCTTTGGTTACTATCCATATCCTCTATTCAGTTTGGTACCCTAAAATCTGTAAAATGGGGCTGTCAGAGAATCTTCGGAGAAATGCATGGATGTTCTTGCAAGCTGAAGTTTTTAGAAAGAATATATTCCATTAATAAAGAATGATGTGGCAATATTTACATGGTAAATAGAAGATGACATTTTAAATCTAAGTTCAGAGTTACTGTTTCAGAGTAGCGTGTGGGGGAGTGAATGATAAGTGGAGACCCCATTGAGAAAATTTCTACTTATTTCTAATAGCTTTACTATGTCATAAAAAAGCTCAAAAAAGTCTTCCCTGAATTAGAATCCTAGGTGACCTTCTTCTGGAAATAGAGCTCCGGGCCCATGACATGTAATGGCATTTTACGTGTTAGTGACCTTGATTTTTGTTTTTGTTTCCCCCTAGCACTTACCTCATTTACCTGAAATAGTACTGAATAAAATAACCCATAAAAAGGAGAAGTAAAATAAAAATGATAAAGGTAAAGAATGTGGTATAATCTTTAAAAGTAATCTGGGTTATATAGTTCTGATGATGAAAAGGTATTCCAGTCTGAGTGAAGCACACTGTTAAGCTTCTACACTTTTTGTTTATTTACTAATACTTTTAATAGTCAAGAGCTAAGAAATGATACACCAGGGAGTTCTCTTGGCTTCTACTTTCCAGTTTACATTATAAATAATCAGTCACTTTTTAAAAATTGTTTTGTTACAATTAAAAAACCATGTAGCTCAATAATTGCATGTGTGGTTATCGTTCTTGCAGTGACCCCCTGGGGGTAAGACTGCTTATTTTCCTGTCTCCAAACCAGCTTCTCAGCCTTACTTCCCTCTCTTGGATATGGTGTACTTGATCTTCCAACAATGAAGGATAGAAATCTCAGCTTAATCTTAGACTCTGCTCTCTCCCTCTGAACTGCTAACTCAGGTAATTTCCTTTTGACCTGTGTTCTACTTCTGGACCCTGTATCTAGCCTCACTATCCCTTCCTTTGTTCAGGTTCTCAGATAATAACTCTCTCCCTTGTCACCAAGCCTTTATTCTCTCCCACTTCAGTTCATTTCCTACACTGTCATAAAAAAAAAAAAGGGCAGTTTTGCTATTTCTATGTTCACAATCTTTTGATAGTTCCCCATTGCCTTCAAAAAATGTGATCAAAATTTGAAGCATGGTCATTGAGAAATGTTGCTTTGTTGATAATGGCAAAACATTGGAATCAATAGAAATGTTCTCTAATGGGATTATTAAACAAAACATAGTTTATTCCTTGTAACTAAATATTATCTGATCATAAGAGGTGTTGGTATCAAAGAATTTTTAATGTGTGACAAAAATATAGCAAAGCGTAATATTGACTATACCATCACAAATATGAAATAAACAAAATATTTATGTTTATATAGATGTTACTAGCAATTATCTCTGGATCAGGCAGTTAAAGGAAAGTTTTCTTTCTGGCTACATTTTTCTAGTTTTCTGCAATGAGTGTACATTGCTTTTATAATCAGAAAAACTTGCCCTGAAAATCAGGATCTGGAAGGGACCTTATGAATTCTTTAGTTTCATTGTTCTTAGTATATTTTTGGACCTCACTGAGATCGGATGATTGATAAGGAACTTTTCCCCCAAAAAACCCAAAAATGAATATCAGACCTTAGACAAAAATTTTGTCATGTAATTTCAGCAGAATTCGAGACCTTAGCTCAAGAAACACTTTACAGTACAGTTCTCTCATTTTGGAGAAAATGCAGGTTAAAAATTTGCCTCCTCTCCCAGGGGAGAATTGGAGGAAGAGCTAGGACTAGATCTTGGGTTTCTAGTGTTTGCCCTGAAACAGGGCTGTCTGGGAGACTCTCGGGATTGCATTGCAAGCATCCTCCCAGTCATGTGCTTCTTACAGTGCTCTGTAAGTCACAGACCACACCTGAGGAGATTCCCCTTTATGACTGTGGAGAGACCTCAGGGTGGTTGTGGCTGGTGCTGCTGTTCCTGGGAGTGGCACCCGCACTCCTCCTCCCTGTGAGAGAAGGTTTTATTAGACCAAGAGGACTAGCTTCTGAGTCATTGGTGACTCCTAGAAGTAAGCAAATACAATGTGTGTCTGAGAACATGGTGTTAGGTACTTGTTCCTTTCTTACCTGTCCCCCTAGCCATACTTGATGATTTTATTGTATTCCTGGTGGTAGACTTTTACTTTGAGACTGTTTGTTTCCTTTAGTTACCCAGCAGTTTCCCTTATGTGACCTTGATCATGGTGTGGCCCGGCAGGACAGGGCCTCTTCTCTATGCTTGGATCATTCATTCGGGTGGATGCCATAAGCAGCTCCCCGCCTGCTGCCTGAAGGGCCTGCAAGGTGCAAGGCTGACAAAACTCTCTTCATGTGGCTTTGCGTGATGCTGTCTTTGCAAGACCTTAAGCTAGGCGGTAAGTGAAGGAAAAAAACAAAAACAAAAACAAAACACTAGTGACAAGAGCAGCACATCTGCTTGAGCCTGCCTTTTAACTTGGAAGGAAGGAGAGATGCCCTTCCTTTGTCAGAAAGCCCTGAAGGGCCCTGATAAATCTTGCCACTGACAGTAGATTTTGTAGATAAAGGAGGAGCATTTTCCTGGGTGCAATAAAGTTGCAAACATAGATCCAGAAACAGCTGTCTTATCATTTTTTTCCAAGTTGTTAAGCCTTCCACAATTTAATCTCTGCAGAGAGCCTTGAATCAAAAGAGAGGATGGGATCCTTGCCTTAACAAAGAAGTGGTGTGGAAGGTAAGGACAGGAGCGTTTCCGAGTACTTGCAAGGGCATGTAGTAGGCAAGTTACTTTCACAGTTAACACTTACTCTTGTAGCTGGTGCTGTTCTGATTTTTATAGGTGGGGAAACGAGGTTCAAAGGGTAAATATTTTGCCCCCGGGCATGCAGTTAATAAGAGACTAAGCTGAGTGGGTCTGCTGCCAGCTCAAGCTCTTCCTCCTGCAGAATAAATAGCTCCCATGGTGTCATATTGTTTTGGGCGGTTCTTGTGATCTTTTATGTGTATGTATATTTGAATTTTTTTTTTTTTAAGATTTTATTTATTTGACAGCGAGAAACACAGCGAGAGAGGGAACACAAGCAGGGGGAGTGAGAGAGGGAGAAGCAGGCTTCCGGCTGAGCAGGGAGCCCGATGTGGGGCTCGATCCTGGATCTCCAGGATCATGACCTGAGCCGAAGGCAGTCGCTTAACCAACTGAGCCACCCAGGCGCCCCATAAAATGTTTTTATTTACCTACTGCAATCTCATTAATACAAGTTCAAAAATGCAGAAAGGTATACACATACCTCTGGGCACACACAAAACAGTTCTGTTCTGACTTCAACCACTTCGAGAGCCTGGTAGGTACAGTAATGGGCCTGAGAAATGTCTCCTTTCTCCTCTTTGCTGATATACTCTTAAATGTATTTTCCCCAGGCCTTTCCCTCCAAGCAAATTTCTGATGTGATTATAATCAAAGTGCATACACAGTTTCAACTTCTTAATTAGTTAATTCTTTTTTTGCCCAGTACTTCATTCTTTCACCCAGCTGAGTGCTATTCTTTAGCTGTCGTTTTCCCAGAGAACTTTCTGGTAGTAGGAGACACAGGAAGAGTAAAATAGTGTAAACCACAGGGGGCATGGTTAATACCCTGTGCTTTTCTTCAGTCCTCCCGGCCTGTTCTCAAGGGAGATGGTTGGGGCATTATCATTTGGTCTGCAGCCTGGGAGGACACAGTGATGATTTTTGGCTGGGCATGGAATGGAAGAGCAGATGTGTCCATTGACCTTCTATCTGTTTCCAAGAGCCATGTGAAGACAAATGGATGTGACCTTCAGAGTCCTTTCTTCTACCCTCTTAGAAGTGAACGTTTCACGTTGATTGAGTTAGGTTGAGTATCTACATAGGATTGGGCAGACTGAGGCATGTAGCCTGGACACCCAATGTGGACGCCATCACTCTTCAGGGTTCCGAACTCTGGAGGCAGCCGGGCCGCCTCCCACGGCGGTCCCCTTTCCAGTGGGTCTGCCCATGCTGGAGGGCACAGAGGGACAAAGGGGAGCAGATGAAGAGCACACCAGCTCTTTGGGAGCGACCTTTCCTTTTTCAAAACCTGTAGATCGCGAGACTCTTGAACTTCAGTATTGCCTACCTTATAAAATCTTTTGGAAAAAAATACTCTGATTCCACTCTCTGTGTCTCTTGAAGCTGTTTTCCTGGAGTTTTCTGTTAGCCTGCTGTGGGGAAGCAAACCACATCCTTTGCAAGAGATAGAATGTTTCTAAATAGCTTTTTCCTCTTTCTCCCTTACACTGACTGATGTTAACATTGTGTTTGAGGCAGGAGTGTCTGCTCCTGTGTGAGCGTCAACAGGCTGCTCAACGCTTGAAACCTCTGCCTGTTCTTCCTGTCACATTCAGCTTCCCAGTTCCTGCCTTGTGCTGCTTCTCAGCAAGCCATTAGGCAAAGCGCCCTTCTTCTCGGGTCTGGGTTCGGCTGCCTCTGCCAAGCTTTTTGCTCTCTCAGGAGGGACCAATGTTCTCGGAACACCTGTAACTTCGGTTATGTTCACTTACTTTCCTAACTTGCATTGAATTCAGCTGTCAGAAAAAGTGCTTCTGAAATACCCTTGCCCTCCCCTGCTGTCCCAGGAGGCATGGCATTCCAAAACGAGGGTAGCATTCTTTGAGGACCAGGGTTGGATCCAAGACACAAATGGGTGGCCCCCAGGACCCACTGTGTGTCTGAACTGTTTCGCCATCTGAGGGAGGGAGGACTGGAAGAAAACAGAGAGGTTTTCTCAGGGAGCATTAGTAGTCCCAGTGCTAGATCTTGAACTGTCTTGTGTGCACCTGTGTGATAAGGTTCAATATTATGTGTTGCCTTCACCTGTGGTAAAGCTGGGCCTAACCACCAGTTCCCTTCCGGATTGTGCTGCAGTGGATAAAGCAGTCTAGCTAAACAGTTCTTACCACACGAAACAAGCACAGCGTTGGCTTCACCGTGAGTGGTGGGCTTTAGTGCCCTGCCAGCCTGTGAAATTATTCAAACATGCTAGTCCCAGCCTCCTATGGCTAGTAGGGGTCATGTCATTGCACTGTTACTACAAAACCTGCCTCCATGGGGTGCCTGGGTGGTTCAGTTGGTTAAGCGACTGCCTTCGGCTCAGGTCATGATCCCGGAGACCAGGATCGAGTCCCACATCGGGCTCCCTGCTCGGCGGGAAGCCTGCTTCTCCCTTTCTCACTCCCCCTGCTTGTGTTCCCTCTCTCGCTGTGTTTCTCTCTGTCAAATAAATAAAAATCTTAAAAAAAAAACAACAACAAAAAACCTGCCTCCAATAGCCTCTGCTTGTTCACAGCATTCCAGAATGAGGCTTAGTGTGGCCCTGTGTGGTGAACAGTGGCCACCTGGGTGCTGTGAGTCAGTGTGCCTTATGAACTCTTGTGGATCTCAGCTATCCAGTATTGGGTATCATGTGTTGAGCTGATCCTCATATCCCCCAGGGTGGGGCCACCAACTGCCGTCACCAGTGGGGGGGAGGTGATTAGAATGCAGTGCACATATTATTTCCATTCTTTGAGTGGATCAAGTTTATTTCTGCCTTCCAACTATTTGCCCTCTTTCCTGTAAACTGCACAGAGTGGAAAACACACCTGTCATTTTCATCATTATATCCTTGGTCTCTTGTACAGTAATGCCTGGCACTGAGCACATACTTGATAAAAATAATTCTTGAATGAATGAATGAGTGCCTCTTAAGGCCCCTTTCTGTGTCAGGATCACAGTGCTAGCTACCAAGTTTAAACAGCTTATAATGAAGGGTCTGAGCAGAGTGCCTGGATCCCCACTAACTTCTCCATGTCCCTCCCTCCTCAGAGGTATTCCAGTAAAGGGAAGTTTAGATCCTGAAGACATAACCCACATCCCCAATTTAAGCTCAGGGTGAGACTGATGTGCCTTTGTTGATAGAGACTTTGCCTAATGTTGCTGAATTTAGCAACCAGCTTTACCTTCTACCTTCTGAGACATCCTGTTCCATTTGCCTAATGAACCTGAAAGGAATTTAGTGCCTGTCTCTCTCGATTTCATTTTATCTGGGTTATCTTCTCCAATTTTAATTTGTTCATGGAGAAAGCTGGCGACCTACTGTGAGAGGATGAGGGCGGGGTGGAGAGAATTTATTCCAGCATTTTTGTGATTTCTTTAACTAAAGGACCATCATTTTCTTTTGCATTGAGGTTAAATTAGTCAGCAGACAGAATTGTTCCAGGGAGAAGAAGACCAGAAATCATCTCTGGAAGAGTTTGGCCCACTCAGTATTTAGAGAAATCTATCTTTGATTTCCCTTTGGTTGTTTTCATGAAGATTTGCACTTGAGGGGAGCCTGAATATCTTTCAGATCTTCAGTCTTCTCTTTTAAGGCTTGGCATTTTATTTCCACTTCTAGAACTTTGCTTCCCTTTTTTTTACCCATCCCTCCCAATGTAAGTTTCACCTTTAAAAAATTAAACTCATATCTGATCTCCTCTGGGGAGACTTTCCTGCATTTATCTTTTTGTTTTAGAACCCCCCAAGCTTTTTTTAGTGTATTATCTTTCATATGTTGTAGCACCCAGTTTGTTAATTTGTTCATCTTTGCCTTTCAAAGCCGAGGACTTGGAGGCATTTTCTCTTCCTTTCAGAATGCTTTATATAGTGCTCTGCTTGTAACAAACAGGCTTTGTCAAAACTTGCTGCCTGATGGTTTGATAGCAAGAGACAAGCAGGGATGCCTCCATGAGGATGGGTATCATTCAGGAGACAAGACAGCAGAATTGGTGTGAGTTGTGTGCAGTTATAGAGTCATAGGGCATCCTGACCTCTGTTTATAAAGGCACTGGAAAGACGCTGAAAAATTTTATCCCAAGAACTGTTTGGCCAGGCCAAACTCTGCTAAACTCTGCTTTAACTGTTTTGTAGGGCTCACGTAAACTCTCTCTCGGTGCTCCTGGAAACAGTGACTCTGGAGGTCTTACTAATTCTTGTCATTTGTTCTTTGCCTGGATTTATAATCTGCTCTTGTGACATGATTTCTCTCACTTCTGAAAACAGTCAGGCTCAGCAGCGGGAGGAGCTGTGGATTAGACTTTCCAGAGACCATGTGGTTGCTGTTGCCTCAGGTGATAGGAGCAAAGGGAAAAAGGAGCAGAAAGAATGAGCCAAGTCATTATTTCAGTGTCTTGATTTCCAGTAAGGCGGTTGAAGTTAAAGGTGTTTCCCTGCCGCTTACCCTAAGACATCTGCTTTAGAGACTTAGCAGGGCTCTCCCTGGGGGCTGATTGGTCCTAAACTTTATTAGCAGAGGGTTTGTGGCTTCATCGAAGTAGGCGTAGCGCAGGTGGGTATTAGCACAGAGGTTTGTGTGAACAAACCCACCTCAGCAACCAGTGCTAATTGGCTCCCCAGGGAAGTCCCCAGAGAAGCTGTCAATCACAACGACGGACCGACCGAGTTTTTGTTTACAATTTGTAGCGATTTCTCCTCTACTGTTCTTTCTCCACCCCCATCCAGCCTGTCTTTCCTCCTTGCACAAATAACAAGTAACAGAGTACAGAAAATTAGAGAGTAGAGGCACATCTGATGTTGATTCCAACTGCATTTTTTTCCCCCTCCACTTTCCGTTCTCCCCAGGGTTATCTTTCAGGATGAGAGGTGAGATTTTCCTTTATGCCACCCTTCTCCCTCATTATCACTATTAGTATGAAATAATACTCTTTCATGTGGGAGAGATGCTTTCTCGGGTGTATCTGACAACATTAGGAAGTGTTAAAAATATATGTACAATGTTATTGCATTTGGAAGGCGATTCGGGTTTCTTTAATGTTAATTGCTTCTACTCTGCTGAAAGCTGGAGATGATCCTAGGCTCATTGAGATTTTTGTTAAATCATTATATTTTAAGATTAAATCACAGGACAAGGAAACCCTTGTATTTCTGCAGGGTACTAGATTGGAAATGTAGAGTGGCTTCCTGGGGTCCAGGGACTCTTCTGTTGAGAAGATAATGATAATAGCAGCTACCATTTACTAAAGACTTCACATGTGAGGTACTACCTTGATCTTGACTGTACAGGGCACAGTTGAAGGTCATGGATCAAGGTCCCATAGCAAGTAAGTGTCAGGATTTGGGTTCCTGCAGGGAGAGTCAGGATTTTATCTTGGGAGTCCCTGATTTCAAAAGCCCATACTCCTTACATGCTACACTGTGCCCCTTTCCTGTATTTTTGTCCAATTTCTTTTAGCCCCACTTAGACATAATTTAAATTTGTGATTAGACCAGGTGTTCTTCCCAATGTCTGAAAGACAGGACAGCTCAGATGTAGTTAGCTTCCCCATTCTACAGTTGTACTATTTTGTTTTGTTTCAGGCCCGTAATGCAGCTGGTGTAGGTGCTATACCCAGGTGAAGATAAGCTCTGTGGGTAATGATGATAGATCTCATGGGCCTTAGCACGCCTAAGTCCCGCTTTTCTTTCTTGTACTAAAATGGAAGATTGGTGAGGAGTTTAGAGAGCTAGGTGGAGTGTCTATGCCAGGATTACACAGATCGAACTGAAGATCTTTCCTCCACCTAGTGACAGGACATAATTAGCACCAAGATGACCCAGGGAGAAGTTCTTCTTTTTCTGGTGAACATGTGATGTAGGGGGAAATTCAGAAGAATAACAAACTGGGATGCCTGGGTGGCTCAGTCAGTTAGGCGTCTGCTTTAGCTCAGGCCATGCTCCTGGAGTCTTAGGATCAAACCCCACATCGGGCTCTCTGCTCAGGGGGAGTCTGCTTTTCCCTCTGCCTGCTGCTCCTCTGCTTGTGTTCTCTCTTTCCCTTTCTCTGGCAAATGAATAAATAAAAATAAAATCTTAAAAAAAAAGAATAAATTGCAGAAACATTTTTATCTGTTTCATGAACACCTGGGGCTCAAGAAGTTGTCAATTTCTTCTTCTTATGTACTTAATTTAAGAAGTTTTTCTTTTGGCTTGTGCTTACAAGAGGATTAAACTTGATCGATGCAAATTGATTTTTAAAAGATCATTAAGATCTTTAAACCTGGGGCATTATCTTTAGATTATAAGTGCTAAACTCAGTCCACCCCCTTGTTTCATGATGAGCAAAATTAACCTAAAGACCTTTGGAGCTGGCTAATTTGCATAAGCCCAAATTAGACATATACATATTTTAATGAGAGGGATTTTAGCATTGTGGTTATCTTTATATTGTTTTAAAATAAAGTTAAATTGAATAGAAAGGTAGTCGATTTAGTTACACATTGAAACACCTCAAAAGCCTTCTCAGAATCCTTTCCTTTTAGCAATCAGTTTTAACGGGAGGCTAAGGGGCAGGTACATGGGAGAAAGGGGATTAGGCCAAAGCTTCACGGATTCTGATTTGGAGTAGAAAAATTGGTTCTGAAAAATCTAAGTTCAGAACATTAACTGGAGCACCTCCTCTCTCATGTAGTTTCGTCAGTACCATCCCAACATTCAGGGGTTGTTTGTATTTGATCAAGAAATGGGATACAAAAATGCACATGTAATTGAAATCATATTTTAGCTACAGTTTTATCTTCTGTTGTAGTCTATGTTCAAACAATAAATATCTTTTAGGAAGAATTCACTCTAATAACTTGATTCCAGCCTTATTCCATTTTCTCCCCATAGGATAGGCAGAGATGCCAGTAAATAAGAAAACGATCAAAAGGTGAGGCAAAAAAGTAAGAGGGAGCAGCAGTCTCTTGATAGCCGACAGGAAGGATAGCCAGCCTCTGACTCACAGCCTGTCTTGAGACATTGGCAATGACTTTGAAATTTTATCAAGTCCCTCTCTTTTCCTTTAGGCAGGACTGTGCTTATACTTTCCCGGTGGATGATAATCTGTCCTTTTTTTGTAATGACAGTTCCAATGTAGAGGGCACCAGCCCCCTCAGGAACTCATTGTGAAGTTCCATAGTTTTCAGAGAAGGATTCTATTATTGTTGATTTTGTTGTTGTTGTTCTTCCTTTCCTTTGGGGTGATTAGCTTTGTATGAACACAGTTGCATCCCTTTAAAGTCGTTATCTCTGGCACCTGAACAGACTGACAGAGAAGGTGACCACCCGGGAGAGCAACAAGTCTCATCCCTTCATTGTAACTTGTGTCTCCTCCATATTGAGAATGTAGCCTTTTCTATCTTAAAGATTTTATTCTTTCTTTGTTTATTTGAGAGAGAGTATGAGAAAGTGAGCATGAACAGAGGGAGGGGCAAAGGGAGAGGGAGATGCAGACTTCCTGCTGAGCAGACCCAGGGCTGATCCCAGAACCCTGGGATCATGACCCAAGCCAAAGGCAGATACTTAACTGACTAAGTCACCCAGCTGTCCAGACTTTTCTATTTTAAATGGAAATACTTGTTGACTTCTGTGCACTTTAGACCTTCCCATTTTTTTGCTAACTCTGTATTGGTAGTATTTCCTTGCTCGGTGCTAAAATTATGCTGGTTTCGTCAGTATCCCAAATACGTCAATCCTCTTGGTATTTGTGATTCTAAGCCATAGGATTAGCATGGAGATGATTTAGAGTTTTGGGTTCTGGTCTTGTTTCTGCCATAGCTACCTCTATGACTTTGGTGAATAACTTACTAAGTGTTTTTGAGCCTCAGTTTGTCACTGTTAGATGTGTGGCTGGTTTAGAGCAGATTTTCCTGGTGACTTTTCCAAGAAATGTTAACACATTTCCAAGAAACGTTAACACATATAACCTAAGAAATGGTTTAGTTTTTCATTAGATGGTCATGGTGGTGATGCTAGGGTGAGCATAAGATTAAATATATCCAAACACTTTTTGGGGTTTGTTTGTTCGTTTGTTTTCCCGAAAGACTTGATGCTTTAAAAAAAGTACATTGTTAATCATCAAATCTTCAGAAGAGGTTTCTTAAATTTACCTGATTATAACTTTCGTTCCTTTTAATACTATACTTTTAATACTGTACTTTCCTTTTAATTATGATAATTTGCTTACTCTTTAATACTATGTCTGTATTACCCACTTTTGACCAGGCTCATCTGCAAAGTCAAAGTAGCCACTCTTTCCTTAGTGCTAATCCTAGAAAGCAGATACAACTGCCAAGAGAGAGTTCAGAGCTGTATGGGTAAACTGTAGGTGATCGTTTATGTATTTTGTGGTTTCACTTTTGCTTTATGAGCTGTTTAAAGGTCTTTTCTCACTCATCTTGTGCAAAGAGGGTGTGGTTTAGTGCTTGCTATCTAGAAGATATTTAAGAAATGCGTTGAATTGGGTTAAACTGTCCATAAATGGAAGACACTACCTTGAAAAATTTTGAGCTCCTGGCCACAAAAAATGTTCTTATAGACTGGAGCTTTGAATGGATGGAATCTGTAGTCAAGATGGTATCTAAGATCAGGAATTTATGGAAGATTCCTATGGTTATAAATACAATATCATAATAACATCACTCATAGGTAACCTCTAGTAGATTAGAAAAGAACACAGTGAAGTTTTGCAGGCATTCTTACTAATAAGCTCCTTTCCTTGGTCTGGATAAATTTTCTGATCACCTTTAGTCTGCATTCCTCCTGGGGTCATGGTATTATTAATTGGGGAATTTCGTCTGGATTAGCAATACACAAGGAGGGACAAGATCTCATGAAATTTACCTCCTCTTTCATCTTGTGCATTGCCACTGTGTCCTGAGGAATTCACTTCACTAAACTTATGATGAGTGTATTTTTCTATTTTGCTTTTCTGTTAACCTGGCTATATTTCTTACAAGCTTTTGGAGAGGGTAAAATATGTCTCATATGCATTTATCTCTCTTTTGATGCATAGTGTTTTGTGATCATAGGAGGAACTCAATAAATATTTGTTGAAAAAATAAATAGATGAATATGGTGGTTTTGACATTTTTCCAACTGAGCATCTGCAGTTAGATAGTAAATATGATAAACTTACTTTATACTTAGCAGAAATTCAAGTTTTGAAAGTAGGAAAAACAAGAAAAAATTACCTATTATTTTGCTACCACAGATTAACTACCATTAAGATTTCAGATTATTTCCTTCTAGATATATTTTATATGGCAGGAATTTTTAAATATATTGTGATCACATTGTACATATAATTTGTATCCTGATTTTTTCACTTGAAATTATATACAATGTTGATAATCATTATATGTACTATTTTTCATGTAAGAAATATTTCACAATAAAAATTTGAAAACCATAGAAATCCCAGGTGACATGGTATTCATAAATAGAACTGTCACATTTTTCCTATGTGGTTTTCTGAAGCATTTTTTCTTTTATGATCATATTTCTTATTAGGCTTTTCCTCATTTTATTTTCATTTCGTTATTTTGCTATATGAAAGTACCAGTAAACATTCTGCATATGAGTGCTTTCCTGTTTTTCCTTTTGAATACTTTCAAAATGTAAATGTGGTGGTGAACTGTTTTTCAAAAGTTTGTGCCATTATTTCCTCTCTCTACCAGTGTATAAACATTCCAAATTCATTGCAAATTTACCAGCAATGAGTATGTGTTTTTGTAACTTTTTAAAAATATTGATTAACTTTAATGGGAAGATGGTTCTTTATTTTGTTTCATTTTGTGGTCTTATTATGTTAGTGAGGTCAGACTTTTTCTCAGATATTTTTGAGAAGTCAAAAATTTTTGTTCTTTCTTGTTTAGAGAGTGTGAGCCTGAGGGGAAGGGGAGTTGGAAGGTATGGGGAAGGTAGAGGGGGTCAGAGAGGTGGGGAGAGGGGCCGGGGAGGGTGAAGAAAATCTTAAAAAGGCTCCGTGCCCAGAGTGGAGTGAGGCAGGGCTCCATCTCTCCCAGAGATCACAACCTGAATCGAAATCAAGAGTCCAGGGTTTACCACACAGAGCCATGCAATTGCCTCCATTTTTGTTCTTTATGAATCGTCCATTCATGTCTTTTATTTATTTTTCTTATTGTACGAATGCTTCATTCCACAGAGTGTGCTATTTCCTGCAGGTGTGAATACACACAGCATTGCTTTCGCTGCCGCCCTAGGCAGGTGTAGGAAGCAGGGTGAGGCCGCCATCCCTGTGGGCAGCCAGAGCCGGCTGTTGTATGCAAGGTTTTGTAACGTGGCCCTGAGGACGGAATGAATTACTAAACAGCCCCCTTTTTCTGTTAGTTCAGTATTGCAAAAGCCAGGCCTGGCCAGTGAGGTGTGTGTGACACACTTCATTCTTCCCTTTGTCCCAGCTATTATTAGATAGGTTCAGAAATTGCCAGTAAATTGGGGCTGTGGGCACATTTCGGTTTATACTGCTCTCTGAGTTATGAAGCGTTGCAACTACTCAATATGGTTTGCTCTTCACTTGAGCAAATTGCCAACAGCTTGCATGTGACTCCTTAAGAATAATGAGAATCAACCTCATTTTAGGAGAGGGGACAGATTGAGTCTGTATTTGGCAACCCGCATTCCTCTGCAGCGGGGATTGCTGAAGACACTCCATGGAGGTGAGGGGCCATATTGACAGAGGAATGTCCATTTTTGTCTCAGGAGCTGCTGAATGTTGTCATCGTTTGCTGGCAGTAACGCTTTCTCTAGCATGGCTTCGCTGTCCAGACCACTGGACATGACAGAAGTAATGCAAAATCGCCGCAGTCTATTTCTGTCCCTTGTCATTTTATGAGGGAGCTAACTGCTAAATGCCTTCAGACGCAGAGCATGCTAAGGACTCCTTTTGAAACAAGAGAAACTAAAAAATACATCAAAGAAGGCAGGTTTACGTTTTAAAAATACGAATACTAATTAATACTATTTTTTTTTGTTTTGCATGAAGCACTCAGAAATAGTTTGAGTATTGCAAATGCCACAGAAATTGTTGTATAATACAGCAGAGAAAACAAAAGCTCTTTGACGTTAACAGCAGAGGTTTTATGTGGAACAGTTAATAGGTGGAAATGATTTGAAGATAGAAGAATCTTTGCTGAATACTGTGTTTATCATTTTTTTTCCTCTTAAAATTCTACAGTGCCTTCACGTTGCATGTAGGATTAAATTCAGTTTTCCTTGGCCAGCTTTTCTGTCTGAAATTAATTAATTAATTAATATTTTTAAAAGATTTTATTTATTTATTTGACAGAGAGAAACACAGCTAGAGAGGGAACACAAACAGGGGGGAGTGAGAGAGGGAAAAGCAGGCTTCCTTGTTGAGCAGGGAGCCCGATGCGGGGCTTGGTCCTGGGACTCTGGGATCATGACCTGAGCCCAAGGCAGATGCTGAATGACTGAGTCGCCCAGGTGCCCCTCTGTCTGAATTTTAGACTCTATACTGTTGTTAAGCAATTTAAAAATCAACTTTTTTGTTTCTACCCCAGTATGTTTTTTTCCCCAGAAGAAACCCGATTTCTGTCTCGTCAGTATGGGCTTGCTTTCTTCAGAAATCTGCCCCCTTAGTTATCCCTCACATTGTCTCATCCATACCATGTCAGTTCACATATTCAAAATAGATTGCTTCATAAACTTCTTGGTAATGTATATGTATTATTATTTCCTTATGGGGAGAGCTAGTTCTATTTTGTTTATACTTTCTAATGTGTTGACTAGAAAGTTTTTCACGTAATCTGTGTCTAAATAAATGTAGTTTGTCTAACTGTTATTTATTTAAAACATTCATGAGATTCAAACTGAGAGTCTATTTCCAGGTGGCTGGGGACATTTGTACTTAGGATTACTGATTTTATAATTTACATGAAGTCACAGTGTGAGCATTTATGAAATAAAGTAAATTCTGATTTTTTATCTGTCCCTTAATCTTCATATGTATGTTTTTTAAAAAAACTTTTGTGTGTGTTTGAATGCCCACTAACAATTTTTAATGTATTCTTTTTTTTAAATTCCAGTATACTTAACATATAGTGTTATATTAGTCTCAGGTGTACAATAGAATGATTCAACAGTTCTATACATTACTCAGTGCTCATCATGATAAGTATTTTCTGAATTCCCTTCATTTGTTTCACCCATCTCCCCAGCCACCTCCCCTCCAGTAACCATCAGTTTGTTCTCTATGCTTAGGAGCCTGTTTTTTGTTTATTTATTGTTGGTTTGTCTCTTTTTACTTTGTTCACTTGTCTTGTTTCTTAATTTGCACCTATGTGTGAAATCTTACAGTATTTGTCTTTCTCCTACTGGCTTATTTTACTTAGCTAATATTATGCTCTCTAATTTCATCCGTGTTTTTGCAAGAAGCAACACTTCATTATTTTTAATGGCTGAGAAATATTCCATAATCCAAAGATTCCCCACCTTTTCTTTATCCATTCATCTATTGGTGGACACTTGGGCTACTTCCATAATTTGGCTATTGTAAATAATCCTGCAGTAGACATAGGGGCACATATATCTTTTGGAATTAGTGTTCTTGTATTATTTGGATAAATACCCAGTAGCGGAATGAAAACGTTGCTGTTAAAGATTTTATGTATCTCTGATGAGATGATGTTAAAAATACCTCAACCATGAAAGTAATGGGTCAGGTGGTGGTGGTGTTGGAAATAATATTCTTGGGGTGTGAGTGTCATGTGCTTTTGGAATTCTACATGTATAGTCAATTCTGAGAATAGTTTAGAATGGAGAGTAATGTTTTGGCCAACTAGAGTGACAGTAGAACCTAGTGGTGTTACCTTTCTGGGGGTTTCATGTAACTTAGGCTAAGTAAAGATGTGAGGAAGAAATTACTCTGATTTTTGTCTACTAAAATTAAATTATAACATTCCAAATCTAATACTAAAATTGTGAGCACTCTCTTTAACAGCGAATGTGTCTAGACACATGATGAGTTTGTTAAACACCAGGATTATAATTCAAAAGGATAGCATAAGTCTGGACAGATGTAAAAAGATGTACAGCAGCAGTGTTTGAGGAATTACTTCCTGAGGCCAGGTTGGAAAACATGTTGTATAGGCTACTTTGCTGAGGTCAAGTCAGAGAATACATTGTATTGGTATGGTCTTGACTCAGGAAAAGGTCATAGTGAAAAGTAAACTTATTCTTGAGAACTCAATGATAATAATGTTGATCAAGAGCTATTAATTATGAACTTAATTCTTAATCCTTATGATGACTTCCTATAGTATAATTATCAGTATTTATAAATGAAGAAATGGAGGCTCATAGAAAAGAAGCGAGTTTCTTAGGTCATACAAATAGTAAGCATCAGAGTTAGGATTTGAACCTACTTCCCATTGACTCCAAAGGCCAATATCTTGGGATACTGGAAAGTTTTTTAGGAAATGGAAAGTTAGTCATGAACAGTTAGTCATGAACAGTTATCATCACATGAAAGGAGGGATTCCTTGCCATTTCTGAGTTGTTCTCATGAGTTACTGCTGGTGAGGCTGAAATACACGTACTCTTTCTAATCTCAACTGACATGGCTGACATGTCTGACATGCAGGGATGATTGCTAAATTTGTAAAAAGAAGAAAGGACAAATACTTCAGGAACAAAGCTCAAGTTGAGGTAGCAGTTCTTTTCTTTGAGGAAGTGTTGGAACCATGCTATTTTTAGTAGATTTTCTATGAGAGAAAGAGTGGCTGCTAATGAATGCTTTCTTGTGTATGAATAGCTTTACTCTTGAGGTATTGCATTAAGAGCTTCAGCTATGTTTTCTCATGCAATCTTCTTTTCCCTGCTCATTTAATCTTTTCAGTGACCCACCGATGTAGATGTAGATTCCATTCATGATCCCATTTCACAGATCAGAAGCCTGAGGCAACAAGATTAAATGACTTTCCTGAGACTGCACATCTCATTACTGGCTGAATCAAATTATGTCTAAACAACATGATGTCATATTCTATGCTGTTAACAACTACCTCCTACTTTTTACACTTTAAGCATTTTCCATCATTTTACAGATGATCCTATAGATGGACTACTACTAGATGGCTTTGAGGCCCTAGTCAAGTTGTGACTACAAGAATAGGTGGAAGGATATGATAGAAAACCTATGTGTTGTCACTAATCACAATTATTTTTGGTTTAGTTGGAAGGGAAGATGAGTTCTGACAGCAGACATTCTCTGGGAATCACTTTCTTCATCTGTAAACTGGAATACATAGTCATTCACCTGCCCTCCAGGGCTGGACTGAACAAGATAACATCTTTAACTCAATATCTAGAGAACCACACATTTCCAGTTGTGTTCTCTTTGGAACTGGAAAGGCTGCCATATCTATGAATGGACATTACTAGGACATCTTAGTGGTATAATGAAGGCATCGTGGAAAGAAATTTTTATTTTTATTTTTGCCTGTAGTGGTAATGTTGACATTCTGGGTAAACCCTGGACTTTGTAGTTTCAAGGAATCTTAGGCCATGAACAAAGGGATCATATCTGGTTTCCCACATAGCAGTGCACCTCCTTTGAGAAACATGAGTCTTGACTTTGACAGTGGTATGTTATAGTTTGCTTATCATGCCTACCTAAAAAATAATTTTAGAAAGTATAGCAAAAAATTTTTTTCTAAGATGTACTCTTCCAAGAATCAAGGTTGATTGATGATTCTTCTCAGAAGCATGGAAGATTCTTAAGGTATAGTATGTTGATGGCTTTGTTAAATTAGCCCTTTTTTACTGTAATAGTTCTGTGAATAATTTATCATTGAGTCAGGTTCCCTTTTACTCTGTTCATTATTACAGATTAATCTCGGCCTGTCATATTTCTGAAATATTGACAAGACCATTTTGAATTATTATTTTGGAAACCATCAATACACGTGGCTCCTTTTGATTTAATACTCTGGACTTCAGTATGAATTCCAGGCATGTCAGGTGGGTGGTATTCTCTGAACATCCGTAAAGATAAGTTAATAATACTAATTAACATACCTGTGCCTTTCTCTTCATCAGTTCTTTTGCTAGAATGGTAATAATAGTGTTTTCAATAAAAACACCACCTGAGATTTGCCTTCTTTTCTTGTAGGATATCTCTTGAGAATAAAACTGAGATGGCCTTCAACTCTAAGCCCCTCTGATTTACCAAAAAATGGCTAATCTAATGTTGCAAAGCAGACTAAATCCTTTTAACACATTCCCATGTTATGGCCAATGCAGGAAAACATTTTGTAGCATCCTGTTCTTTTAAATGCATGCAAAGAGACCACAGAGTGAGAAGGAAGAGATAGTACAAACCCCTAGCATGCCTGAGGGATGACTCGTTCTTTCATATTTGTGGAGCTCTGTGTCAAGAGTGAAAATATCTAAAAATAGAGTGCATTTACTCAGAATCTCTGTGGTAAGGTGCAAAGAGCCTGTGCTCTGAGGAGCCCCGATTAAAAATTAAATGGTTGAAACCTGCAGAGCAACTGCTCTCAGCAGAATCGTGGGCACTTTCTGCTTAACTGTGTGCCATCTTATTAGTTTCGATAAATTGGCAGTGGAAACTAATATCCTTTGATCTTTCAGTTGCTGTCCATAACTCATAGTGACCCATTTGCTGGTGGGTTGTTTCTTCACAGTCCCATGATTATTGGCCTTTCAAAGCATTGACTTAATCCACCAATGGGTGAACTCATCTGCTTAGCACTCCAGTCAAGTTCCAAGGGGTAGAAGGCAGATGCCACTGTCATTCACATATCTTTGCCCCTGAAATGTGGCACGGGGTGTGAAATAAGAGTCTAAGAGTGGTATACACGTGATTTAAAATTTACTGATGGAGAGGGTCCATAAGGAGGAGAAGCAGCGAGTCAGCGGGGTTTGGATATACCCCCCTTTTCTTCCAGTTGGTACCTGTGCTCTTAGATATTGCTCCAATATTCCAATACTCCACTCCTTCATGGAAGTACAATCTTAAAACTTAAAGATGGAATGCTGTAGTGGCCTTCCTTTCTAGATGTCCTATTACCGATCCAGCCCCCTGTCATTTCTATCACCATATATTCAAATTTCAAATCTCTCCAAAGCCTATGTCTTTCCTTTACCAAACATTTCAAAGGCTCTCCTCTTTTAGTGCAACCTCAGCTATTTTGAAACATCATTAGAAAGAATCTAATTAAATGAGCTGGTGTGAGTCTGTAGCTGTTTGACCAAAAAAAAAAAAAAAAAAAAAAAAAGTAAAATAAAATGAAATTGAAAAAGCGAGCTCTGAAATTGTCAGTGTTGATTGTCAACTGGAGTGGGTCTTTGATATTCCATTAAAAAGTGAAAAAAGTACACTTTTTTGTTGTTTAAAGTGTATTTTACTGTCATATTCTCTATACATACACTTAGGGCTTTGAAATCTATCTCATTTATCTGAATATTTGAAAGTATTGAGAAGGCCCCAGTGATACAGGTTACTTCTGCACAATCTTTTCTTCTTTGAGCCAAGCCAGATCCAGAGCCTTGCCTTCTTGGTGACACTTCTCCCCTGCTTCTACAAATGTTCATCCTCACTCATCAGTCTGTCTAGATAGATCAATCTATCTATCCTCAGTAATCAATCAATCTAGAAATGCTCATCCTCAGGGACTAGGGACGTCAGAAAAGTATGCCTTTATCTGCAATGAACTTTCAAACTTGAAAAGCTTTTTTCTTCAGTACTGTGATGGTTATATCATTTACACAGAATTATGAAAAATGAACAATACCGTATAAGTTAAAACACAGACAAGCTGTGAAGAACTCTGAAAGGTGAGTCCAATTTTCCGAAGAATCCCTGTGTCTCCTGGTAGAGTTGGTATCTACAGAAACAGTAGTTTTTCAGATAGTGGGGTCAGAGTGAAGAAGCCCTGCGGGAAACCTTGAAATTTTATCAGAAGAGCTTTTTCAGCAAGAAAGTTCTAGGAAAGGTCACATCACTGGACTTTTTGATAGTTATTTTAAATTTCTTTTATATTATCTGACATCATAAATGCTTTTGATAGCAGATTGAATTCAGGCTATAATTTTCTGCCTTGGTAGTCTTAAATATCATCATTCCAGATCTAGTTCAATTTTCTCAAATACCAAAACATGTAATTTCTGCTTTATTTATGAGTAGGGGAAGAACCAAATGAATGCATTTGGGTTTCTGCTTTCTTATTCTATTTTGTAGTCCAAATGAAAGTGTTATTTTTTACCCCCAGGAAAAGGGCATACCTACTTATATCTTTTTGCAAAGTGCTTTTTCAGAAAATAAATTTTTTTCAAAAGATTTTATTTATTTGACAGAGAGAAACGCAGCTAGAGAGGGAACACAAGCAGGGGGAGTGAGAGAGGGAGAAGCAGGCTTCCTGCCTAGCAGGGAGCCCGATGTGGGGCTTGATCCCAGGACTCCGGGATCATGACCTGAGCTGAAGGCAGTCGCCCAACCAACTGAGCCACCCAGGCACCCCAGAAAATAAATTTTGAATATTCATTTTGATACTATTAATTGTGACCCTACATGAGCTCTGTGCTGTTAAATCTCATGTTTATTGGTATAGCTTATACCCTTAAAACTGGGCAGTAATTTTAGCAACATTTTAATGTCATATCCTTGCCTTAGCATAATGTGTGCAAGATATATTTTAGAATCCATTTTAGTGTAAGATTTGTTGAAAATGACTTTGACACTACTTGCCCTCTTGGACAAACTATTTTATAGACATTTAAGCTTTACTTTTTTGATTGACACATTGCACTGAAATACACAAAAATGAATTTATTTTGTGCCATGGTGACCTGGTGTTGAGACCATGCCCAGTTAGTTCCTTTGTTTACTTAATGTTTACTAGAACACAACTAGCCCTGTGTGGGTATGAGGGGGAAATGTGGCCAGAAGTCGCAGAAGTTGCATACACAAGTCATTAAGCTGTGGTCAGCTTCTCCCTTAAGGGCTGTAACCCCTTTAGACAACTTCCTCTTTGGGAAGTTGCAAAGCAGAGAAACTTCTAAAGAAGCGGTCTGGCTGCAGGGATAGGGGTTAGGAGTTTTCTTGCTCAGAAGAGCCTCCTTGCATCATAGCTGGGCATGAGTGGCCCTTTCCTGTGTGTGGCTCAAGCCCAGCTCACCCATCAGAGAGACTTCAGGAAGAGGCAGAAGCTCACTAGTGGCCTTTGGAGCCACATGCTCATTCTTGGGTGGTGCTCCTTGCATAGTGAATGCCAGCTCCTCCTTGATCAGGTATGATGCCATTGTTTTGAGAGTGATTAGAGACATACGTGGTGATGCAGATGCATCAGGCTGTGGTACGTGCAAATGTCGATTTTGGAGGTGCTTAATTTAAAGTGATCTAGAAGTTTCTTGTTAGAGTAAGATAGCAGGTAGGCACAATAATTTTGACACAGGATTAGGGATGAGACATTAATGGGACAAATATATTTAAAAAAAATATTGGAAGAATCATGAAAGAATTGTGAGTATCCAGCTTCTCTTTATATTTTCATTGCTACTGCTAGAGTCTAAGATACCATGGTCTCCCAACTGGGTGAATACTATAGCGCCTTAACTAAGCTCCCTATGTCCATCCTGCCTCTTGGAAACTGGCCTCCATACCACTATGAAGGTATGAGTCAGGTTTTGCCACTCCTCTGTCCAAGCTTTACCAGGGGTTTCCCATCTCACAAAGAGTGAGACAGAGTTTTTACTGTGGCTGCCATGGCATTCCTGTGCCTGTCCCTTGCCCCTGTCTGCCTCATCTTGTACCACACTTGTTCACTTCATGCAGGATCCTCTGATCTCCTTGCTGTCCCTTGAATATGCCATACCCACTCCCTCCTCAGAACTTTTCTACATACATATCCCTGGAGGATACATTCTTCCTCCAGATATCCTCATTACTTACTCCTTCGCTGCATTCCCATCTCTGTTGAAATAGCACTTTCTAAGAAAGTCTTTTGTGCCTGTGCACCCTAAAATAGCACACTCACACCACCCCCATAAGCCTTTATCCATTTAACCTACCTTCTTCGCAGCACTTATCACCAGCTGTCATGTTCTATTAGATGGAATTATGTGAAATTGCCTTTTTGTGGGTCAAGAAGATTGAATATTGGTCATTTCATATAGATCAACCTAAATTACATTTATTGCTTTATTTTTATTCTAACCTAAAATATATTTATTAATTTGTTATTTTTGTTGTTTCCCCTACACTGAGATTTAAACTCTGTGGGTCCAGGGTTTAGTTTTGTTTTGGGCAACATCCCTAGTGTCTAAAATATAGCATGTGCTTAGAAAAAAAGTTGATGCAAAGCAGAGACAATCTATATGGAAAGTGATCGGTGCTTAGAGATTCTAGCAAAATGTGATTAGAAGAGCTTGCGAGAGTCCAGAATATAGAAAGACTTTGTTGGATCTACATGAAGTACAGTGTAAAGTTTCTATATAATTGGAGCTTTGGGCTTTGTATGGACCTTAATTATATATTTTTTTCCATGTTTTTCTCATATGGGAACTAGGAAGTATTTATCTTACCAGTTGTGCTCTAAGTTGATTTTCACTAGAGAAAAAGATGTATTTTTTACTTTAGTTCTAGAAGCATGGATGATTAATCTTAATATCAGGCATTGTACAAATGCTTAGAAATACTAGGTAAGATAAATAATCTCTTTCATATATATTTGCTCTTGAAAGGAAATAAGGGCATCACCATGGGTCAGAAATAAAGATGGAATTAAAAACCTGAAGGATAAGGTGCCTGGGTGGCTCAGTTGGTTAGGCGACTGCCTTTGGCTCAGGTCATGATCCCAGAGACCCAGGATCGAGTCCCACATCAGGCTCCCTGCTGGGCGGGAAGCTTGCTTCTCCCTCTCTCACTCCCCCTGCTTGTGTTCCCTCTCTGGCTGTGTTTCTCTCTGTCAAATAAATAAAATCTTTAAAAAAAAAAAAAACCTGAAGGATAAACAGGTGAACTGATATGTATCATGGTCGCCCTTGGGAGTATGTAACTCATCTATCTAAATCAAGGGCTTGAGTTTTAACAACCATTTGGAGATATGAAATGAAAATTGAGACTTCATGGGTTGGAACAGAGATCTTTAGTCCAAAGTTAGGAGTTTTGAATTGAAAGCTCTAGGAAAAAGATCTACCATCAGCACAGGAGAGATAAGAAAGCTGTGTCTTAGAAAAAATGTTTCCTTCAAAGGCACACCACAGTGGATTTACACCTCATTTGGGTTTGGGATTTAAATCTGTATTACTTGTGTGTGGGGAAAAGAATCACAACTTGAGAAATAAACCAAAAAGAAATTAACCCAGGCCACTGATAACTCTGAGACTTCTGGTAGAGTCAGTCAGAAACTTCTCTGGAAGGAGACTGCCATTAAATCAAGCTTTACAGATTTCCTATGGATAACTACTTTCTAAAGATGAACTCACAATTTATATAATATAAAAAAAATTCCCCATGAATAAGAGTTATAAAAAACAACAAAGAGCAGGATTAGAATTTAATACTTTCACATGATGGAATTGTCACATAGAGTATAAAATAAGAATACTGAAAATGGGGGCGCCTAGGTGGCTCAGTTGGTTGAGCGACTGCCTTCGGCTCAGGTCATGATCCCAGAGACCCTGGATTGAGCCCCACATCGGGCTCCCTGCTCGGCAGGAAGCCTGCTTCTCCCTCTCTCACTACCCCTGCTTAAGTGTTCCCTCTCTGGCTGTGTTTCTCTTTGTCAAATAAATAAAATCTTTAAAAAAAAATACTGAAAATGATTAAGTCATATAAACCAATTAAAAATATAAGAAAAAGTTGCTTTGCAAAAAGTCCCAAATAGAAATTCTGGAAGTGAAAAATACAATAACTGAGATTAAAAAAAAATTATCAAATGGCTTAAACAAGAAGTTAGACACAGCTGAAGAGAGAATTAGTCATCTGCAATGTAATTTGATGAAATCAACAAGGCAAGAGGGCGGAGAAGTAGGAGACTGTATTTCAACTGGTCCCTTGAAGTGAGCTTAAGATCTACCAGAACACTCTGAACACCATGAAATCAGCCTGAGATGTAAGATTATACACTTCTGGATCTCTACGGGGGCAGAAGATCATCAGTGGAGAGGTAAAGTGGAGTGGAAATGCTCAGACTGATTTTGGACGATAAACAGAAGAGGGAGGGAGCTACCAGAAGCAATTCATTGGAAAGTAATGCCCCAGTATGAAAGTGCCCTGTGCTTGGGGACCAGGATCAACTTGGAATCTGGTTAAAAGCACTCGAAACAAAACAAAACAAAACAACAAAAAGAACCCACAGAGCGTCTTAAAGGGCAACTGGTGGAATTGGGTGGCCATGGCACAGATATAAGCCCACAGTCCCAGGACGGTCACAGCTGGCTCCCACCCATGTCTGAGAGAGCCTGGTGGGGATTCCAGTCCATGGTCCCTAAGCCTGCAGCTTTCCACTGCTTGCACCACCACTGGGGCTGGGCTCCAGAGAGACGTGACCTGCACAGTAGCCAGTTCAGAGACCGCCTGGCATGGGTGTGGGCTCCAGACAGCAGTTACGACAGTGGCAGCCCCCAAGATCGTGCTCGCCAGGAACAATATTGCTCTCAGTTGTAGAGGCACGGGGGTGCAGAGAAATGTGGGGGCCTCGGGTGACCATTGAGTCAGTGGCTGGGGATGTGCATCACCTGTGCAAGGCTGTGGTATTCAGCGGAGTTTGCAGAGAGGGAGTCTGAGTGTTCTGGACTATCCAGGGAGGGGAGAGGTCTGGGTGCAGACAGTTTATTGACCCTCCCAAAAGCCGCAAAAAGCCACCAAAGAACAAAAATCTCCAGAGAACCAAAGCCTAAAAACTGGTTTCCACAGAGCCCAGCCCCTTAAGGCAACTCAGCCCAAGCACGATTGATTGAAAAACAATGTGGCAAGCCCCTCCCATAGAAGGAAAGCCAAACAGAACAAGAGGACAACCACCACAGGGTCTCCATAAAGCTGTGACACCCCAACATTAGGGAAAAACAATACATTAAGCTCCCAGTACTGCCGCAAACCTGTATATTTCAAATACAACTTTTCTTTTCCTTTTTTTTAAATTTGTTCTCACGATTCTTGTTCTTTTATTTTTTTTGACCTATTTACCATTACAACTAGATGTTTAATACAGCATGTTCCATAATAACTTTTTAACTTGAACTTTTTTCATACATATACCTGTGTTTCTTTTTTTTTTTTTTAAATATATGTACAAGCTTCAAGGTAATCCTTTATCCTATTCAATACTACCCTTATATATAAACCAGTTTTAATTTCCCTATATCTCTAAGAAGTTGAGTCCTCTAACAAAGATAACAAGATACACCCAGGAAGAACTGAAATAACCTTCTTTGCCCACATTTATAACCACCTTCCTATCTTATTCTTCTGTCAGTGTTTCTGTGTACTTGTGTTTGTACTATATAAATCTTATTCTAGGGGTTCGTTTTGGTTGGGTTTAGCCTTTTTTTTCTTTTCTTTTACTTTTGTTGGTCATTTTGTTTGTTTTTGTTTTTGTACCTTATAAATCTTACTTTTGGAGCCCATTTTGGCTGTTTCTTTCTTTCTTTCTTTCTTTCTTTCTTTCTTTCTTTCTTTTTTCCTCTCTCTTTTTTCTTTTTTTTTTTTCTTTTTGGTGGTGACTTCTAATTGCTTCAAAACCTTCCAAGGGCACCTTGCCTGGATCATGGTTGTTATATTAGCTATATATCTCCTCAACTACCTCTCACCAAAATGACTAGGAGGAGGAACACCCAACAGAGGAAAAATTCAGAGACTGTGACCTCTATCACAGAACTATTGGATACGGACATAAGCAATATGTCAGAAATGGAATTCAGGGTAACAACTATCCAGGAAATGGCTAGACTGAAGAACACCATTAGTGGCAACATAGAAACTTCAAGGGCAGAGGTGAGAGCTGATCTGGCAGAAGTAAAAAATGCTATCAGTGAGATCCAATCTAATCCAAATACTTTAACAGCTAGGGTAAATGAGGCAGAAGATTGAATTAGTAATCTAGAAGACAGATTGATAGAAAAGAAGAAGCAAGAGGAGGTCTGGAACAAACAGCTTGGAAGCCATGAAAGCAGAATTAGGGAAATAAATGATGCTATGGAACATTCCAATATCAGAATTATTGGGATCCCAGAGGCGATGGAAAGAGAGAAAAGACTAGAAGATAAAGTTGAACAAATCCTGGTTGAAAATTTCCCTAATCTGGGGAATGGAACATGTGTTTGTGTCCTAAAGGCAGAGAGGACACCCTCCCCCCACCCCCAAGATCAATGAGGCTAGAAAAACCTTCAGGCACATAATTATGAAATTCACAAATCATAAATTGAAAGATTATTTCTTAAGGGCAGCTAAGGGAAAGAGAGAAGTCAAACTCTCTCTTTGCAGCTGACATGATACTTTATATGGAAAACCCAAAAGACTGCACCCCCAAACTACTAGAACTCATACAGCAATTCAGTAATGTGACAAGGTACAAATCAATGCACAGAAATCAGTTGCTTTCTTATATACTAACAATGAAAATATAGAAAGGGAAAATAGGGAATTGATTCCATTTTTTATTATAGCACCAAAAACCAGAAGATAGCTTGGAATAAATCTAACCAAAGAGGTTAAAGGATCTGCACTCAAGGAACTACAGAGCACTCATGAAAGAAATTGAAGACACATAAGTTGAAAAAGCATTTCATGCTCATGGATCGGAAGAATAAACATTGCCATAATGTCTATACTACCCAGAGCAATCTATACTTTCATTGCCATCTCGATCAAAATTCCACCAGCATTTTTCAAAGTGCTGGAACAAACAATCCTAAAATTTGTATGGAACCAGAAAAGACCCTGAATTGCTAAGGAAATGTTGAAAAAGAAAAACAAAGCTGGGGGCATCACATTACCTGATTTTAAGCTTTATTACAAAGCTGTGTTCACCAAGACAGCATGGTACTGGCACAAAAACAGACATATATACCAGTGGAACAGAGTGGAGAGTCCAGATATGGACCCTCAACTCTATGGTCAAATAATCTTCGACAACCCAGGAAAAAAGTATCCAGTGGAAAAAAGACGGTCTCTTCAATAAATGGTGCTGGGAAAATTGGACAGTTATGTATGGAAAAATTAAACTCCACCACTCTCTTCCACCATGCACAAAGATAAACTCGAAATTGATGAAAGACCTCTATGTGAGACAGGAATCTATCAAAATCCTAGAGGAGAACATAGGCAGTAATCTCTTTGACATCAGCCACAGCAATTTCTTTCAAAACACATCTCCAAAGGTAAAGGAAGCAAAAGCAAAAGTGAACTTTCGGGACTCCCTCAAGATAAAAACTTCTACATAGCAAAGGAAAGAATCACCAAAACAAAGAGGCAACCCATGGAATGGGAGAAGATATTTGCAAATGACACTACAGTCAAAGGGCTGATATCCAAGATTTATAAAGAACTTCTCAAACTCAACACCCCCAAAAAAGATGATCACATAAAAAAGTCACTTCTCCATAGATGACATACAAATGGATAACAGACATGAAAAACAGTTCATCATCATTAACCATCAGGGAAATTAAAATCAAAACTACATTGAGATACCACCTTACACCAGTTAGAATGGCCAAAATTAACCGGACAGGAAGCAACAAGTGTTAGAGAGGATGTGGAGAAAGGGGAACCATCTTACACTCTTGATGGGAATGCAAGTTGGTGCAGCTGCTTTGGAAAACAGTGTGGAGATTCCTTTAAAAATTAAAAGTAGAACTACCTTATGACCCTGCAATTTCACTACTGGGCATTTACCCCAAAGATACAGATGTAGTGAAAAGAAGGGCCATATGTACCCCAATGTTCATAGCAGCAATGGCCACAATCACCAAACTGTGGAAAAAGCCAAGGTGCCCTTCAACAGACAAATGGATAAAGAAGATATGGTCCATATAAACAATGGAATATTATGCCTCCATCAGAAAGGGTGAATGCCCAACTTTTGTAGCAACATGGATGGGACTGGAGAAGATTATGCTGAGTGAAATAAGCCAAGGAGAGGAAGTCAGTTATCATATGGTGTCACTTACTTGTGGAGCATAAGGAATAAGTGAATTGGGGTAAATCTGAGGCGGAGATGAACCATGAGAGACTGGACTCTGAGAAACTAAAAATGAGGGTTTGGGGAGGGAAGGGGGGAAAAGGATGGGTGAACCTGATGGTAGGTATTAGGGAGGGCACATATTGCATGGAGCACTGGGGTTGGTGCATAAACAATGAATCTTGGAACACTGAAAAAAAATTTAAAAAATTAAATTAAGGGTGCTTGGGTGGCTGAGGTAGTTAAGTGACTGCTTTCGGTGCAGGTCATGATCCTGGAGACCCGGGATCGAGCCCCATATCGGGCTTCCTGCTCAGCGGGAGGCCTATTTCTCCCTTTCTCAGTCCCTCTGCTTGTGTTCCCTCTCTAGCTGTGTTTCTCTCTGTCAAATAAATAAATAAAATCTTTAAACAACAAAAAAATTAAATTAAAAAACAATTAAAGGTGATCATAATAAATATCCTAAAAAAAGAAAGAAGTCAACCAGAATTTGCTGTAGAGAAAGAAACAAAATATGAAAGAGAATTTAAGAGACATATTAAAGAGAATAAGAAAATTCAGTGAGTATTTAGTAGGCATTCTGGAAGGTGAGAACAGGGTAACTGAAAAGAGACAATATCTAAAATTAACAATTTAAGCAAAAACCCAGAAAGATCCCATATGGACTTTGAAATTAATAAGCACAATTCTAAATAAATCGTGAATCAAGGCAAAAAACATAATGTAAATACAAAAATATTTAAAACTCAATGATAATATTATCTAAAATAATACAAAACAAAACTTATGGGAAGCAAAAAAATGGTGAAACAAAAGGTTTCATCTGTAAATTCCTATATTTGAGAATAAAACAAAGTTAAAAATTAATAATTTCAGCATCCAAGTCAAGATTTAAAAATCAAACATAAAATATAATAAAGGAAATAATAAGAGGCAGATGTTAATAAAATATAAAACAAAATCAAAAGCTGGTGCTACAAAACACTAATAAATAGGGTAATTTATTGCAGGCTGGAAGAAGAAAAAACTCAATATTTTAAAGTACTGGAAATTTATAATTAGTAGTCATATATTAGAAATAACTTATTTACATCTAAAACAGAAAGAGAATGGCCTCCACCTCTCTTTATATTTAACTTGTCCTTGCCAGCATGGTAAGTAAGGAAATAAATAGTAACAGGGAAGAAGAAGAAGAAGTGAAATTGTCATTAACTGGAGATATGATTGTCAAAATAAGAAAGTCTTTACAGAAAAATTGGTGAATATAGTCCAAAAGTTCAGAAAGATTGCTGGGTATAAAACAAAGCTTGTCTATCCAAAGTTTGTCTGTAAACAATTAGTTTTGTTTAGAAGCTGATACCATGAAAAAAAGTAGAAACATCTGGGAATAAATCTAACAAAATAAGGCATTTACAGATAAAATTACAAAGTTTTTAAGTTTCAAAGAAGATATAAGTAAATTAAGAGATATACCATGCTTACAGAATTACTTAATATAGTAAAGATTTAATTCTTCCCATATAAGTTTATAAATTCTAATAAAAACTCACAGATGGGGCTCCTGGGTGGCTCAGTTGGTTGGGCAACTGCCTTCGGCTCAGGTCATGATCCCGGAGACCCGGGATCAAGCCCCACATCAGGCTCCCTGCCCAGCAAGAAGCCCGCTTCTCCCTCTCTGACTCCCCCTGCTTGTGTTCCCTCTCTGGCTGTGTTTCTCTCTGTCAAATAAATAAATAAAATATTTAAAAAAAACTCACAGAGAGGTAGTTTGGGGAAATTTGATAAGCAGATTCTAAAGTATATAGGAAACCCTGAAGGTCAGTAGTAACCAATACAATGTAAAGAAGTTAGGGATATTAGCCATACCACATACCAAGAAGTACCATACAGGTATGGTAATTTAGACTTTGGGATATTGGAGTTGCAATAAATAAATATGTCAAGTTCAGAAATAAGCTCGTGTGACTCAGCTAATATTAAATTACAAATTAGTATAGAAAGGATCCAATAAATGGAGAAGTATTCATACGGTGGGCATGAACATAAGAAGATCCCTGCCTCACACCAAATACAGATTAAATCCCAATGGAGTATAGCTTTAAAATTGAAGGGAAAATAAAGAATTTATATTTTTAGAAGAAAAAGTTTGCAAATATCTTTCTAACCACTGAGCAGGGAAGAATTTCTTAAATAAGACGTTAAGACACAGACTATAAAGAAAAGTAATGATTGTACTAAAAAATTCTGTAAAGACAATTCCATTTCATACTCATCAGTTTGATAAAAGCTCAAGTCTGAAAATACCAGGTATTTTCTATGATGTGGAAGAATAAATTTGTATAATCAACTGGGGTAGGAGTTTGTTATATTTAATAAAGTTAAAAATGCACATACCCTAAGGAAGGCATATATCTAGGCGTATATATTCTAGGTATGTATCATGGAAACATATGTGTTCACCAGATGATATGCACTTATTATTTATTTTGACATAGTTTCCTGATGGCTTAGTCCTGGAAAAAATTCTGTATGTCCATCAATAGAAGAAAGTACAAATAAAAGGTGGTATATTTATATAGTGGGTCAGTGTCCAGCACTGGTGTCCAGCACTTATAGTGTCTAGCAGACATAACTCATAACTCTATGAGCTGTGAGATGTATTAACATGGATGGCTCTCAACAACATAAAGTCAAGCAAAAACAAAAACAGAAACAAGGTCCACAAAGATTGATGGTATATCATTTACATAAAATTTTAGAACATGCATAATAATATTTTTATTTTCAAAGAATGTAATAATGGTAATAAAATAATTAAAAGACAATGGAAATTTTGAACAATAACTATAGGATACTTCTGTATAGGGAGGTAGGGAAGAAAGGACATTTGGTCAGGGAGGGAGCAGTATATGGCAGCTTCAAATCTGCATGAAATTATTTTCCAGCTCTTTAGCTGATAATACAGATTCACAAGAAGACACAATGATAATACAGACCTGTCCTGTTTACCCTTCCCTCAGTTTCTCCTGATAACTATACCTTATGGACTGTAGTACGATAGCGAAACCAGGAGTCTGAGCTTGGTCACATCGATCTTTATAGTTCTTTGTTGTTTTATCACACATGTGGATTTGTGTAACCACCACCATCAGTCAAGATTCAGAAGCTCTATCACTATGAAATATCCCCAGTACTCAGTTTTTGTAGTCACATTCACTCCGTTTCCCCTCTGGTCCCGAACTCTTAATTTGGCAACCACCTAATTTGTTTTCCATTTCTATAAAATTTTGTTGTTTTGAGAATATGGCTCCACTGCTTTATATTCCCCCAACAGTATATGAAAGGTAGGTTTTCTGCATCTTTTCAAGTATTTGGTATTGTTACTATTTTTAATTTTAGCTATTCTAATGAGTGAGTAGTGATAGCTCATCATATTTTTACTTCACATTTCTCTAAATGATAGTGTGTTAGTTTTCTGTTGCTGCTGTAACAAATGACCGCAAACTTGGTGACTTAAAGCAATACAAATATATTATCTTAGAGTTCTATAGATCTCAAGTCTGACACACGTCTCACAGGGCTAGATATATGTGTGGACAGAGCCTGTTCCTTCTGGAGGAGCTACAGGAGAATCTATTTCCTTGCCTTTTCCACTTTCCGTATTTCTTGGTTCCTGGCCCCCATCCTCTATGTTCAGGTCTAACAATAGTGGAGCGAGTCCTCCTCGTATCCCTTCATTCAGACATCTTCTGCGTTGGGTTTCTACTTGTAAGAACTCCTGAGATTACAGTGACCCTATCCAGATAATTCAGGATAATTGCTCTACTTTAAGATTAGCTAAAGAGTAACCTTAATTCCATTTGTGACCTTAATTCTCCTTTCCCATGTAATGCGGCGTATTCAGTTTCTGGAAATCAGATGTGGCCATCTTTGGAGCATTAGTCGGCCTCCTGCAGTTAATGATGTTGAACATCTTTTCATGTGCCTATTTGCCATCCATATATCCTCTTCAGTGAAGTGTCTATGTCTTTTGACCATTCCCTAACTGGATTGTTTGTTTTCATTTTATGAAGTTTTGAAGGGGTTTTTGTTTTTGTTCTTGTATTTTTGAAACGGTAGTTGTGAGTCTTATAAATATTTAGTTCACAGATATTCCTCTCATTCTATAGCTTGTGTTTTCATCCTCCTAACAGGGTCATTCATTGAACACATGTCTTTAGTTTTGATGAAGTGTAATTTATTGATATTTTTCTTTTATTATAACACTTTCAGTGTCATTCTGTATTTTAGTAAGACTTGTCCTGTAGGTGTTCTCTTATGGCCTTTTAAAAGTTTTATTGTTTTACACTTTACATTTAGGTCTAAAATCTATTTTGAGTTAATTTTTTTAGTAAGTGTTAAGATTTGGATCAAGATTTTTTTTTTTTCTTTTTCACCTATGGATAGCTGTAGGAATGTTCTAGCACTGTATATTGAAAAGACAGCATTTCTTCCATTGAGTTGCTTTTCAATCATTGATGAAAAATAAATTCATCATATTTGTATGGGATGTATTGATTAATTCCTTAAAAAAGGAGGAATACCATGAACTATTAAGTTTTAATAAGACTAAAGGCACAGTAATTTTTTTAAAATTTTCTGTTGCGTTGAAATAGTTGATAATAACAACACATAACGGGGGCATTTGTATCCTCCAAGTCTGGATGAAGATGATATAGGGATAAAAGAATCACACTGGTTTGGAGATTAATAGCTATATGATTTTGATAAAAGCCACATCCTTCTCTGGCCTTCAGTTTTGCTTTCTGTGAACTGAGAGTGTTCTTCTACATGACCTCCCAGAGCCCTTTATAATGCAGATGCTCAAAGAATATGTGATGACTCTTTAAAATTGAGTTTAGAAAAAGAGATGAGGAGAGCCATCCAGGCTGTCATTCTAGCTTATAGTCTAAAGAAGAGAGGCTGTTTTTATCCCCAAGTGCAGGCTGCATAATTACCTAAAGGTTCATGGGGTACAAAAAGCCCTTTATTTCAAAGAACTTTGAGGAGTTTCTGTATATTTATAACTAATCATAAGGGTATAGAAGGTATCATGATGTAAAATACAGAATTTGCATTTTAAGAAGATCCCAGGCTAAATGCAAGGCAGTATCCCAAAATAGAAAAGGACATTAGGGGAGAAATTGATGAAATTCTAGGAATATCTGTACTTTAGTTAATAGCATTATCTTGATGTGAATCTCTTAAATTTGACAACATACCATGGTTTGTTAGACATTAATATTAGTGGGAGTTGGTTGAGGAGGGTATGAGAATCCTCCATACTGTCATTGCAACTATGCTTTAAATTTTAATTATTCCAAAACAAAAATCTTATTAAAAAATATCCCAGGTGGTCAGATAATTTATTTGTACATTAGATTCTGCAGAGTACTCCTAGGGTACTCTTTGAAAGTGCAGTTTGTCTGGCCTTAGCCCAGATTTCAAAATCAAAATTTCTGAGTTGGGGATTGGATTCTGAACTTTAAAAAAATCTCTCCTGGTGACTGTCTTGCACACTCAAATATGAGAATCTTAATTTAGAGCTTTCTTTAAGGAGTTGCCTTTCTTTGGAAAATGCAGTAGAACTTGTTTAGGCTTTGATCCTTCAGTCTGTAGACTGATACAGGGATACTATCAAACTTTCACCAGTCTGTAGCTCAATGAGAGAAAACAAAACAAAACAAAAAAAACCCCAAAACAAAAACAAAAACAAACCTAAAAAATGAGTAATTAGCTTCTGAAATGGCAGCATGAGTTCCTCTGTGGACTGGCTCCTCAGGGAAGCTGATGAAGTTTTAGAAAATAAGTGAGGTTTGATGGGGTGAAGTCCAGAGCCAATGACCAAGAAAGAATTCTTGAGATGTCTTTGGTGCAAAATGGTAGTTTATTAAACCCCGGGGACAGGACCCATGGGCAGAAAAAGCTGCTGTCCCATGATCCCGAAGAGTGGTTGATTATACATTCAGGAGTTGAGGAGGTAAGGACAAAGAGGGTGCTCAGAAGGACTGACACATGGTAAAGAAGACTGGAGGCCTGGTTATTGTCAGCCAAGGTTGTTTTTCCCTCTAATGAGGCACTAACAGGAAGACAGTTGGGAGTTTCCTGGTGGAATGTCACATTTCTCCTAATGAGCTTTATGTTTAGAAGAAATTCAACTTGATCTACATTTCCTTCCACCTCAGTCTCCCTCAATTTTATGGAGGGCAGGGCAACCTTAGGGCTTTAGGAACTGA
The DNA here is from genome assembly GCA_004023965.1 of Spilogale gracilis. Classification (NCBI taxonomy): domain Eukaryota; kingdom Metazoa; phylum Chordata; class Mammalia; order Carnivora; family Mephitidae; genus Spilogale; species Spilogale gracilis. The sequence continues at coordinate 121,139 of PITA01000864.1, forward strand.
GTTAGGGGTCTTTGGAGGTTAGGCTATTGATAAGAGAGCCTCTTCCTTGTAATTCACTATGACATTTGTAAACTGAGGGAGACTCCTGTCCTGCAGGACTGTGATCTCTATTAGTTAACCATTTGTTCTTCCTGTAGGGCAGCCAGGAGTTCCTGAGGAATGTTAGTTACACATGTCACGAGGAGGTGGAGGCGGGGTAGGGCACCAGCTTCTGCTTTGTCTTCAGCTAGCCTTTTGCTCCCTCATCAAAATGACAGTAACTGGTGAAACTTACCCTAAAAAAACAAAATTGTCCTATGGATTCTATATGTATGTGTGTACACACACACACACACACACACACACACATACACACACACACACACACACACACAAGTATTCAAGAAAATCAAGTAAACTGAGATTACCAGAGCCAGAGTTTGTGGCATTTATGTAATGCACTCCCTTTGCTCTGCCCTCCCCATTCATCATAACAGATCTTGTATTACAGGTAGTTGAAATCAGAGCATTGGGTTCCCTCTCTCTCAAGCTTCTAGTCTAGGACTTCATTATCTCCCTAGGAGGGACAGTCTTCTAGCATTTCTAATCCATCTCCCCAGCTCTGTGTTGTAGAACTCTGTTTGAGGCAAGAGGACTTAGAAGTCTTGAGCTCCCGTCCCCATTATAGGGTAAAAGCGTGGCAGACTAAGGATAATGGACTCCCATCACAACTCCAGTTCATAGCGCAGAGAGGTTCCACACCAGGAGAGGCAAGCCTGTAAGACCTGAGGCTTTTGTTCCTGGTAAGTGCCCTGCTTATAAAATAAAAGCCTGCCTACTCTGAGAGAAATGGGCCACTGTCCCTTTCCCCTGAACTAGAGCGTGTTGTTGCAAAGATTTTTCCTTGGGCGGGGAGGGGGGGGAGGGGGGGAGGATGGGGGGGGTGTAAGGAGTCAGGCTCTAAGACAGAACTATATAGAACTTTTGACAACAAAAAGGTTATTTGCAGACCAGCTTAGAATACCAGAGAAAGAGGTAGCTAAGAAGAGTCCTTCCAGGCTGGCAACAAGCCTTGAACTACAGTCTCAAATGCTATTGCTAGAAGGGGCCCAAGTTTAATGAGATTAGAATGTGGAACAATTTATTCCCTCAAGGCACTGTTGAAAACAATATAGCGAACAGCCAGCAATTAGCTGAAGCCCAGAGCCAGGTATTTTACCAACACATCAAAGAGAATGGGGAAAGAAGTAGTCAAAAGGAGTCACGTGGAAAGTGTCATCTCAAGGTGATTGTGAGTATGCCCAAGGCTCTGCACTCTGAAGGGGGGTGGGGAGGGGTTGCAAACTACAGGGGACAGAGACTTCTCTGAAATAGTTCCACCCAATTACTAAACAGTTAAAACAAGCTGACAAGCCTCCAGTATAGGAATTAGTGTGTAGAGTTGCTGGAATATAATGTCTATAATGTCCAGTTTGCAATAAAAAATTGTAAAGCATACAAAAAAAAGTGTGACCATAAACTGGAAAACGGAGGCAAGAGAAATTGCATTTGAGAGGACCAAGATGTCAGACTTAGCAGAGATGTCAAAACAACTATCATAAATATATTTAGAGAATAAAAAAAATGTCATGCTTTTAAAAGGAAAGTATGATGACATTATTTTATCAAACAGAGAGTGTCAGTAAAGGGATAGAAATTGTAAATTTCTGGAGTAATTTCTGGAGATAGAAGTTCTGGAGTTGAAAATTAAAACAAGCTAAATGGAAAATTTATTAGAAGGGTTCAAAAGATTTGATGTGGCAGTAGAAAGAATCAGTAAAGATATATTGATAGAGATTATGCAACCTAAAGAACAAACAGTAATGAAGAGAAACAAACAGAACCTCAAAGAAATCTGAGATAATAGTAAATATAGCAACATATGCATTACTGGAGTACCAGAAAGAAAAGTGGGTGAACTAGAAAAGCTACTGGAAGACCACAGTATTTCTTCCTTGGGAAATTGTCTTTTCTTCTGAGAGTCTGACCTTCCTATTTTTACATTGTTAAAATTTCCCTTTGTTAAAAAAAGAAAGGAAATAAGAGTTACAATTGGTGGCAATTATTTTTTTTTGGCCTTTTATTTGCAAAATAAAATGTTGGTGCTCCTATATTGATCTGAGAGTATTGTTTAATGTAAAAATTTTGTTTCATAAAATCCTAAATTTGGGAAAGAATGGTTTAAAAATTAAATCTCTTTTCAGTGGCCCTTGGCACCTGACAGCTTTAAGAAAAATAATAACCATTAAAGTTTTAACATCAGGAGGGTATTACAGATCTTCAGGTGCCTTCGAAAATACTTGTTACATGGTAGATTTAAGGAACATATGTTGCAGTGAATGACGCAAGGGATCATGAGTGTGTAACTTGCTTTTGTAACATATGTGTGCATGTGCATGTAGTGGGTACGTGTGAGTGTGTGTGTGTGTGTGTGTGTGTGTGTGTGTGTGTGTGTGTTTGTGTCTGGGCATGGTCTCCTTGCTGCCGTTCTCCTAAGACTATATAACCACCTCTAACTTGTGTGAGTTCTCTTGTTCCTTGCTAACCTTCTCTTCATGAGATTTTTGCTTTGACATACTTATACGGGTTCTGGTCTTTTAGTTGAGCTTCAGAAATCCTCTCCTCCAAATATTAAAGGATAAATGTAATTCTTTAACACCCCCCCTTCAGTTTTCAGTAATGTTTTCATTGGTGGTATGTTGGTTGTTGCATTTCCTTGTGTTGACTATTTTGATTTCCAAGTTTTCAGTACATTTTCATGTTTCTTCTTCTCTCAGTGTCTGAAGACCGTGTTCTCTTTTACCCTCTGCACCGGCATTTTTATTTCTTGGAGAGAAACTTGAATATGCATTAGTTCCATAGAGTGGGTTTCGGTTTTACCGTTTCTATTCCATAGGTGAGGCTAAAGCTTGTTTAGGTGTTGTGAACGGCTAGTTCTTCGCTGACAATGCTTAGTAATAATTATGCTTCCTGGACCTTTGTGAAATAACCTCCTTTACCCAATTCAGCACAGGGTGGTTGAGAAACCTCTGTAATCTTTTTGTTGGAAATGTGTTCATGGAAGGATGCAGGGCTCAACCGGTGGTGTCCAGCATGGGCTCTGAGACAGCATTCTGTCTCTGTTGGTGTTGCAAGAGCACGCCTTTAATGTGGCTTCACAAGTTTGAATGTACCCACTTGAGATGAAGGAATAAAACTGTGGTATTTTCGTCTATCATGTTCGACTACGGCAAAACATCAATGCTAGAAAAATTATTGCTGATCCTCTCAGTAATCCAAGGAGAATTGACCGCAGCTTTAAAGGATTTAAAGTTGCAAGAAAGTAGTATTATTTGTTGACTCAAAAGGCTTTCCATAACCTGCTTGACTCCCTGTCAGCAACTAAATTACTGTCTTCTGAGAACAGAACTGTAATGATAACCAGAGGTTATTGCTTAATATCTGCTGCTGTTTTAAAGTATTTCCTATCATATTTCATTGTGTCTTAATGTTACAAGACTCTTTATCCTAATTGCTTTAAACTGCTTTAATTTTTAAAGCACTTTAAATTTACATAGCCTGCTGAGCCACTCAGTGCATGAAGCCCTAAAATGTCAAAGGGGTTCTTTTTTGCAGATAACAGAGTTAGAAACAGTTGGTTATAGATCCTATTTGTGAGAAACCTGCTTTGAACAGGGCTCACAAGAGAACCATTAGACGGAATTTATTTAACAATTAATTGACTAAGGGAGTTCCTCTTCCCCCGCATTCTGTGAGCTCACAGCAGGCTGTCTCCAACCTTTGCTGTCTGCCTCAGTCATTTGTGGCACATAATCGCTTAAACTATTATGCAACTCCTTTAATTATTAATATCGCCTTTCCATAGCTGAACTGTGACCTTGCTTTATGTTGGCTGTCACAGTGCTAAGGTCAGAACTGGCAATGTTATAGAGGCTGAGGACAGAAGGATGTAGGGTCACCATTCTGAGAAGTGACTGTTTGACTCACAGCAGAGAATGGCTTGATAGGATTATTATAGTCTCACTTGCATAATTTACTGTGACCCTTTGCGTGTTTTTCCATACAATGCTTGGCTACTTTGTCTCATTGACAGGTTATGGTGTATTGCTTCAGGTTGGGTTTTGTTGGTTTTAAGTTATGATAATCTAACTTAAATGGATTGGATCATTGAAAAGCCCAGGGGGTAGGTCAGGACTTGAGAGAGATCACTGGGACCATGTTTCTGTCAGGCAGCTCATTTTTCCTTTGTACTGGCAACAAGCAAACAGACTCCAGGCACGTGAGTTGTTACCAACTTACATACTTGGCTATGAGGTTCACATCCTATTGCTTCAAAATCCTCAATAAAATGACAGCTTCTCTAAAAGTTTTTTTTTTTTTAAGATTGATTTATTGTAGAGAAGGAGAGCACACACAGGTGGAGGGAGGGGCAGAAAGAGAGACTCTTCCAGTAGACTCCCCACTGAGTGTGAACCCCCCTCCCCCATCCCGACCCTGCCTTCATGTCCTGAGCTGAAACCAAGAATCGTGGCACTCAACAGACTGAGCCACCTAGGTGCCCCTGTTCTAATAGTTTTAATGGAAGTCTCAGGATTGAACCTCATGAGAGGCCTATATAGGTCACATTACTATCATGGAACACATCACTGTAATCAGGGGAAGATCATGCATCAAAGTTGGCTGAGATGGGGAAATGTGGTTTTCCCACGTTAGATCATGATGTCACTGTTGGAAAATGGGAGAATGAATTTGTTCCCCTCCATACGTTATTTTAGTTTGTTCCTACCTTTATGAACTCTTCCCAGTTTTATCAGATTTCTTTTTCTACATGAATATGTATTCTCTTTCCTCTTTAGCAAGCTTGACCTTTTAGCATCCCTCAGGTCATCATTACATTCTCCATGCAAGCAGGTGGGAGCAGTGAGAGACCCGTGGAAAGAACAAACCATAAACCCTATTCATGCCAGAATCAAGGGTTTCATCTGACATCTCCCAGAGCCTTTGCCAAAGCCTACCTAATTCTGATGGATGTTTGCTGTACCACTGCTTTCTAAGCTTCAGTTCACTTTAGGCTGGCAAGTGATTTTGGAAAACTCCTCAAAGAAGTTCTGTAAACATTATAGAGGCTGAGACCTTTTCTTGCGCAATCCCAACTCATTTAGCCTAACATTTTCTTCTTTACCTTTGACCTGAAGTTCTTCTCTTTAGTAAAACATCATGACAGTCATATATCAAGGAATACTTTTTTCATATGGAGAGAAGGTCCCAAGTACTTTGTTCTTATATCAAGTGGAATTGAAATCAATGCCCCACACTGTTGTTTTTCCCGAAACAATGGTGAGTTACACTAGTGCTCAGAGTGCCTTTTCTAATGGCAAAGAAATCTAGAATGATTCACCCACACAGGATATGGGTAGCTCTCAAGGAATGAGAAACACAATACTAGAATCAATTTCCCCATTGCAAAAGAGGTATTATGTTGTCTCATTTTTTTAGCCAGACTGCAATATTCAGGAATAGGGTCTTGTTTTAATTCAGAACCTCTCTTCCGATAGCTTTATTAAATGATGTCTAAAAAAACTGCATTACGCCAATGTAATTAAAAACTCATTTGAAATGAGTTAAGCCCTCAAGAAGTTTTTCAGTGTTTTTTAGATTCACATGTCAGTGTTTTATTTTAAAGCTGTAGGGTATTTTTGGTTAGGTTTTTACCTTTCATAATTTATTATTAATTAAACACAAAATGAACCATAAGCGCAAAATCTACATTGTAGCTAGCACAGACTCCCATGAGGCTTGTTGTCCCGACCATTCTGGTGTTTTTTTCCTTTGAAGAGTTTGGGTGTTATGTGGTCAGCATTATCCAAACAATTAATGTAATAGAGTGAAAATGTTCCTTCAGCAGAAATAGCTCCTTCTGAGTGGAGTCTAAACTGCCTTTAGATTGAAGAAGAGTTATGTAAGACCATTTCTGTCCAAAATGATTGGGCTGAATTCCAGATTTCTCTAATGAAACTTTGCTGAATAACTGCTACACTTGCAGCTGTGGAAGTATTCAGAATCATGTGTTGATTCTTGCTACTTGATTAACTACTTTAGAACTAGGTTTGTGAACGCTAAACCCAACTGTTTGTTCAGAGAAGTTAGTTGTGTAGGAATTTACTTTTGATGATAGTCAGTGGGCTGTCATTTGGGATGTGAGCATTTTAGCTCAATTAAGGCCTTTGTTGAAGGAGATCTGCCCAATAGTATGGATTTTTCCATTACCTCTGGTAAGTAATGGTATCTTTCAGAATTTAGAAGATCTTTTATGAATTGAGATTAAAGGGTACCTGTATCTTAACCACTCTGAAATAATCTGAAAAGTTCAGGTTCAGGTCTAAATGTTTTTCTTGTCATTGTGCAATAGTACTTTTATTTTACCTATCTCAAAAAACTTTGCTGTCAAGCAACTCTGATAGCCTAATCTCAGGAGAACACGTGATTGACAAGTATAAGACTTTATAAGAAAAGTATGTTTGTTAACCTTGTGAAAGGAATGATTTAATTTTGTGGTTTTCATTTCTGAATGCAAACAATGGTCATCAACTTTAAAAAGTAATACTAGAGAAGTGTTGTATTAAAAGAGTACTGAAGGGCACCTGGATGGCTCAGTCAGTTTACTCTCTGGCTCTTTTAGATTCACATGTCAGGTCATGATCTCATGGGTCACAGGATGGAGCACCCTGTCAGTTTCCATGCTCATCAGGGTGTCTGCTTGAGAATTTCTCCCTCTGCCCCTTCCCTGACTTGCACATGCTTTCTCTTTCAAATAAATAAATAAATCTTTAGCGGGGAGGAAGAGTACTAAAGCTCCAAAGTGAATATATCCAAGCTGTCAGAGTGTGTATTATTTATGAGTGGTGAGCTACAATACTTCCACTAGTAAATGATCATCTTCTAGAGCCTCAGATTCTCAACGTAGGATTCTTTGGCTTTTTATTTTAAACAGAAACAAGAAAGTATTGATATTAAAAAGTTCCGATGCATCATTGAATTTATATGGAATTTTTAAACAATTAATACTTAATTATTCTTAATTCTTAGATGCTCCCTTATAATTACCTTTAAACTATCCTGTGACTTAATGGCTTAAAGAATAACCATTTTTACTAGGCCCATGGTCCTTCAACCTGGACTTGCCGCAGCACGCATTCACTTCCTTGATGGTGTCGGTTGTCACTCATGTGGCTCTATTCAGTCAGTAGGCCAGCTGTGGTCTGATGCTAGGCTCAGTTGGGATGCTTGAATGACTGCGTTTCTCTCTTTTCACATGGCGTTTGAGGCAATCTCTCCAGTGGTGGAACCTCTTACGCGGCAGCTCAGGATACAAGGAGTAGAAGTTCCCAGGCTTTTGTAATGCTTGGGCCTGGAATTGAAACTGGGTCACTTCTATAGAACTTGTTGGTTAAAGGGAGTATATAAGGCCATCCCAGGTTCAACGGAAGAGGATGATAAGAGGGAGGGTATGGTGCAGGGAAACATGGTTTATTGGGGGTGACCAAAGTAACAATCTCTTGTTTAGCATATATTAATTCATTCAAATGATGTGCATTATTGCTCTGTGTTAGCATGGGAAGAGAGAGAGGTAAGCAAAGACTTAGACTCACAAATAGTTAATTTGCGGTTCTTTAAGAAAATTCAAGAAGATGTGTTGAATTAAATCTAGGAGTTTGGATCTCAGAGGAGAGGTCTAGTTCAGAGATTACATTTGTGATTGATTGCTGATGACTGAGCCTGTGGACACAAATGAGATCACTCAGGGAGAGACAACAATATACTCAAGAGGTGGGGACTTGGGACTGGGCCTTGAGAAGCTGAACTTTTCAAAGCTTGAGTGTAGGAGCTTGAGACTGACAGTGTAGGAGAAATCAGAAGAGTACAAGGTTATAGACACCAAAAAGAGTTTTAAAGAAGGAGGGCTTGAATGGTGATGCTAAATGCTGCAGAAGGGTCAAATAAGAGGAGAAATGACAAATGCTCATTGCATTTACTGACAAAAAGAAGTTACCTCTTTGGTAACCTTTCCTAAACTGTGTGAGTAGAGATAGTGAGGTATGTCATATTTAGGTAACTGAAGAGTGAGGGAGCAATGAGGAGAAAAAGCAGATAAGGAATGTGACTCTTTAAAAAAATTTTTTTTTAAACATTTATTTATTTACTTTAGAGATAGAGAAAGAGAGGTCATGGGGGGAGAGGCAGGGGCAGAGGGAGAGGGAGATAAAGTCTTAAACAGACTCCTTGCTGAATACAGAGCCTGATGTGGGGCTTGATCTCACAACCCTGAGGTCACAACTTGAGCCAAAACCAAGAATTTGATGCTTAACCGAATGTACCACAAAGACGCCCCAAATTGCAACTCTTAAAAGAGGTCTGGCTGTGAGCGTGAGGGAGATAGAAGGTATGTATAGTGTGAGGTGAAGTTTTGGAGATATCAGAGAGAAGAGATAATGGGGAGAAGAGAGAGTATAGGAGCACAACTGAAAGGATTGGTTTTAGGAGGACATACTTTCTTTTTGGTAATTTCCTTAACTAGTAAGCTCCTAATTCAGAAGTGGCTACCCTTTCTAAGGTTGTATTTAAATTTTTTGTTTTATGCTCTTATTTCCTAAAGAATAGGAATAAGGGTAATATTAATAATTATAATGATAAGGGTAACAATAATTGTCAAGAACTGTGAAGAACCTGAGTTGTGCCTTACTTATCAGCTAAAATGTTAGCTTGACATAGTTTTAGGAATGCTACCAAGAGACTCCTTGGTCAGCGAGAAGGCCATGATGATTCGTGCCATTGCAAGCAATGTGATATTGAAGCTGTTGTCATTTGTCCGTTAGCCTTTCCCCCAAGTTCTTTGGAGATAAAATGGAGCAGCCACATTGGATGCTGCACAAACACAGTAGGTTTGTATCTCAGTCAAGGAACTATTAGCTTAGGCGACGTGAATCCTTTTTAAATAGGCTGCAGCAAACCTGACCAACCTTTGTCCTGGAGTGAAGCATTATCATAATTATACTGGGTAATAGGCAAACCCTCCCTCTGCTCCAGATGAAAACACTGTTTTTCTCTCCCTTTTCTAAGGCTCTTTACCTATAAACGTCCTTGAAAATACACATCTGACCCAAAGCTTTCAGAGTCTCTGCGAAGATGTGCAGAAATGCAGAAGACTTAAGGAGAATTGTCTGCCAGCAATATTAGTTGGGTTTTGTAGGAGAGCATCTGTGTGCTAGGCATGACACGTCTTTTTTGTTGTTGTTATTAAAGATCTTATTTATTCATTTGACAGAGGGAGAGAGCACAAGCAGGGGATAGGGATAGAGGGAGAGGCAGACTCCCTGCTGAGCCGGGACCCTGATACAAGACTCAATCCCAGGACCCTGGGATCATGACCTGAGCCGAAGGCAGAGCCTTAACCTACTGAGCCACCCAGCAGCCCAGGCATGACACTTCTCACATTTCTTTTCCAGTCCAGCGCTCATACAGCTTTATGAAATGCTGTACTAGTCAGTTGATCCACTGTAAGAAAATACCAAAGACTGGGTGTGTTAAACAGCTTTTTAAAAACAATTTTCTCCTAGTTGTAGAGGCTATAAATCTAGTTTCAAGGTGTTGGCATGGTGTCTTTCCACTGAAGCCCCTGCCTCCTGGTTTTTAGATGTCTTCCTCCTCAATGTGTTCTCACATGGCCTTTTCTCTGTTCCTGTGCCCTCCTGGTGTCTCTTCTTCTTATGAGGGCACCAGTTGTAGTTGTATTGGATTAGAGACCGACCATTATGAACTCATTTAACCTCAATTACCCTTTAAAGGTCCTATTTCCAAACACATTCACATTGAAGATTAAGGGTCAGCGGAACAGAAAGAATTTTGGGGGACATAATTCAGTCCACAACAGATACTAAAGGTTGTGCATTACTTACTGTAACTATTTTTCAGGTGAGAGACCTAAACCTGAGGCTTAGGGAGGGTAAGGCACTTGAACAAGATCATGCAAGTCAAAGGAATGGAATGGGCTTTGAATTGAACTTCAGTCTGACTCCAGCCCATGAGCTTAACCGCTCTCCTACAGAGTTAGAGTGAATACATTGTATTTAAGGGGAGGAAGTGATTTCTTAGCTTTTCAATCAGAGCTCCTGATCTTGTGAATGAATATTATAAGTATGAGCCACACAGTTCATTACCCAGACTTGAGCCATCCCCCACTTCTTCCTTTTTCACTCGCCTCCCTCCTTCCTATCACACAATCATCAGCATGTATTTATTGAATGCTACTATGGCCAGGTGCCAAGGATCCATCAGTCAACAAAATCAATTCCTTCACCTCATGAAAGGTGTATCTTTGGTATTATGTGAAAGAATTTTACTATTCTTCTTCATCTATTCCTAGTTTTTGGTATTTATATTTTCTGTGTAACTGAAACGGAAAAGGAACTACCATTTACCCAGTACTGACCATATATTAACCATATCCATTTATACGTTACTAATTTCATTTAGTTTAATAACTAATGGTTTATATATGTATATATAACTATTGAAACTTTGACTGCAAGTTCAAATGTTGAATGTGATGCTGTATTTGTGAAGAATGTACACATGTGTATCTATATATGTCTGTATATTTGTATATTTTTTGTGTCAGAGTGTAGGTAGTCAGTGCAAAGACCGATTGGAAGTTATTACAACACAGATAGCCATCTTCAGGCTTTCAGTCTTGGGTGGTGATGTTGGAATCAATCAGTTTAACATAGTTTATATAGGTCCAGGAAGGGCAGCTAAGTATTGAGGGGTGTCAGAAGTCATTGGTGATGAAGGGAGTTTGGGGGAGTATTAAAACAGAACTCCAAACCAGTACCAATACTGAAGTTATGTCTGAGTTTTGGGGAGCTCTTTCAGTCTGATTTCTTCTGCTTCCAGCCTCTTTTTTTTTTTTTTTTTCTAGCTATTGGCTTCTGTGTAGGTTTTGTCTATATACAATTTTCCTTGCAGTGTGAAAAAGGATTGTTTAAAGTGCATTTAAAAGAAGAGCTGTTCTCAATTGAAAAATCAAGTAACTGTGTTTTCAGATACCTTTTCTACATTTATAAAACTGTTTGGAGTTAAGACACAGTGCATTAAGGCTCACATTTTTGTAAAGGTTGATCCCAACCAGTTTTTTCCTTTGGGTTTTCTGGGGCACCATATTTTATTTATTTGAGCAGCTGTGATTTGGAATGCATGATTCACTGTTACTTTACTATTATAGTTCTACTCTCTTGAAGTCTGCTACTTTTTGGTCTGCAACTGGGGATTAACAAATTAACTTTGCTGTCACTAGATATGACAGGCATACAAAGAAAGATTTCTTAGCACAGTCACTCTAAAGAACTTTTCATGTCAAGAAAAAGTGAAGTCATAATAGTCAATCTATAGGTTATTTTTTTATTTTTGAGAGAGAGGGAGAGAGAGCGTGCATATGTGTGTGAGTTGGTAGGGAAGTGGAGGGGCAGAGGGAGAGAGAGAGAAAGAGAGAGAGAGAGAGAGAGAGAGAGAGAGAGAGAGAGAGAGAGTCTTAAGCAGGCTCAACAACCACCATGAAGCCCAATGCCAGGCTCCATCTCACAACCCTGAGATCATGACCTGAGTTGAAATAGTCAGACATTTAACTGACTGAGCCACTCAGGAATCCTTATAGGTTGTTATTTCTTATTTTTCAAAAATATTTGTCTTGTCTGATTTTTAAAAAAATATTTTTGGATGCCTGGGTGGCTCAGTCAGTTAAATGTCTGCCTTCCACTCAGGTCATGATCCCAGGGTCCTGGGATCAAACCCCATGTTGGGCTCCCTGCTCAGTGGAGAGCCTTCTTCTCCCTCTCCTTCAACCTCTGCCTGCCACTCTGCCTGCTTGTGTTCTCTATCTCTTTGTCAAATAAATAAATCTTTAAAAACATTTTTTGAGGTTTATAGTCAAATGATAAGTAAAACTGACATTAGGCTGTTTTGCCTTTATATGTTGTGTTATAGTTTCTGGATTTACTATTATTTTCTGTTGTTTTTTTCTAGCTATGTTAAACCTTCATATCCATATGCTGATTCATTCAAATTCCTGACTGGTGTGCTGCAAGAGACTTCTGGCAAATAAATGTTTAAAATTAAACCTCAGTCAATATATATGACTGTAGTCAGAGTTCAGTGTAACCAAAAGGAATTTTTGTCAGAAAGTAGTTGCAATGATGGAATTACATTTTTTGTAGTTATAAAACAAGCATGAAAATACCAGAAGCACAGTAGTTGAGTCTAAACTGTAAGTTTGATGACGTAGGCTAGAGTACCAGTCACTGTGGGACCTTCTCCAAATTGCTTGATCACTCTGTCTCAGTTTCTTTATCTATAAAATAGATGTAATAATTGACCTACCTCATAGGGGTTTTATTATATTTAATAAAAAATATGGATGAAGCACTTCATACAGTGTTAAGTGCCAATGAAATGAAAGGTAGCTTTTAATTACTAGTATTATGAAGTAGAGCCCCAGAGAGTGTCCTTGTTGGAATTCAGTGAGGTGAGGTGGGTTCCCAGGTTTGCAGGTCCAGTGATAGACTTGTATCATTGCTCCTAGATTTAATCAGCTCACAGTCTTTGAAAGAAGGAACTCATAAGTGACTAATGGAAAAGCCTCATTTATAAAAGTGAGAGATAATTATTTTGAAGCAAGTTGATGATTTTTTTTTCCTCCTGCAATCTCTTTTACCTGTGGTCCTCTTTGCTTCTGATCTAGATTTTGGTCTCCTTGACTCAGAAAAAAAGCTTCAGTAGACCATGGAAGGAGAAAAATATATAAATACATGTATAGTTTTTGAGTTTTGAAGTCTAAAGCCCTGGCCTAAATTCTAGGCAAGGAAGAAAGTTTATCCAGTCAAGGCCTATTTGTCTGGTTGCTCGGCAGAGGTGAGGATCCTCCTGAGTTGGGTAGGACAAAAGAGCTAGGGAAGACAAATTTGGAGTAGATGTGGGTGTTGATCGTTGAAAGAAAGCTCCCTGTGCTGCTGAGCCTCTAGGAGGCGATGGTAAAAGCCCCGGGTGATTTGGGGCTTCAAAAACAGTTAGCACCTGTGTCTTGCTTCCCAGGTGGGAATTATATCACATCCCAGGATGGTTTGACACTATTTGAATAGGGATGATGTTATATAGCATGGCATGAGGGGATAATGTGGGCCAAGAGAATTTGAGTTAACTTTACTGAGTTTCTTATGACACCCACAGTAGTTTGGAAAAGTTGCTGTTGCCCTTTCCAAGACAGCTTAAAATTGGCCACAAAGTGTTTGCTTCTTCCCATGGAGAGGCAGATGCTAATTCTCCTCCTTTGAATGAAGGTTTAGTGGCTTAGCCGCCCCCTAGAATGCAATAGAAGTGAGCTTCTGTGACTTCCAAGCTAGCTAACAAGTTGGGAAGCTTGTACTTGGCTCTTTTGGTGTGCTTTTTAGGGGAAAGCCAGTTGTCAGGGGAGAGGTCTGTCCACCCTGCTGAAGAACCTACGTAGGACTGCCTGGCTGGGGAGCTGGGGCCAGGTAAGCTCAGTCAACCATCCATCCCCATAAGGACCACAGGCATGTGAGTGAAACTGTCTTGGACTTCCCAACCAGTCTAGCCATCCACTAGCTATCACCAAGTGTTCCCAGAGGAGGCAGAAGAAACAGTGAGCCCAATCCTTGATGATCTGACCTACCATTTATGAATATAATAAAATTGTTGTAAGTTTTGGATGGTTTTTCTCTACCACAATAGATAACCAGTACACAGCTCTTCAGGTGCCCTCAGAATTGTGCAGAAGTTGGGAGAGTTGTCTACCTTTGATTCGAAGAAGTCTTTTGGTCAGGAGGGAATTCACAGGATAATTTGTGTGGAGGTGATTATGCAATCCTTCCCTTCAAAAGATCTCAGGGAGAAGGAACATCTATTCGTAATTACTGACAGGAAAACCCCACTTATTTGCTCATTAGTAGTGGATGTTAGTGTGGACAGCAGTATTAAAGTTTCTTCTCCAAGAAGATACTTTAATACTGCTGAGATTGGTGTTTTTGGAGTTCTACAACATGGTAGCTCTTCCAGCCACCCATTCTCTAAATCTGAGATGCTAGAAGCAAAGATGAAGGGATGTGAAGGTGGGGAACCTTGTTTTCACTGGGAAAATCTTTCTATGACAGAGGAACCCATGGTGTGACTGAAAAATACCTCAAAGTGACTAAGTTGGTTATTGGCCACTAGAAAAATGGGGTTTAAGATAGGAATTAAGTACAGTTATAGAACAATGAAAAGTTGTTCTTTTTTCTGTTCTTTTTCCCTTTAGTACAACTGAGTTTCCTGGCTATGACATTATCTCCCATCTTAATTAAATATGTGATATACTACTGGTAAACCAATTAGAATGTCCGCATTATCTGATTAGCTCATCTCTTCCTGGGTCTCTTTATTCTTTTACAGTGGGAACTATTTCTTGTGTTGGGATCTGAATGTTCAGGTCTGCTCCAGTGTGTATCCCTGTGGGAAGCTAAATTAGTCATCAGGCTGTTTGGTTATCATGGGGTCTGAACAAAGGCAGAAGGAGAAATTCTCTCTCCTAGGCCATGATAAATGGACCTGCTGATTCACCTCTGCCCCACAATGGAGAACATTTCTTTAGTGATTAGAATTCTTGTGATATGTCCTGCTCCTCATTCAAATAAATTATCGGAAATTCTGGCTCCCTAGTTACCTTTTATCTCTTTCTAATGTGACCATTCCACCAATAATGGCAAGTTAAACCTATAGATATGTTTACACTGTTAATTAGGTTATGCTCAAGGCCTGCATGTTTGTGCCTTGTTAACATAACATCTTTTAAGGCTATCTCCTTAGACATTAGATTTAATTTACTTTGTGTTGATTTTGCTAATTTAACTCATATCTCACTGTTCCTCCATGTTCTGATATCTAAGAGCTTTACTCTATTCCCATCCTATACTGTAAGACTTTCAGTGCAATGCCAAATGCAATGAGCAAGAAGAATCCTAATATATAAGAAAGGGGAAGTATGACATATTTTCTCCTATGAAATGAAAGAAAGAAACTTGTAACATCTCATTATAAATATCTACCACCATAATTAAACTGTAGATTATAATGTGCATTTTATAATTCCTATGTTTGAAAGAGCCCAGAATTACTTCTGTTCCTAAGTTTTGAAGGGAAAACTCTGTTCATCTGTTTATTAACTTTTTAATCAACTTTTATTAATGCCCGATTAGTATCAAACTCCATGATAGGTATTCTTGACAGTCTTGTGAAAGGAGTGGAAATAATACATAAAATATCAGGCATACAATAAGCCCATGAAATGCTCAATATCATTAGTTACCCCTGAAATCTAAGTTAAAATCCCAATATGGCGACATATCTACTAGAATGCTAAAGTGAAAAAGACTGATATACCGAGTTTTGGTGAAAATGAACAATCTGTAACTATGGAAGTGTGAAATGGGACAACCACTCTGTGAAATTTTTAGTATCCCTTAAAACGTTGAATATACATGTACCTTATGATCCACCAATTCCACTCCTAGATTGTAGTAGTTATCTGCATTATAGATTGCCAAACCAAAATGGCTTAGAATTACAATAAACATTTATTATCTCATTTAGTCCCTGGGAATAGGAATTCAGGAGCTCCCTTAGCTAGATGGTTTGGCCACAGGATATCACATAAAGTTTCAGTTAATGTGTTGGCCAGGACTACAGTCACCTGAAAGCTGGATGGGCTGGTGGTTCTGCTTCAGAGATGGCATACTCCCATAACCGACAAGTTGAGGGAGGCAGTTGGCAAGAGACCTGAGATCCTTGCCATGTGTGTTCTGCTGTATCCCTTCTTGAGCGTCCTCCTGGCAGCTGATGTCCCCCAGAATGAATGATCCTAGAGAGAGCAAGGTGGCAGCTTCTATGGGGTAGCTTTGAAGGACATGCTCTGTAATTTTTTCCCAGTACCTTACTGATTACATAGATGAGCCCTAATCAGGGTGGTGTGTGTGTGTGTGTGTGTGTGTGTGTGTTAGGGGTGCCTCTGTGCAAAAGCATGGATTCAGGGATCATTAGGTGTCATCTTGAAAGCTGCCTAAAGTATAGATATTTATCTCTGAGAAGTATAAGCAAATGTCCACAAAAACCTTATACAACAATGTTTATAGTGGCGTCATTTTAATAGCACAGACTGGAATAACTCAGATGTTCGTCAACAGGAGTCTTGGCTAAACAAACTGTGGTGTACTCACATAGGGGATATGACTCACCAATAAAAAGGAACTAACTACTAATAAATGCGGTAATATTAATAAATCTCAAAAATGTTATTTTGAATAAAGGGAGGGAAAGTACATAGTCTATGATCCCATTTATGCAGAATAGATGCAACTCTTTTAGGTTGATATAAATCAGAGCAATGGTTGCTCCTCACAGGGGTGGGAGGTAGATTGAGTAGGGGTGGCTACCAGGAGTAATTTGTCAAAACCAATTTTTTAATTGTTTGTCAAAACCAATTCAACAGCACGTTTTTGATCTGAAGATTTTTATGTATCCCAGTAAAAAATAAAAGATATAATCCAAGGGCCACAGAGAGAGACATACATTAGTGATATGGTATAATTGATAAGAGAAATTAATTCTCAAGGAAATATTAAAGGGTATAGTCTTAACTTTTTAATAAATCAAAACACAGTAATTATAGGATAGTTTTTAGGAAAATTATAGGATAATTTTAATGATATCTCATTTTTTGGATTTATATTCATTTAGAATACTAGTTGATTTATTTTTTTTATTTGTATCTTTTTAAATGCATTTTTGAAAAATACAAATATTTTGTGTTTACAATTTTATAAACTGTGTATATGTGTGTTTAGTTGGTCACAGTATAAACAGTTATCCGGATTATTATTTTTTTAAGGTTTATTTATTTATTTGAGAGAGAGAGAGAGAGAGAAAGAAGCAGACTCCCCACTGAGTGTGGAGCCTGATGGGGGTGGTGGGGGGGGCTCAATCTCACAACCCTGAGATCATGACCTGAACCGAAATGAAGAGTCAAATGCTTAACCGGCTGAACTACCCAAGCACTCCCAGTTTCCTAGATTATTAAAACTCTTTTGAAATATACTTTCATTTGATATATTCCACTTAGGACTACTGCATGGTTTATGTAACTGTTCTGTTCACGATGAACATTGGGTGGTTTCTCATTGAAGGAATGCAGTGGAGTTGTCCATAAAGGTTTTTTTCTTTAATATTTGGTATTATTTCTTTGTTCTAGGATTTGGGGAATGTTCTAGATCAAAGCATGTGATTCATATATCCATATTGCTTTTTTAGGGGTAGAAATTATTGTGCACATCTGCAATATATAAAAGGACATTTCCTTCACTTTGGATAGGTGATAAAGTATATTGAATGCCTTGGGCATGTGTTTACTAACCATTAAAACTGAGAAAATGGCAGTTTAATTGAGCCTTCAAGAAGGAATAGCATTTTAAATGATTATGGGCTTCCCAAGGCAAAGATGGGGAAAGGTCATTTCTGTGGGGTTCAGAGCATGGCAAGCAAAGCTGATCTGTGCCAAACTTCTGGAATGGCAAGCAGTTTGATATAAAAGCTTAATAGCATTGGTTCTCAATCTTGGCTGCATGAGAGAATCACCTGAGGGAGAGAATTTAAAAATCCCACCATCTAGGCCTTACTCAACTGTTAAACTCAGGATTTAAAGGGTATAAAACTTAGGCATCAGTAGCTTTAAAAAAAAAAAAAAAAAAAGCCTCCCAGGTGATTCCTGTGTGTCAGCAATATTGAAAACCACTAGTGCAGAGGGAGATGGGCAGGGATAGGATGTAATTAAAGATAAAACTGAAAAGATGGAGACCAGATGTAGCAGGCATCATGATGTAGGACCAAGTGTGGACTTCCCAGGCAGTTGAGCAAATGGTGTTCATGTTCTTTCCTTCTTCTCTTGGAGTCCTTTGCCTCTTCCTTGCACTGGTGTTGCATGAGTCCGGTAAACAGGCAGCACTGCTGTTTCCTTGTGGATGGCCTGCTCTCAGGCTGCCAGAGCTCTTCCCTCTCCTTGCCAAGGTCTGGAAATGCCTAGGCATTTTTATACCACACCACCAGGGGCAAGTCCTTAAGCACTCATTGATGATGATGGGTCAATGGTACAGCTTCCCCTCCCCTGGTTAGGACAGTTCCGTGGGGTGATTTCTACCGGTGCACTCAAAGTAGCCAGTCTGTAAACTTCTTACCATCCAGGACAAGATGAGTTTGTGGTGGAACGGAAACCTACACGCTGCTTCCTTCCCAAGGAAACAGCTCAGTGAAAGAAATATCAGCTGAAATAAACAGTGGGCTTTCAGACTGAGGTGCAAGCATCTTACCTCATCATGGACCAGGCCCACTTGGTTCTCAGACCACAGAGATTTACAGACCATGTTTTGAATAGTGCTGATTTCCAAAGTGACCTGCATTAGTGCACCAATTTTACCTTTGTGGACATGCCTTTATCTTGCAACCTTCCTTTTCCTTTTCCTTTTTCTTCTATTTCCTAGAAACTTTAATAAGTGACTTATGCAGGACTCCTAGTGTCAGCATCTGTTTCTAGGGAAGTCAGTTAAAGTAGGTCATGAGCATTGTCTTGGAACGTAAAACTTATGCTGCAGGAAGATCAGCCCGAAGAATTAGTTAGAAAAATTAGTGAATGTGGGTGAGAAGTGAGATTGAAGACCATCATGATAGCCCATCAACCAGAAAACTCAGGAGTCACCCTCCTCTATTACTTTTATTTTAAAAATATCCTTTCCTTGCTATTTTCAGTGTTCCTGCTTTAGTTTAGGCCCCTATTATTTTCGAGGTTTAGAGTCACTGGTCTGTTTCAAGATGTAAAAGTCAAGGACCTTGTCAACAACATATCAGTGGAGACAGACTAGAAATGGTAGGTTCCTCACAGTTTGTAAACTAACATTTCCTTAGTGGAATATATATTTTTTGCATTTAGCTTTTAGAGCTCACAGACTGGTTCTAAATTTTATCTGTAAGGAAACCTAGGTATACTTCAAATATCTGACTCAGGCATGTAATTAAAGCTCTTAGACCATCATTTTTCTCACTTTTTGAATGAGGAAAGAATTAAATTATTCCCATGGCCCCTTCCGGTTCTATAATGTTATAGTCAACGGTGGCTGCTAGATGATGTCAGTGAGAGCAACATAAAACAGATTATTCCAGTAGCAATTGTCACTTCTCAAAACAAATTGACAAAAATCATACAGTTATTGTAAGAACAATTCTGCAGGAAGCTAACCTTTGCCCATTTTTCTTAATGATATGTTTACTGCTTTTAACTTTGCTTTGGAAATGGGAAGCCATCTAATTGGGTTGATAAGGTCAGCATGCAGGAGGTTTGGAAAGAGATTGGATAATATTTGTGCGTGTGTATATTTGCCTAGACATGCTTTTTGTCATGTTTATTGTACTTTAATGATTAGCTAGAAATAACAAGACTGCTGTATATTCTTTTATTAGTGCTCTGTCATTTATGGATTATTCTAAGGTAATTTGAAAATACAGAGAAAATATAATTATTTGAGGGTGCTTTTGGAAGAGGTGGATATATTTATAAAATTAAATAGTAATTCAATAAGACAGTACTTCTCAAAACAGAGTTTGCCCAGTATCTATAGTTCACAGGGTTGATGAGCCTGGATGAGATGACTTGTATTTTCCCCTGTTTTCAAGGAGCATAGACGTTCAACTTGGGGTGATTTTGTAGATCAAGAATGGTGATTTCACAGTGTGTAAATCATTTCTGCTCATCACTTAATCACACCCTGTCCCCAAACAACCCTGAAATATGTAAATACTTTCTAGATCCTATTGTGTTACACAATTTACCTATGCAGAGATGTGAACTGTTAACACAGATACTCCATTAGAAATGACCTCAATTCGATTCCCTTTTGGGCTTCTATGTTTTTGAGTCTTCAAGGATAACTTTAAAAATGATAAACCGTAGAGAATTTGGGTATGTTTGTAGCATCTTCTTAATTCTTTTTTCCCCCCTTAAATGATGTATTATAGAGAGGAAAGTACATAAATCTTCAGTGTACAGTTCATTAATTTTTTTTATATATAGATACACTTATACAACCACCACCTGGTCTAAGATAGAAAACAAGGTTTAAAAACCGTCTCTTTTCTACCTAGTTAATTTTCCTCTGTGCAGTCATTACCGCCATTCCTCCTTCTTCCTCTCTATAGCTTCGTTTTGCCTGTTTTTGCTCTATAGTATTTGATAATAAAGGATATATTATTCTCCTTTTGATGGATATTTGCTTTATTTTCATTTTTTCGGATACTATGGACTGCTGCTGGTTTTTTGATGGCCATATGTACTCATTCTTTTTTTGGTAGATAGAACTGAAATTAGGCTTGCATGTTCATAAGGTAGGAATAATTTAGTTTTAGTCCTTGCTGCCAAATGTTTTTCAAAAGAAGTAGTGCCAGTTTTCCTACCCACCAGCAATGTATGACAGCCCTCATTCCTCTGCATTTGTGCCAGTATGTTGTATTGTGAGTGTTTTTAATTATAGCCATGCTGGTGAATTTGTGTATGTCATTACAGTTTTTAGTATTCATTTTCTTGATGAATAATAATGTTGAGTACCTTTTCATGTATGTATTGCCCATTTTGAAGCCTCCTTTATGAAATACTGTTCAAGTATTTTAGCTATTAATTATCTTTTTGTTTTTGACTTGTGTTAATTTATTCTGATAAATATGTGAATATATTTATGTTCTCTTTTTTGATGAATGCAAGTTCTTAATTTTCTTGAAGTCCAAATTATCAGTTTCTTCTGTGGTTCTTGCTCTGTGTGTGTGTGTGTGTGTGTGTATTTTAAGACTTATTTATTTATTTGAGAGAGAGAGAGAAAGTGAGAATGAGCAGAGGGATGGATGGAGGGAGAGAGAGAATCTCAAGCAGAGTACCAGAGAGTAGAGCTGGATACGGGCTTGATTGCACCACCCTGAGATCATGACCTGAGCCAAAATCAGGAGTCGTACACTTAACCAACTGAGCCACCCAGGTGCCCCTCGGTTCTATTTTAATATGTGATTTGAAAGTCACCACAAAATGTATTCAGTTAAACAAACCCTACGCTTCTTTTTAAAGATAACTGTGGCATAGTGAAACATGCTTTGGACTTTATGAAGAACTTGGTGTCCTGTCTTTCTAATGACTAAGTAGGACTGCAGGCAATATTCTTAATCCTTTAAGACTTTTTAGTCATTCATAATGTATTATCTTAGTCAGGACTCAGTTGCAAGTGGCAAAAACTAAGCTGGCTCAAGCAAGAAAAGCTGATCTGGATGGAGGTTAGATGCTAGAATCAGAATAGTTACCTAAACCATTTTTGTATACACACACACACACACACACACACACACACACACACACACACGACCTCTACATATACGAAACCTTAGGAGCCCGTCATCACCATGACATTCTTATTTCTGCTTTTTTTTCTCTGTGTTGGCCTTATTCTCACTGACAATAGACAGGTTTTATGTAGCAAGAAACATGGCAGCTGGCACCTCCAGGCTTACAACCCTCCAGCTGAGCATCTCAGAAAGAAATAAGTGTCTTTCTGTCCCATTCACTTAGGTATACAATAACCATAGTGAAGACTCTCGGTATTCCTGAGTCATCTGTCTGCCTATGTGAAGAAAGCAGAGAGAAAAACCATTATTATTAACCCCAGGATGAAGCCAAGAAGGAAATGGTTCACACCAAGAAGTAGTTATGCTATTGCCAAGAGAAGGGAGATGAGGTGCTGAGCAGACACAAATAGTAGATATAGACTACAAAGGGAATACAAATGCCTGACTTACAAGAGTTGGTTGTTGCAAGTCTTAATCAGAGTGTTACTTGAAAGTACCTGGCACAAGGTAGAGATATAATGCCTATTTGTTGAAATTTAATATGGTAATCTCAAGAACTTTTTCCTTCTCCTAGAATTGGAGCTGTAGAGTGGGTCATGGCAGTTGTAAGCAAAGTCAGGGACCGAAGATGCTCTTGTAAGTGGTTTTCAAGGATTTTCCAGGTTACTTCTGCATCTCTAGATTGCACAGGTTAGAACAGAGCTCTGTTTTGATTCTTCCTGCTGGTCCAGAGAGATTCTCCTAATGGTAAGACAAGGGACCCAGAATCTCCCAAATTTTTATCCTCAAGTACATTGTTTTAGGCATTCAGTGCTCAACCCCTCTCCTTTTCAAAGTTTTTCCAACACGGGTATAGTATTCTTATGGTGATAGCAGTGCCATTTAGATCATTCATGAAAGTGGCATAGGTTTATTAAGCTACAGGTTGCTGGGCCCAACCTCTGTGAGTGTGTGATACCATAGGACTGGGATGGGCCCCAAATTGGCATTTCTAACAAGTTCCTGGTCCTATGCTGCTGTTACTTGTCCAGAGGCCACATTTTAAAACTAGATAGATACATCCCCTCTCCCCCCGCAATTTAGGCATAATAAGACTCTTCTTACCTCATATTTTAACTCAGTAGAGAAACTTGTAATTTGAAGAGAACTTATTTTCCTTACAAAATAAAGAGCCCTTATTATGAAAACAAAAATAATTGCTTCCCAGTTAACGTTTGCAGTTCTGATTTGTTTGAGGGTTGTGGTGAAGGTAGACCCGTATATTAAATTGATTTCCTGGAGGTCATACAATTTGTAGAAGAAACAAAAATAATATCCTAATAAACATCTATAAGGATAACTCATAGGGAGACTTGCAAGTAACATTCACCTTTGCTCTAAAATTCCTTATCTCTTCAGCCTAATAGGATTTTCTGGTTTGCTTTTTTTTTTTGTTTTTCTTCTCCTTTTGTATCCTTGCTGTGTCAGGAATCAGATGTCCCCAGACAACATTTCTAACTGAAATTAAAAGGGGTAATGTTCCATTCTGCTAGCTCCAGACTTGGTCACCAAATGAGTCATAGGAACCGCTGCAAAGGACTGAATCACACTGCTCTCCTTCCATCAGCCACAACTGAGGAATGCAGTTAACCTACCTTAGAAATTAAAATCTGGAAGCAAGGATTTGTTGTTGTTGTTGTTGTTGTTGTTGTTGTTGTTGTTGCTTCTGCTACTGTTGTTTTGGTAGCAGTGTTGAGTTAGTCTTGGCAAACAGGAGACGGTGCCTCAGCGTGGAGGAGAGCGCAAGTACACATGCTACAGTAATGTTTACCTCTGGTGATGCCTTTGTTCTCATTTTAGAGGATGGAAATTTAAGTGTTGCTGGCCTTGAGGACCTCCGTGGTTTAGAGATTTTTGCCTCACAGGTTTTCTTTCTTCCTCAAAGACTTTGAGTTTTAAATGTCTTCTGTGAAGTGCAACTGTTGGTGATGTGATGTTTTCTCCCTTCTAAGTCTGTATTATGGATCAGCAAAGGCAGCTCTCTTCTGCCCAGGTACTGAAAGATCAGTCACTGTGGTGAAGACACTCACAACAGACGGTGATTAGTCTGGCCTTCCAGCTAATGTCACTCTTTCAGGCCCTCCAGTTCACACTTTCGCACTTAACAAATAAGCTTGAACTCCTCTCCAAGTACGGAGAATAGTAGCCTTATTAAAATGGTGTCTGGTAGTTACACTAAATTCATTGTTATTAAGGTGACGAGGAAGTAGCACATGTGGGTACTTCCATTTAAAAAGGAATCCTCTAAATTACATAAGCCTATAAAATGTAAAGCATTGAGGATAACAGAAGAGAGAGATTGTTCAAGTAGCCTGTCGCCTCCCCGTGAATTTAAGGGAGAGAATGTAAACATGGACCAGGTTATGGGGTAGAAAGGAGAGGGTGGGGATCTGAAGAAATAGCTGAAGTTCTCTTGTTTTTGCGTGACTGGCAGTGCTGCTCGGTGGTGTTGGAGAGTGCTCCTGAAGCTAGGTAAGCAGTGATACTAATAAAGTCTTCATGTGCCTGTAGTGCCTTTTCAAAGCAGGAATATTTTTATTTCAGATCATATCATTTCTCCCAGGAGATGGAGCTGAAGGGAAATGCATTTAAGCCTCCATAACACTTCATAAATTAAGGGAAGATGTAATTCCCATTCTGTTTATTTAAGTATCATATACTATGATAGGCTTGGGGAAACCGAGAAAAATCCACTACCTGTGCCCTTAATGAATTTCAGTTAGAGTGGAATCATAATCATGAAAACAAAAATTGTAACATAGTAATGCGATAATTCTAAAGTGTTGAGCATAAGGTCCTGTGGTGCCTACAAACAGGTGTGTCCTCGCACTGGAGGAGTCTCTGAAGGCTGCCTGGACATTTACCAAGCAATGAGGAGGGAGAGGGAGGCACAGGAAAAGAGAGGAACATATGCTAATGGCAGAGCTCAAGGGCAGATGGACGTGTCAGTGTGTCCAAGTGTCAAGAATAAACTGGCGGGAGATGAAGCTGCCCTGGACGTCAATGTCTACAGAACTCATGGTCTTATTGGCTATTGAAAAAGTTTCAAATTTTGTTCTGTTTTCAGTGGAAAGAAGTCTATAGAAATTGGATGACACATACCTGATCTAGCTTTTTCTAGAATTGCAAAAGCATTGGAAGGCCTGGAGAGGTGGGTTTCCGGGAATGGTTCCCAAAGCAAGAGAGTCCATGAGGTCTGAGGAGGTAGCAGGAGACTGCTGGTGGACCTTTGGAGTTCAAGAGTACACAGTATGGCTGTACTTTTGGACACAGGAGGTTGCGCACAACTGTCACTACCTCATGTCTTCAGACACCATGGTGTATTTGAATCAACACAGGGACACCATATTTTCTTACCTATTTGCCAACAGCAATAAAGCAAGTAATAGGAAACTAGCCCCTGGATGAAACTGAAGGAGGAAAAATGGAGAGAAAAGAAGCAGCTGAGAAGAGAAACATAGAGCGTGCACACTTGAGGGACAGCTGGGAAAACGAAGGAATGGCCAGAGCGTTGGTTAGGAGAAGAACTAAGGGAGTGTGGCATTATGGCAACCAAGAAAGGAAAAAAGCTGAGAAAGAAGGATGTGGATAACTGTGAAAATGCTATAGTGCAGTGATTATCAATTTTTTTTCACTTTTTGATTGTGAGTTAAGCAGTCGCTTAACCAACTGAGCCACCCAGGCGCCTCTGATCGTGAGTTTTTTTTAAAGTTAACGTGGGGCTCCAATTCACAACCCCGAGATCAAGAATTGCATGCTCTTTTGACCAAGCCAGCCAGGCACCCCAATCATCAGTTTTTCTTTAATGAGATCTTCTCAATGACATTTTGTTTACCTCTAATATTAGGCAAGGCTTTCTTTGCAAAGAACAGATAACCAACTTGAAGTAATTTAAGCAAAAAATGAATTTACTGACTCAAACCATTTTAAGTCAAGTGGGAAGAGATCTAGCCACAGATGTTTAAATGGTGTCACCCAGCTCAGCCTGTCTCACTGACTCTCTTGGCTTGGCTTGCCATGCTCTATACTGGTGCCATTGTCATGCAGGTTCTTTCTTCCAAGCTAGGGAACATAATGGACTCTGGAAAGGAGGCTCATCTCTTGATTTTTTGTCATTCTACAAATTCAAGACTCTTTCACTCTTCCAGGATCCCCCACACCGAATATTAGGGTTTATTAGTAAATACAGATTTATTAGTCTGTCTTGGGTCATGTGCCTTTTGCTGGCTCCTGGGTGCTCTGATTGGCTGAGGTTACAAGCCCACCCCTGCTGGCGGGAGGGCATTAAGAGAGTCCGTGGTCAAAGGAACCAGGTTGATACAAAAGCGGTGGTCAAGCAAAGCTTTATTTCGTACCAAGCATCAGAATTTCACTGGCCTAGGCCAGGGTCGCCTCTAAGGAGAGAACGACCCCCTTTGTCTTACAGGCTACCTTTTATAGGGGAAAACTGCACCCAGAGCTGACCAAGTCGAGTCACGTCGCATAGGGGAAAACTGCACCCAGAGCTGACCAAGTCGAGTCACGTCGCTTGCCTGAGTTAATTTGCATCTCCATTGCTCCTGGAACCGGGAGGTTGAGGACATGTGGGTGTTCCCACCTGGTCCCAAGTACCAGTAACTGGCCGGTGATTCTTAATTTGTACCTCTATTCTCAGGGTCCAGGAGGTTAAGGGGGTAAACTGATTGGGCGTCTCCCCCAACCTGGCTCTCTTTTGTTTTCCAGGAGTTGTTTGCCCATATTTCCTGGAGCTGTTTTTCTGAGTAAACAGCAAGGTGGTTTGGATTTCTAAATAGGTCCTTACAGGCATATGATCTGCTCCATGTCAAATGTGGAAGAGTTCCCCTACTCCCCCGGAGAAGTATCAGAGGTTAAGATTTTTGTATCCAGGAGAGAGCAGGGATATTAGGTTTGCAGATTAACCAAAGTTTCTGATTTGGGAATCCTGGGTGCAAGGTAAATGAGTTTGTCTCAGAATTCACAAAACATTTCTATTCTTTTCTATTCTGTTAGAAGCCAGTCATTAAATCCAGCCTACAGTTCCATGTGAGAGTAATTATATTTTTAGAATGTATGGCTTGAAAAATATATAATGACAAAAAACCTCTATGAATTCAGTGATGGTTGAAAATGAATTTGTTTTTTAAATTCATGATAATAGTTTTTACATACATTTTATCTTTTTTAACATACATTTAAAAAATTATGTATATAGTGATAGAAGTAATGCTTGGGGAGCTTATGGATTTGTAAGCCTGTTTCAGTCATTCTGATGTCCCCAAAACAAATAAATTTCGTGCCTTGAAGTCAAGATAATCATGGAGTCCACGAGTAGCCTAAACATACTTTCAGGAACTATTAAATAAAGGAATGTTCAGGAGATGTTACAGGATTCATATTCTTTTAGTTTTTGGAGTACTAGTATTAAATGCTGCACCATCAAGGTAGGTGATGTTACTAGAACCCAAATAGCTCATCTCAAAACTAGACAAAAATGACCGTGCCAAATTTTTAGTTCTTTTTCTAATGCTCTGCTTTCTGTTTTCAGCCCTTTGGTGTGTATATGGTAGCAAATGTGGAAAAAAAATTAATAATATGGAATGAGGAAATTATAGGTTGATGTGTTTATATATGTATATATGTGTTCTATATATGTGGGAGTGTGAGTATGGCTGTGTGTATGTGTATGTACATAAACATACAAGATTTCTAAAGGGAGTAGCTTTCCCTTCAGTACAGCTAAGGACCTGTGCTATGCATTCTGGATCCATCCCAGGCTGCAGTGATGGGGCTCCTGGCTGCATTAGTTCTCCCCTCTGTGAAATGGAGACCGCGTGACCTGTCTTCTTCCTGCCTCGCAGGAAGCTATCAAGGTCCACACATACTGCTTCAGCGTCGCTGGTAGAGAACTGCCTCCAGGGCATCTGCAGGCTATTGCTGAGTGGTCCCCCAGTGTAGAGAATTACATCAGGAGCAGCGTTTCCGGGAATGACAGTTTTGTTACTGGCCTGCGGGATTTGCTGGTGCTGGGAGGACTCCTTTGTGGTGTTAGAGGAGTCGTAGGGGAGCGGCGCAGGGGGGGCGGGGCAGGGGGAAATCAGCGCGCCAAGCTGGAGGACAGCAGCAGATGCCTGCAGCCCCTCCCCCTGCATCCTGCGGGCCAGTGTGCGCAGTCGTGGGCTCTGGCGCCGCTGCTGCTCGGTGGGGTCCCTGGCTAAGGCCCAGGCTCCCCGCTGTGCCCAGCATCCTCCATTACACATGTTTGAAACGGAAGCACTAGAGTGGAACTGGTCTTCCTTACCGGGGCCGCCCTTTAATCCTTCGGATTTCCTAGTGCCCTGGAAGACCCTCTGC
>PITA01000864.1:149165-230890 GCA_004023965.1 Spilogale gracilis
CTCTTCTCAAGTGTGGATCCTTGTATTTGTAGGGAAAGGCTTTTTACTGTCTTGCTAATTTGTCAGAGGAGTAGGTCTAGAGTAATTGGCTTCCTAACCGAATCCAGTTTCGTTTTCCCTGTTTTATAAACCTAATGATTTATGGGTTTTGTTACTTTGCTGTTTCAAATTTTCAGTTTAATTTTATGATTTTATGAGGTTGTATATTTTGTAACATTGAGGTTTAAAAAAAGTTTTGTTTTGTTTTTTAACAAAAGGAACATCTCTTTTTAGAGGTCAGGGGAAGTCTTGAGGGTTTCCATCTACTTTTTCAGTTTGCAGTTTCTCTCTGCCAGAGTTATTGGATGTAAGAAAACCCTAAAAATTGCTGTAACTCGTCATGATTAGCGATTTTACTAAAAACTCTGATTGAGTTCAGATCAGATTGGGTACCTTTGTGGAGTCCTTAAGGAAACCGGCAGTATTACTTTTTTCCCAGAAGTGAGAAGCTCCTTTGACGTTTGTGGCTTCGAAGTATGAATCTCAAAAATTGCATATTTTGCATTTTACAATGCTGTGCATTTTCTTTTGTTTTGAGTACATTTTACCTTATAACTGCAGAAGTCAGGAAGTAATTACAAGTAAGTGATTTACTCAGGAAGATTTCTGATGATGTTGTGTTAGCTTTGATTAAATTCTCCAAGAAGGTAATTGTTGCGAGAAGTTCCCAGCTTAAAGCAAACACTTCATTAGGTTCAAAATAATTAAAAAACATAGCCAGTTTATGTCTGCAATCTTTGTCTCTCTTTCTCTGTCTCCCCCAATTTCTTTCTTTTCCCTCTCTCTCCAGTCTCTTCTCTCTCTTCCCCTCCCTCCTTCTAGCACTGTGTCTCATCCTTCAGTCTGAGGGTAGTAACCTCTAAACCCACCTCAGGAAATAAATACTACGTCCAAACTGCTTTGTAAGAAAAAAAAAATCCCATTGTAAAAATGATGTTGAGGGAGTTGCCATAAAATAACAGTGACGTTTCACCACCCAGGGAACATTACCCTTCGGGGTTGTTGCTCTATTTTCTGTGATACTATACAACAATAGGCACTTTGCTAGGTTGAAATGCTGACAGAATTCTAGTGCTTTTGTTTTTTGGTGAGTGCCAAAATTGTCAACAGGAAGCCTTTCCAAAATCCCGATTATTACCTGGAGAGAAAACAATGACATGGCCATGTTTTTAAGATTTCAATGGTGTGATTACCTTGGGTCATCAGAGGGAAATGGGAGGCTTCATATCCTTAGGAATTTCCTTATCAATTACTTAAAGTATAAGGGTTCTAGTGCACAAGGCCGGGGAAACCAGGTGCCCAGGCCACTAACACTAATTAAGAAAAATACTTTGCTTTGGGGAAAGCAGACTTTCTAATGGTTCTTGGCAGGATTATCTGACACTAGATGGAGGTTTCCAGCACAGATTTCTCTTCCTGGAGTCCATGAATATGAATCCAGCCAGGCAGGCTTTAATTTATATCAGTGGATGGAAATGGGAGGAGCTCAGAAATTGGTTTTAATTTATAAACCTCAAGTGGCCTCTTCCTTCACTATTTTACGATCTTCACTGGCTGCCTAACCCCAGTGAGGTGGGCTTCCTGCAGACACCATCTGTCCATGCTGGTACCCTCTGCCCTGTTGGCACCTCCTGCAAACCAGACAGGGTGGGCCCTGTCAGTTCTAGGAGAGCGATTCTCCAAGGGTGGCTGGCAGTGTGGCTAGCTCGTGAAGTGCTCTGATGCACTGATGAGGTTCATTCCTACCGTCGTTGTATTTAACTTTATTATTTCCTTCATGATTGCCACGTGTTTGTATATTATGGGAGAGGGCATTCTTAGGATGGCTGTTGAAAGCAGCCATTGAAAATTGGACAGCACTGGAAGGACAAAACTGGTTGTTGTTGTGTTGGAGCTTGGTGCCACTGTCTTCCTCTTCCATGACGTCCGTGTCCTCTCTGGGCCAGTCACAGTTCTGCTGTACCTTCCTGCTCTACAGGGGGCACAGAGCCAGAGATCTGTCATACTTTGCCTTACGTGGCTCCTGCGACAGTGTCATGTCTCTGAACTCATCTCAGTGCCTCAGTCCCTGGCTCACTTAGCCTCGGCTGCCCTGATTGTGTCTCACACACACCAGGGCACTGCCACATACTTAGAGGCCCTCTTGCACATCCTTCATGCTTTTACTCAAATGCTATCTTTTCAGAGAATCTCTTCTGGGGCACTCTATCTGAAATTGTAGTTCCTGACCCTTCATACACGTTTTGTTTTTGTCCGTGGACGTATCACCATTGCATGTAATATTTTAACCATTATTTATTTATACATTAATCTATTATCTGTCTTCTTCCTCTAGAATACAGGGTAAATGAACATACAGATTTGGTCTTTTAGTTCACCACTATGTTCCCAATGTCCAGAGCCATGCTTAGCGCTTAGCAGGTGTTTGGTAAATCCTTTTTTAAAAAAGAACAAATGAATGGATGAACACCCCATACCAGATATATCCCTTTCTTAATTGGAGTCTCCATAAACATAGAGAAGCTATTCTAACTTGTCCCATTTTAATTTGGGGTAAAAATTCAGTATATTTAGTCCTTTATGAAACCATTTGGAATGAGCAGTAGTTCTAGATTTATGTTGATTATACCAAAAAAGGATCAGACCACCGACTGATTAAATACAAAATGAGATTGTTGTGTATTTGGAATATTCCATGTAATTGCTTTATCTAAGGATCAGAATCTTATTTATAATTCATTTTTAAATATTTATAAAATATTGAAATGGCTTATTGGGAAAGAATTGGTGTTTAGTAAGTGCTTTCTATGTATTAATCGCTTTTCATATATAACCTGATTTAATTCTTATAAAAACAATGTAACAAATATGTTTATTTTCCTATTTGAAATGAGATTCTGAATATCTGTGATCGCCCAAGATTTCAGAAATAATAAGAGAAAAGGCCTGATCTTTACAATTCATGCTACAAAATAAGCTTTATGTGAGAAAACAAACCAATGAATTAGATCTGTTCCCATTAATTTAGCTTCTGTGGGCTAAATATATCTCTTAAAAGGGCACCCCTGCCATTTCATTCACCTGCTAAGAGTCTTCGTTGATTTCCTGTTGGATCAGGCCCGAATGTCACCCAGCGGTCCACATAATCTTCTTCTCACTTAATGATCCCAGGGTATTTCCCTCTATTCCTTGTAATATACCCTCTGTTCTGGTAGAGAAGATTTTCTTCTTACCTGCCACCCTTTACCCATTATATACCCATTTGCTAGTTTCTGCCCCACCTTCAGTGACTTCATGTCTATTTCCCCTATGCTATTCCTTTTGGTCATGAATGCCATTCCCTTTCTTTAATGCTCATCCATAGACTTAACACTTTTTTTTAAAGATTTTATTTATTTGACAGAGAATAACACAGCCAGAGAGGGAACACAAGCAGCAGGAGGGAGAGAGGGAGAAGCAGGCTTCCCGCCAAGCAGGCAGCCTGATGAGGGGCTCGATCCCGGGAGTCCGGGATCATGACCTGAGCTGAAGGCAGAGGCTTACCCACTGAGCCACCCGGGTACCCCTAGACTTAACACTTTTAAAGGTCTACTTGAAAACCATACACTTTGTTTTTCATGATCCTAGCCTCCAGCAATTTCTATCATTTTTCTTAATTACTTTTGCACTTATTTACTTTCCCACACAATGTATTAAGCTCTAATTATAGACGATAGTGTTTTGTAATTGTTTCTAGTGTCAGCCTGGTTCTCTGAACAAGATAGTGTTTAAAGAGATTTATGTCTAACACTCCCCCCCCTTCATTACTTCCTAGAATAGATGTTACACCTTTGGGAGATGCTCAACAAATATTTGGCCTTTCATCCTGAATATGTATTGAGTCCTGCTGGAAACAATGACATCATTTTAGGAGAGAGAGGAAAATGTGGTTTATCGAACAGTAGTTTCTTCCAATTCCAATTCTGCTCTATGCATCTTGTGTACAGTTACATTTTTGAAAAGTCACTATTAGATTTCGCTTCCCTTTCATGATATCTGAAATTTGAATACCAGGTTCCACGTTGTGAAACATATGTATAAAGGAATTTTGAGAACTTTGGGTAAAGGCATACCATAGATACACCACCTTCATCTTCAGAAAGCACAATGAAAATGCTAATACTTAGAAATTTCAGAACAAAGCACAAGAAATTTTGGATAAATGATGAGGCTAAAGAAGTCATTGTTCCATTTCTAAGGTACGAGTGAAGGCTGGGAAATGTGTCCTTTGAAGCATCAGTATTTTCTTTTTCCATATTGTCTTATGTTACCACAAACCCTTGGCTATTTCCTTGCAGGACCTGCCTGTAGCACTGAAGGCAGTTGGGATGGATCTGAACCTGTGAGGTAGCATTAAATACTTATTGACATAAGAGTAGAGCTGTCCAAAGTAATGAAAGATCTGTCGGTGATTTCAGATCAGGTGTTAGACTGCAGAACTTTCTTTTTGGCAAGGAGAGTCTGACAACAGTGTACCACACCAATGAATGTGTTTTGGCAGAAAGAAAAGAGACCAAGAGGTTCTGGATATGGAGGAAGCATTGTCTATATGCACAGGTGTCATTTCTCAGTATAGAATCATACTGTGTTTGGATGTATGTCACTTACTGGCATGAATGGAATGTTGTGCCATTTGTGCATTTTTCAAAATGAAGTGACTTCCTAGTTCCTACCTTGTGTGACCTTTTCAGGGTACTCTGGAGATTGGAAGGGGTGCACATTCTCTAGCTCGAGAAGCCTCCTCTATTGTCTCCCTTTGAGTGCAGGCTGAAGCTTAGTGGGCAGTTGTGGGTCACGCTGGGTGAGTTTTTGAATTGTGTGCTGCCAGAATCTGGAAATAGGATCTGTTCCAAGAAGGTCAGGTGGGTAGAGACAGGAGGACGTTGTGCCAGTTTGCAAGCAGAGCCGTGTACTCCAAGAGGGGTGACGGGTGGTAGGTGGCACAGCCAAGGGCCTGCAGAGGCTCCCAAGTGGCTCCCTGCAGGCTGGCAGAGCACAGCAAGACAGCCCGAGCGCGTACAGACTGAGCGCTCCCGGAAGCCTGCGTGCAGCTGACCTCAGAAGGGCCTGGCATCCAGCAGGGGCCTTATGCTGAGCTGGGGATCTGAGTTGCTATCTTTAAGGAACTGTCAGGGAGAAAGCTCGGAGATGAGATTGGTGGGGAATGAGAGGAAGACCAGTTGTCAAAAATGGAGCACAAAGTGACCACACAACACCCCCACACCAATGTTTCCTATATGTCAAGAAAAGTCCCTACTCCTTCATACTTCTTCACTCTTTATTCATTCTTACAACTTATGAGGCAGGTACTACTATCACCCCCACTTTTATAGGGGAGGAAACTTTACAGGGGAGTCACAGGTGGAGAGGCATGTAGCCCAGTTGGGATTCCAGCCCAGGCATTCTGGCTTAGAAGTCTGTGGCTCGACCTCAAAGCCATCTGCACTCCCGCTGTCTCAGAATGGCAGAATCAGACTGGTTTGGGATAGGGCATAGAGCTTTGAGCCAGAGAGATACGGGTTTGAATCTCTCTTTTCCTACTTGTAAAAGTGTGGTGACACTTGGGGAAAATCATTTTATTTTTCTTAGTCTTGATTTTATCATCTTCCCCATCCAGAACAGGGGAAATGCCATCCACTCCACAGATTTTGAAGAACTAACTAGAATAACAGGTATAAGCTAATGCCAGATAGCTGGCAAGAAGCTGCCACTCAGCCAATGTCTGTTTTCTTTCTTTCTCTCTCAATATGCATTCACATAGCGCTCTATACATCCTTCTTCATTGGGAACCAGATTGTTGCTGGGCACAGGCCTGGGTCAGGCTCGGGATCCTCAGGTGTCTTGCAGGTTGTGAGAGTGGACATGTGCAACTGGGCGTTCCCTCCCTGTTCAGGTTAAACAATATGGTTGCTCTCTTCATTTACAGAAAAATGTCTTAGCACATGCTTTTGTATACAGTAAGTGAGTGAACCTTTGCATCTGAAGCATGTCAACTAATGCTCACTTCAGGAATCGTTAATTGGCAAGTTATAAAAATTGTGCATTTTTATAAACATGTCAGTCACCTATCATTTTTAAGATCCGTTGCTTTCACTAACTTTGTTAATCCTCAGGAGTACTAACTGTAGTGAGTGCAGGTTTGGATTTCTATATGATAATTGATTTTCAAAATGATGCTTAAATTTGAAAGTCTGCTTCATGTTTCATAGCAGTTGGGGCACACAAGTTAGCAGTCTGAAATACATAATCTCTAGGCAAGTCATGGACAGTCTCTATCATCTTTCTCATTAGAAGCATCAACCCAGTCATGACCTAGGAGTTCCATTATCACTCTGTCTACAACTTAGGCCTTTAGCTGCAAACTATCCTTAAGCTAGAACTGTGCATACTTCTTTATTACTTAATTTTATCATACGAATAGCACATGTTCACTGTAGAAAGATTAGATTACATTCAGCACAGGAATAAAAAGGAAAATCCCCCCATAGTTCTAGAGCTCAACACTGTTATATTTTGATGTATATTCTTGGAGATTATTTTCTATGTATGTATATGCATAGAAATGGGATCATTTCTATGATACAATGGAGTTTGGTAATCTGTGCTTTTCATTGAACAGTTTATCGTCTACATCGTTATTTCTGATATTCTCATAATATTCTTTTTTTCTTTTTTTTTTTTTAAAGATTTTATTTATTTATTTGACAGAGAGAAACACAGTCAGAGAGGGAACACAAACAGGGGGAGTGAGAGAAGGAGAAGCAGGCTTCCTGCCGAGCAGGCAGCCCGATGTGGGGCTTGATCCCAGGTCTCCGGGATCATGACCTGAGCCGAAGGCAGTTGCCCAAACAACTGAGCCACCCAGGCGCCCCTCTCATAATATTCTATTAGATATTTTCAGCAATTTTAATTTAGGTAATCCTCTATTGTTAGGTATTTACTTCATTCACAATTTTTCCTCTTAGGAACAATGCTTTGAGTATTATCTTCACATGTTCTTCTGTGGAGCTCTTTCTCATGCTGATTGAAAGGGCTTGCATGTTTATCAGGCTTTGGATGTATTTGCCAAATACCTGTCTAGAAATATTGTACTGATTATATTCCCATTGGTGGTAAATGAGTGTTCTGACACTTGGTGTGATTTTTT
This sequence comes from Spilogale gracilis, assembly GCA_004023965.1. Lineage (NCBI taxonomy): Eukaryota > Metazoa > Chordata > Mammalia > Carnivora > Mephitidae > Spilogale > Spilogale gracilis. Next base: position 156,391 of record PITA01000864.1, read on the forward strand.
TAATTTTAATGTAGCATCTGATGGACAAAGTAAGGCATCTCCTTGTTTCATTTGTTTACTAGTGAGGCTGATTTTTCCATATCTTAATTTCAAATTGTAGTTTTTCTTTTGCATATTTGCTTTTCTACTGGGACTTTTTTATTTTTCTTACTGATTTGTGAGATTTCTTCATGGTAGAACTCCATAAAATATGTATGATATTTTCCTAGCTCGTAATATATATTTTAAAATATTTTGATACATATTTTTCATTTTTAAAACCAGTTCAATCATTATGTTCTCAGTTAATGCACTTAGCAAAGAGTCTGGCATATATAATGCTTAGGAAGACCTTCCTTACCCTTAAAGAAATAAAATATGTAGCAATATTTTATTCTAGAACTTCCATGGCTCTATTTTTCACAATCATACCTTGAATTCATGTGGAATTTATTGTGGTATGATATGAGGTATCATACGTATGTACTAAGTTTACCATAAAGTATATATTAGGTTTTGTTTCCAAGCTAATAACAAGTTGTCTTCATCGAATGGCTTATTAACCCATGCTCTAAACACTTACAATAAATGTTACCTTTATCAAATATCAAATTCTTATTAGAGTTGTCTCCCTTTGGTGTTATTCAAGTCCACTGTTTTTTCTTCTACTCTGATGCCAGGATAAATTTACTTTAATTATCATAGAAATTCTTCCTTTGATATTACTGTTTTTCAGAAATTTTCTAGATGAACATGGTTGTTTATATCTATGATGTCTTAAATTATGCAAATGGAGAAATGGGAGAAGTGCACGTGAAGGGTAGATAAGGCAGTATGGGAAAAGTACCAATACTTTTTGGCTGTTTGATGTATACGTAGGGTTCACTATTTTCTCTGCCTTTGTGTATCTGTGAAGGTTTCTATAACACAAAACCTAAATGGAAATAAATAGGAAAGTAATTTAGGTTAGAAGTGTATGTAATTGGAACTGAGCTTGCTTTCCTCCTCAGAGACACGTCACTTCTTTTCATGTCCCCTTTTAGGTTCTCTGGTAAAGTGGTAGTTGGGTTTTTTTTTTCTTTCTTTCTTATATATCCCCTCCACCTTTATAAACAAACAAGTGAACAAAACCCCAAAAATCTTCAGGTGGATTGTTTAAGGGTTGTTTTTTTTCCCCCATATCTATTACATTCCCAATTGCTATATCTAGGAAAATATTAATTTGTAATTGGTCACTTTATTAAATTTTTACATTTAATTTTTAATTTCTTTAACATAATTACAGATTTGCCTCCTCTCTTTTAATATATATGACTCTTTTTAAATATTTATTACATAGCAGTTAAAACACGTTGTTAATTATGGGTGGTAATTGTGTCCTTCTGCTCCTGACATTAAGGGCATGTCTCTAATCTTTCATTCCTAAAGAAGACATTGGCTATTTAAGGAAGGTATGCCTTATATTCTTGTTTTATTAACATTTAAGAATCAGAACTCTATGTTGGGTTTTTTTTTTTCCGCATGATTTTTAGACATTTTTAGAGAGGACTCTTCCCTGATCTATTGATATGAAGAATTTTGTCAAAGATTTCTTCTTTTTAAGTTCTTCTCATGTTATAGACTGTATAGACTCATGGGCATTCTGGATCCTGTGGGCTGTTTTACAGAAAATTCCCTGAATTGAGGCACTCTTCCTTGATTTTCCTTTTGCTACACTTTCTTTAGTTGCCTCAAAGTGAATTTGGGAACAAGGAGAATGAAATAAATGGGGTGAAATTTCTATCTTATATTGGAAATTTGGTGCACTGACATTGACTAACATCTGTAATCGGGTCAGAATTTACTCACCACAGTTTTGAAATAGAAACACTGTGGTTTATTTCCTATAATCAATCTTCTAGCTCTAGGAATATTTTTCCCACTGATGAGGGTGAAAAAAAAAAAAGCCTTAATTTTAGTTCTTTTAGGGATTAAACATGGTTTCTGTTTTGCAAGTATTCAGTAAATTCAAAGTTTAGCTCTAGATCAAGATTGTCTTTCTCCTTTTCCTTTAGTACTTACTGCTTCCCTAACAAACCAAAATGGCTTTTAAGTACAGGAGGAAACTTCTGTGTCCTGGGCTCACAGTTTACTAGCCATGTCATCTTGAACTGTTTGTATATATATATTTTTTCTGTCTCCTTTTATTTCCATCTACAAATTAGGCATTAAAATGATAGCTATTTTATAAAATTTTGTGGGAATTGAATGAGTTCATTTATTTTAAGTGATTCAAACATTGTCTGGCACACAGTGAATGTCCACTGCATGTTCGTAATTATAATAATACAGTTATTAGTGTCCTCATAGCATCGGGGAAAGGTGACTGGTTCACAGGCTGTTTTCCAATTGTTTTTGTATCACTCATCTGTGCACAGATGGGCTCTGGGTCCCTCTGGCCCCCATTTTTGAAGTGCCTAAAACTGGTTTAGTATTCCCTCTCTCCTCTTTCATAGCAAAGAACAAGAATGACTTTTAGGGAACTCAGCTCTTTTTGCTCACTGGGCAGGCCCCAACCCTTGCTAGGACGGTGGTTCTCCTCGGGTTTGGCTGTAAGTCTTACCTCATCCCCAGTTAGGGAAATCCACCTGACAACTCTTAGTGTCCCTGTACCCTTTCCAAACCCTCACTCCCCAGCTCTCTAAGCAGCACCTTCACCTACCCCTCTCTTCTCCGGGGGCATATGGGAGTTTTAAGTTACTTTCCGTGTCACTCAGCCTCTGAAGGAGACTTCTGGGTGGTATCCTGGACTCTCATTCTACCTAAAACAATATTTCTGCCCTAGGAGGATAGGAGGAAATATAGTGGTGGGGTGTGTCCCTTCTGGAGTGTTTAATAATTTCTCTGCTCCCTCAGCAGGCTAAAGTAATTGACTTAATGATTACTGGGGTGGTGGCATGGAGCGGGTGTCTTCAGAGCAACCTGTCATAGAACGAATAAAAAATATGTTGGATTATTATTGCTAAAACAGTGGTGTCCATTATACCCTTACCGTGCATTCACGCATTATCATTTCTCAAGAGAAAGAAAGAACTAGGATGACGACACCTCACATTTAATGAGTGCTTCCTGCGTGTTACTACGATTTCTAGCACTTTATTTCTATGAATTTTGTCTTCCTTCCAACAACAGCATAAAGCAGGATATTGTAGTTCTAGTTCATAGATGAAGAGACGAAAGTAGAAAGAGAGGTTAGGTAAATTGCTCAAAGTCACATAATAAGTTACACAGCCAGGATAGTCTTGGTCCTTCAAAGCTGAACAGCCAAGGATAAATTATAATTAGTATTATAATTAATAACATTAAGATTTTAAGGTTCTGAAATATTATAATGGAGTGGGTTAGGCTAAATAGAAGCGATAAACTGGTGTCTTGCAAAAAGAAAGAATTCTAGCTGTTGTAGTGGGCTGAGGAGTTAATTTCTCTAGTAATAGGAATAGAACAATCAAAAACGAAGGCTCTGATGTGGCACTGTATGGTATGCCATGGCATAATTTCCAGATGGGAAGGTTTTAGATGAGCTAGAAACTTGAATACCTTTTTTACTCCAAATTTCTTGCCCTTGACTACTTTGATTTCAGACTTTAAATCTGGTTTTATTTTGCAACTTACACGCTTTACATTACTTCTTCAGTGAATTAAAGAGATTTTTAACGATAAAACTCCAGCATCCCAATCATCACCAGTATGATTGTCCTTTTGAAAAATGGAGCCAATAAGCCATTGGGTTATAAAAGATAGCCAGATCTTTAGAAAAGAAACTGCCATTTTCCATTTTCACTAAGAAGTTCATCTATTAGCAGAGTAATCTTTAAGGGGTTTTGATGTTATGTACCTCTATCACTCATCACTATTATAAATGAAGAGGGAACAAAATCTAATTTCAGGTGCCAGATGGGTACTCCATGAATGGCAGTGATTCAGCACAGGCTCCAATTAGAGCAGCCAGGCTCTAAACAACTATTGGGTAATCATGGGGATCATGCTAATCAGAGGTGACTCTTCTTCTGTGTGTCAGGGTCCTCTGCTTGTCCTTTCTGTTCACTCAGGGGTGTTCAGATTCGCTGAGAAACTTGAAAACTGCTTAGTGCTAGCAGCTGAGAGTGGATTTTACAATTAATTCCTAGCTGGAAGAGTGATGGAGTTCATTTTAAAGCTCATTCGCTGAGTACTTGAAGAAGGAAGTATCAGAGTGAGAAGGATCTCAGACCTCTGAAATAAGATTTGAAACATTCATTTGACCTTAGAAAAGGCCATGAAAGAACATAGGCATGGACACAAAAACGAAAGATTATACCTTGCACTACATTGGAGCACCCTGAGAATTAGGATAGAGTCCTCACTCTTTGTCATTGTTACTGTAGAATAATAATCCTGGGAAAAGTCCATTTTTAATGAAACAATTTTGCAACATTGGTAAAACCCCAGCTTCCTAGAAAGACCAATACTTGCCTACTCCAGTAAAAGGTAAACAAAGTGAAATGAGGTTAATGTTTAGGGAACACCTTATTTCATGCAGACATGCTGCTTACTATGTGCTGACCATCAGTCCATAATTTAGTCTGCACCAGGACCTTGCAGTATGGGTTTCGGTAGTTACATGGATATTGACCAGGAGGAACGGGACATTCACAGGGTTGCATTACTTCCCTCAAGATCACAACATCAAGAAATTCCCAAACTCCTAATATTCCACTAGTTCATTTTGTTCTTTTCCTTTTCTTCACTGAATAAGCATTTATAATATAAATTCTTCTTTTTCAGATATCTTAAAATCCCTTCTTTTGGAATAGTGTGAACTAAAGATCTTTTCAACCAGTTTGAAAAACAAAGGGTACTCTCTTCAGGGTTGACCTGATTCTGTCTCCCATATATACTCTGAATAGGAAAGAGAAAGAATATGTTGAAAATGACTGTCCCAGGGCAGAAGGGTATTATGATTTCTACCTTAGTACATCTTGACTTTGTTGTTTGCTATCTTTAACATCCATCATGAAATAGTAAAATAGTAAAATTCTTTAACAGAAAAAAGATTCAAAGTCTTTGTCCTGCTTCTCTTCCGCTGTCGGTTTAATGGTTTAATTTTAACATAAAAAAAGACAACAGCATTTTATCTTTGATTAAAAACTTGCTCCTCTGCTCCATCTAAAACCGAGGGGCATGCAGTCTCCCCCTGTGTGTTAATGATGCCTCCACAGTGGGCTCAGTCCCTTGAAGGATGCTAATGGATTGTCACTTCCTAAAAGGGGGGAGAATTGAGAAGTTTGGGTTTTATTCCCCCCCACCCTTTGGTTTCTTGGTTGTATTAATTTCCTTGTTTACGTTTCTTTCAGTTAAAGTTGAACTTTCATTTTCTGCCTTGTTTTTCTTCTAGTCATATAATCTGCAGGGTATGACTCCTCGGGTAGCAATTGTTAATCAGGGACAAATGATAGCCTGAGGTTATTGAGTTGCTTGGTGTCAGGATAAAAGTTGTTCCCTTGAAGCCTCATTAGAAAAACTTTCATCACCTGCTGTAAGTAAGCTCTACATGATGCTCTACCAACTGCCCCAGTCTCTTTTCATCTTTAACTGGTTTATTTTCTTGAAATTCTCATTGTATACCATGTAATCTAAAATAATAGTACTATTAGGTCAATAGGGACTTATTAAAATAAATCAGTTGTAAGGTTTCTCAAGTGAACTATTCACAAATGTAGATTTTGCAGGAAAACAAGAAGCAGGATTCATTGCTAATTGAGAAATGGAAGCAACTAAAGAACAAAGAGGTGGGCTTATTTTAAAAGGAAGTTCTGAAAAGATCAGACATATTAATTTCGAGATGATGGTTCTGCTTTTACAGCTTAGATTGAGAAAGCTGTCATAATAGAATCCAGGATCTTTGACTTGGATATTTCTCCCTTTCTCTCCTTCACTTCTTCCTCTCCCCAGCTCCCTCTCCATCTCTGTCTTTCTCTATCTAGCTAGCTATGTATGTATGTATGTATCTATCATCAATTGATCCATCATCCTTATTGTATTGTATTTTTTTTGTATTAACTACTGGGATAGAATAGTTCATCTTTTATAACTGAGCTCATCCTGTAATGTAACATACCGACTGTGATTTGGTAATGCATGAATTGTAGACTCCAGTCTGTGCATACAGCCCCAGCCTTCCATGATAATTCCATTCAAACCACTTCTCAGATTTAGAAGTCCTCAGGTGGTAGGCTTTTACTTTCTTTTGATATGGGAAACAAAAGTATCAAAAAAGAAAAGAAAGTCTTCTTGCTTTAGTGAACTCCACCTTCCTTCCTAGATAGTGACTGCTTAAGCCAGAGATTTTGCAGGGATTGTCTTGCCATCATTTTGTTTTCCCTCATGGTGACTCAGGGGGTTTTGTCCTGAGGTTCTCAATGGGTCTGCTATAATTTAGCTGTGGATGACACATGCCAGAGGCTGCTTCCATCTTGGCCCCACGATGCCAGACCACGCACCCTGCTGTCCTGTGATTCACACAACAAAACTACTCTAGTCGCCTCCCACTGCCCCTACTTAGAAGGGCACCATAATGAGGGAGTGAGAGGGATATAGTCAGGAAAGTTGTTGAAAAGAAGCTTCAATTGTAACTTTCCTCACTGCAGCAGGAAGCTAAAACCAGAGCAAGGTATGCTCAAGAAACAGATTCTCCATTTATGAGAGATGAATTGGAAAGTCCCTAGCCTTTTATTTAGGGTGAAGAGTTGTGTTTTAGAGAGCTACAATTATTTCAGGTTGGGGGAAAGGCCACAAAGCATGGAATCAAAAAGAAATGTAATTTATTTGCTGTTGAATGACTCAGTTGGACTGTTTTGAAATACTGGTCAAGGTGAGTGTTGAAACAGTGGGTGTTTTGGCATTTCCATACCCTTGGAAGTGAAGAACTGGGCTACACTGGGAGCTACATGGACTTTTATCTTCCAGAATGTTGATTATTTTATAATAAATTTTGTACTGCAATCAAAAGTGGCTGGTGTTCTCTTATGTAGGCATATCACCTGTATATTATCATTCAACGGGCATTTACAGAACATTTTCTGGGTATGGAATTCTCTAGCCACCTCCCTGCAGGGACAGAAATCTGACCAGATGTGCAAGAGATGAAAGGAACTGCCAGTCTCTCCTTTCACGTTGATTTCTTTCTACCTCAGGAAAAACATCAGTTTATGAAATGGCAGTTGAATAACTTAAAGCAAAGTGTTCACAAGAGCAGAATAACTCAGAACGGGCTTTGAAGCCATTAGGTGTATGAATCACTTTCTCCCTCATCTGGGTCCCACACCAGCTATTCTGAACTTCCATCAGAGCTCTTAGTGCATTGTACTGTTCATCTCTCTCCCCCAGTGCTCTGTGAGCTCCTGGTGGAGAGAGATTTTATCATGTTTTCTTTGCATCCCTGTACCCTGGCACAGTTCATTGCATGCCTCAAGTGCCTAGTAAATGCCTGGTGAATGAATAAGAGGGACCACTGTTATCATTGTGGGGTAGGAGAAGGGAATAGGATGATGGTTTTGTATGGGTATAAACTACAAAGGAAAATATCTGATTCTTCTTCTTCTAAAGACAAAATGTACATTCCTTCTTGTAATTTTAGCCAAGAGAAGCAGTTTAATTTGGCACAGTTCACTAGAAATTTATTGAGCATATATGAAGTCGTGATTGCCTATACAAACATGAAATATTTTCTACTTTCAAGAGTCATAGAGTCCTGGGTAGCAGCGGCAGTGAGAAGGATCGTTTTGGTATAATTTGACAAATACACTGTTGAGGGCATCCAGCCTGCCTTAATGAAAGTGGAAATCAATTGTGTTGGTTCAGGCTGGCAATGGGAGTGGGGCTGGAGGTGTTGGGGGATCAGGAAGCTCATGAAGGAGAACTTGACACTTCAGCTGAGCCTTGAAACAGGAGTACCCAGGTAAAGAAGGAAGAAAGTAGATATGGGGAAGAGGGAGGGGAGAAAAATCAACAAGGACATGGAGGTGGGAAATGGCATGGAGTGTGCTGGGAGCTACAAATAGTTCAGTATAACAAGTGTGTAAAGTATGTTTTGTGGAAGGGCAAGCAGGCAGTGCTGCTGATGAGGAGACCTCTTACCAGGTACCTACAGAAATGGTGTGGATAAAAGTTCGAGAGGGAGTAGTGGTCCTAGAGCTGCAAGGAGAGGATAGAGCTGAGAGATGTTTGCCAGGTACTTGAGCAGAGCATGGTCACGTATTGAATATTTGTGATTACCAAGTGGGAAGTGTTCAAGAGTTTGGCTTGACTGCCTAGGTGGATGGTGGTAGGATTAAGTGAGAGAGAGAGAGAGAGAGAGAATAAGAAGAAGAACATATCTGGGTGTGAAAAAAGAAAGAAGAAAGAAAGAAGGTTGAGTTCATATATGGATATGTTGTATTTGAGATGCATGTGTATCTTCCAAGTGATGTTATTGAAATGTGCAATTTGAAGCTCAGGAGAAGTGAGGGTATCATATGTATGTATATACGTGTGTGTGTGTGTGTGTGTGTGTGTGAGTGTGTGTGTGTGTAATTGTCACTATTACTGGGACCAAAGGAAAAAGGGAGGTCAACAGACATCCAAATGGAGAAGGTAATAGCAGGGTCAGTGAGAGAGAACTTAATGTTGGCCATCCCTTCCCAACTAAGTCTTTTCCCTATTTATAGATTCCCAAAAGGCAAAGTCCAACACTTTGTATGAAATACATAGTTGGGCATATAAAAACACATCCTCAAATGAATGGACATAAAATCCACTAACCTCCTAGAACAATCACACCAACAAAAGTTTACCATTTAAAGGAAGCACATATTGCCTGGGGCACTGGGTGTGGTACATAAACAATGAATTTTGGAGCACTGAAAAAATAAAATTAAAAAAAATAAAGGATGCTCTGAAGTAGGAAAAGAGGATTAATGAGTTGTTCCAAATTCACCCAATTACTTTCTTTTAAATTGACTTTTAGTTGTTTATTTTTCCCAAATGTTGAAATTTAAGTAGCTGAGGAATATAGAAAGAACAGAAATATCTGTAATACTAAAACCTATGTACAGCTACTAATTGTTTCTTATATTTCTTTCTAGTCTTTTCTCTGTGCATAACTTTTTATAGGAATATTCTGTACCTACAACTTTCATCCTGCTTTCATCAACGTTATAGCAGAAATTTTTCCATGTAATTAAAATGTCTTATACAGTATATATTTTTAATTGTATAGTACATTATGAGGCTTCTCATATTTTATTTAGCTCTTCCCTTACTATTGGACATCAAAATTATTTTTATTTATTTATTTTATTTTTAAAAAGATTTTATTTATTTGAGAGAGCAAGAGAGAGCACGAACTGGGGAGGGGTAAAGGGAGAAGGAGAAGCAGTTCTCTGCTGAGCAAGGAGCCCAATATGATGTGGGGCTCAGTTCCGGGACCTCAAGAAAATACCTTGAACTGAAGTAAGATGCTTAACCAACTGAGCTACCCAAGTGCCCCTAAATTGTTTTTAAATTTTCATCATTCTAAGTAGCATTGTTGCAATATAAAGCACTTAACCATATTTCAGGTTGCTTTTTTGAATTACTATATAAAATATATAATACAGTTCTAGGTTTTGGCACTTAGTATCAAATTTCTTTTCTAAGATTTATGTCATTTCAAAGCTGATAAGCAATATATGAAGTGTATATTTCATGACATATACAGCATTAATGAGTATTTTATTTTAAAAAAACTGAACTTTGCTAATTGATAGGCAAGACAAATGGAAACGTTGGGATTTTAATTTTCATTTCTTTGACAAATATTGAAATTGAATATTTTCCACACTTTGACAAAATTTTATTTCAAATTTTGTATCACTTATTAATTAAAAAGGTTTTTAAATATACTCTATTGAGTGGTTGCTGGGGCTCAACATTTTGTTGACCCCTACGGAGAAGGCAAAAGAATGGTAATGAATTGTTTTTAACCTGAGGCATTTGTATTTTGTAATCCTATAATTTGTAGTATGAAAAGGGCCATAAAATGTGCCTTATTCAGCCCACAACTGAGAAAGCAGAGATTAAACCCATAAAACAGCAAAAACCCACAAAATGGTAGTTGATATCATGGCACAACATAGCTTTTACTGTTGGAATTCAGAGGAAGTAGAAAGCCGTGTGACTTGGGGTAGCTGGGCAACTCTCACTTTAGAAAGAAGGACTTGGACTTTGAAGAACAGAAAATTTCAGAAAGAAAAACAATAGAAGAACATTTTAAGAATGTCTGTTGAGGGCTGGAGGTGGAAATGATCATGACACAGTCATTGGAGGGATTAGACCATTCAGACTAAGGGCGGGAGGTTTGTGTTGGGGACAGACCATGAGGTGAGTTCATCTTAAACCTGTAAGTCGCAGGTCACCTGGCCCCTCGTGTTGAGACACATCACCCTGGCTTCTGCAAGGGCACCCAAGGGCTCCTCTAAAGCACAAGCTACAACACCACTAAATAGGGCCATCCCTGTGTGACAAGCAGGTTGTACCAACTTCAGCAAGAACTAAGTTGTTGAACTCTTCCAGGCATGCTGACAGATATTGGAGTTATTTTGTAAAGTGGGTTTTAGGTAAATCAGTGCATAAGGCAGCATCCTTAGCTGCATGGAGGTCTGGGCAAGGAGTACTGAGACCTCAGGTTAATTTCTGTGTTGTTCCACATAGTCCTGTGATTTTAGGCACATTGCTTACCTTCCCATGCCTCAGTTTCCTCATTTGTGCCACGAGTTCTTTCTAGATCTCAGATTGTGTAGGTTCTAGCCAGAGCTCAGATAAGGGACAGCTTTCACTGGGCACATTGGAGAAAAGAGGCAGGATGTAAATAGGCAGGAAACTCTCTGGTCACACTCAGATCTAGATTGGGAAGGACTCCTTTCTCTTAATTCACAACTTTAGAAGGTAAGGAAATACCAGGGACTTTTCTTCCTTTGTCTCTGCATAGATCTAGCCCAGAGACACTGGGGCAAGTATTCACCTTACCTACCTTCTTTGTGGACAGGGAAAATTAGTGGGCATTTAGGAGCCTTTGGCATTAACTCAAACCTCCTCATCAAAAGTCTGGTTTTTTACTTATATGTATCTTTTCTCTTAACTTTCTGAGCATTTAATTCTTGAATTACCACCTCCAGGTTTCTTGTTTGCACATATTTTGGTGGATGATCCTTGAAAAATTGAGTTTATTTTTATTATACTTCTTTGGGGTTATGTTTTACAGTGATCAAACTTACTTTTTTTTTTAATATGTGCCATAGACTATTTTTTTTTTTCTTTTTAGATTAGAATTTAATCCAGGAAAGAGACTGGTTTCATTTTTTAAAAATATTTTATTTATTTGAAAAAAAGGGAGAGAGGGAGGGAGGGAGAGAGAGAAAGAGAAAGATCGAGATCACAAAAAGAAGGAAGGGGTAGAAAGCCAACTCCCTGCTGAATAGTGGACCCAATGCAGGACTTGATCCAAGGACCATGGGATCATGACCTGAGCCAAAGGCAGACGCTTAATGACTGAACCACCCAGGCACCCCAACATGATTTCATTTTGGTATGTATTTTATACAGCCCCAGAAAAACAGACCTTGCTGAGGTGGTGAAGAAACTACATTGGAGACAAGCTGATTGATTATCCTTTGATCATTCATGGGCAACAGTATCCAAACCATCTTTCCCCTCTGAATCTAGAAAGTTTGGAGATTATTTAAGAGCTCAGCAGAACTCTTGGCCCATTCATGATGCCCAATAAATGTGTGTTTTTTGAATTGATTCATCTGAGTGATTTTATAATTCATCAGTCACTACATGAAATTAATTATAGTGTAGAAGTAAAAATATGAACTGCAGAAGAATAAAAAATAAAAAATGCCTTTAAAATACATAAAATATATTCAGTTGTCTCTCTAACACTTGTGAGTAATTAGAACTTTTTCAGTCAGATTTAGGCGGTCGCCCTGCATTGGCACATCTGGTGTTTCAGTGAACAGATGCAACTTACGTTCGCAGGGAACTTGATAGATTCCAGAAAACTTTTTGACACACCATCTAATTGATCCCCATGGCAGCCCTGTGAAGTGGGTTGTGGAGATAATGTTATCTCCTCTTCACAGAGAAGCAAGCCACTGATGGAGGAAGAAAGAGGATGGATTTTCCTAATACCACCCAGCTTGTGTATATGACACATTGCTGTAAGTGGAACTTACTTCTTCTGATGCCCAGTTCGGGGCTTTTTCCACTCTGTAAATCCTTAATCTCTAGGAAAGAACCTGTCTTAACACTCTTATCCTTTCATCTAAGCTGCAAAATTTAGACAGGTGCTATAGCTCAGATTCTGTCTCTGAGTGTTCCAGCACTATCTATCTTCCCTACCTCCTCTCTTTTTATTTCTAACATGTTCTCCCTGCAGGAGCCGACTCTTCCTTCTCCCTAATTAACTTTCATGTGGGAACTCCTATAGTAATGAAATTGCACATGTGAGTGTTTTCTCACCTGGGTTCCTGTTTAGTGCCCCTGGAGGGAGCAAGTGCTTCTGCTGTCTCGTGGCATTATCTTTGCTGAGAGAGGAATTTGTAGTAACTAAGAGAACTGCCTTCCTGAGAGTAAACCTCTTTATTTATTTATTTTTTCTTTTATCAAACATTGTTTGGTTTGGGTACAGCTTTGCTATTTGCAGAGGTTACCATTTGCTGATCATTAAAATACATTGGTTCATGCCGGATATTGGCTGCGAAGCAGGATGGCAGCCTTGACAAAAACATGGGCTTTGGGGTCAGACGAATCAGGCTTGAATCCTGATTTTGCTATTTACTTGGCAGTTTGCAGCTTGGAGCCGATTTCCTCTTTTGTGCCATGGGGAGAATTCATTAATGATATCTATCTCACAGGTTTATTAGGATGAAAGATAAATGATATTTTTCTTATGATGAAATGAATAGAAAAGTACAGTCCTCTTCCTGGGCTGCAGATCCCATTTGTGCGGGGCAACTCCCTGTCCCTTCCAGCTCTGCTCGCTTTCCTGCCCTGCTCTGGCATGCTTTCTCACTCACCCCAGTGAGGTGGACAGCAGCAGTTTCCTTTGCCCTCTGGCTTTGTTGCATTTGGCCAGTGGGGAGTCCCAGCAAGAGATCACAGGAGGATGAGATCATGTTCATCTCCAAATTTCTTTCCTTTTGGGGTCAAATGAGACTAGCCCTGTCCCAGAGAATAACCTTTTTCAAGGCAGCTTACCCTATGACACTCCTCCCTTAGGTATCCATGACTCCCCTCCTTGTCCCTGTTGAGGGTGATAACTCCATTATTACTAGTTCCAAGACTGTCACTATCCTTTGTAGATTTCATTACCCTCTCATCTTCCTTTTTAAAAAAGATTTTATTTATTTATATGAGAGAGAGCACATGTGTGTGTATGCACACATGAGTCAGGGAGAAGGGCAGAGGGAGAGAGAGGGAGAGAAAGAGACCCCTCACTGAGCGTGGAGCCAAGTGCCATGCAGGGCTCTGTCCCAGGGCCAGGAGATCATGACCTGACCCCAAACCAGGAGTCGGATGCTTAACAAACCAAGCCATCTAGGGCCTCCCCCCACATTGTCATCTTCTTTAATAATATCTTTTCTAACCCCTCCTTAAATGATCCTAATATGAGTGTGCTGTCTATTTATTCCTGGGACCTTAAGTGATACATTATTCTTTACCGTTTAGTTGAAAGTATATTTGCCTGGTTCTGTCTTATCTGATGGAGTTGGACACTTTTAAGTGGAAAAATAAGAATGGGTTGTTGGTACTTGACATTTGATACTAAGAGAAGAAAAAGGTAGCAGTGAAGCTGATGATGACAGTGGTGGTGATAATGTGAGCTAAGCATTCTTCTAGACATTGTTTTATACACATCAGATCATTTAAACTCAAAACACACATGAGATATTTTGATCTCCTTTTTGCAGATCTCAAAAAAGGTCAGAAAGTTTAAGTAACTTGCTGAAAAACTACACAGAATGCCCTTGGAGAGCTGAAATCCTAACCTCTTTGGTTTCAAATCCTGTGCCTCTTTGGTTTCATGATCTATACTGTTTTAGCCAGACCACATTGCCTCCCAAATATATAGGCTGAGAAAGCCCAGCCCATCAACAGTCAATTTTTAGTTATACCCATTTACCTACTCAAAGATCCACAGGTTTTAAATTCTTATAGAGAAGTCTTTAAGTGATATCAAGGCAGATTTGTTAAAAACTTGATGAATTCAGCAAACCTTACCAGGCCAATACTGTGATTCATCTGATTTGACTGATTTGTTAATTTAAAACCAGTGACTTACTAGCCCACTAAGGGTAACTAATTATTCCTGGTTACCCCCAAGAGTACTCATTAATTACTGAGTGAGTAATTAAATATTCTGAATGTATTTTTCTCTGAGAGTGTATAAGCTTCCCACAGCATTTAGTTGGATTTTATTTTCTCCCTAGATATAGAATGTTTAGTACTGTTTCTATTATTTCTGTCCAATTCTTAAAGGGATTCAAAGTGGATAATATAATTTCGTATTTTCTGAGAACTTATAAAACAAATGCATTAAAACCCACTGGGAAATGTGACTAAAGTCCTGGAAGTATACTAGCCGAGAATTTTGCATTTGTGGATCCCCTCTTCATTCTAACCCCCGCTCCCTGAAAAATAACGTACACACACTGAAAGAAACCGTGTTTATAATAGAAAGTGACTTTTGATTTGTGCATTTTTCTTTAACCTCATTCAAGCACTTTCATGAACCCTGGAAGAAGACTTTGTGTCTCAATGCCTTTTGGGTCTCCCAAGTTGTGACTTGGGATATTCTTAGCAGTGATAAACTGGATTTTTCTGGTTCTAGCTCTACCTTGCTGTTGTGGCATCTGTGACCTCCCTAAAAAGCTGCCATTTATTTATTTATTTATTTATTTATTTATTTATTTATTCATTCATCCATTCATTCATTCATTCATTCAATTATTCATTCATGTATTTGTTTGTTTACTTATTTATTTCAAATATTTTATTTATTTATTTGACAGAGAGAAACACAGCCAGAGAGGGAACTCAAGCAGGGAGAGTGAGAGAGGAAGAAGCAGGCTTCACCCTGAGCAGGGAGCCGGATGCGGGGCTCCATCCTGGGACTCTGGGATCATAACCTGAGCCAAAGGCAGTTGCATAGAGACTGAGCCACCCAGGTGCCCCAAAGTATCTGGTTTTTAGTCTCATAGGTCTTGAGGGGTGATTCACATGGGTTCAGAACAAATCTTTGAATCTTGAGAGTGCGCCACTGCAGGATTGTGAAGAGTTGGGTGAAGAGGGTCCCTGCGCAGTGATGTGGGGAACCAGTGGCTTCCCTCTGCTGCTGAGGGCCCAGATAGAAGCTGTGTTCCTTGGAGCCCTCCCTCCATGTGTTTTGTGTGGTTTTTTTTTTAAGTATATATAGTTACTTTGTTTGAATGTATTTATATTTTTGAATGTATAATTCACACTATCCTGCACTTTGATATTTTTCCCATCATTTCCGTAAAACAAACTCCTTCAGACCTTGCTCACTGTTACTCTTTTCCTTAAATCTCAGGCACAAGCCTTTTGAGAAACTTAGAGTAAATCCAAATGATAGAATACATGCTGTTTGAAATGGTCTGTTCCCACCATCTCAGCCTTCATCTGCAGTGTCAGTGTTCGTGGGTTTGGGTCAAGACTGTCTGCCTTATCCCTGTTCTCTTAGAGTGACTTCTTTCCCAAAAGGCCTTTCAGCCCACATGCAAATATTTTCTGTAAAAATGTCAGTCATGCCCAGATTCAGCTGAACATCAGAATGAACACAATGCTGATAGCTATTGTATTTGCTCTTTCTTCAACATGAAACACAGCATCTCCCTCTTAATATCTAGTGGGAAGTGAAGGTAAGGTAAGAAGGCTCTCATGTCATTCAAGTGGCTGCTACTTTGAGATATTCTTAGAAATCATACTTGTTGCTTGACTCGGTAAACTGTTTCTCCCAACTGTTTCATAGGATCTCTTTGAGCCCAAAGAGTAGAGAACTCACTAAATTTACTGATGAACCACTGTACCGTGGATTACTGCTAATGGTGAAACGGGAGACCACCATGCTATGGTCAGAGGGCTCTCAGATGTAGTCAAATCCCTCTGGTGGTGGACAAGACTATTTACTTAGTGAATGCTTAGTACTAAACTGAGGGGTCCCCAGATGTACCAGCCAGAATCAGCACGCCCACGGCTCACCATGCGTCTTCATTTCATACATGTAAGTTGTGACTACCGTACCTATTTTTTTAAGCCTCTAGAAATGTAGACTTGAATATTTAATGGAAAACAGATGGTGCTTGAAATCTCTAATTTACATTTAACAAAAGCTGTTTTGGATATCCTGCTTGTGTGGACTTTTATTGCTTTAAACACAGTACCATGTTAGCTTGTTCTGCTGAATAATTTAAGAATTACTGTCCTAGGCTAAGACAGCATTTCGAAGTGCACGTGTTAATCATATACTTGATTAAACATTTCCTTGCCTTTCTTTTCAGAATGCCAGTTGGCTTTTGAGTGGATAATTGTTGCAGTTCTAGCAGTGACATTGGAAACAACTATTGTTCGCTTGAATTACCTAAGGCGCCACCATGAAAAGGAATACCTGTGATTTGCTTTCTCGGAGCAAAAGCGTAAGTACCTTTTGCTTTCATTTCTTATCTCAAAATGTGTACACATAATTTTTTACAGCTTTCTTTAGATTTTAGTACTGTGCCGTCAGAATCAGGCTTATAGGAGACCCTTCATCAACTTTCAGTTGTGGGCTGTATGCAGCTCATTAACAAATGGAGTCTTGTCTCTGTGGCCTGGTTGACATTTGATGGGAATTCTCTTTCAGCCAGTTTGTATGCCTTACCGTTCATTTGTCTAAGCCTAAAGGCGTGTGATTGGATGCCCTGAGATTTGGATTCATGCAGAAATTACATGATTAAAAACTGAAACTGAAGAAATTTTTGTTTTGGAATATCGAACTCTCTGGGCGAGTCCAAAAGGAAGCATTGAATTTACACCGCCAAGTAATTCAGTCAGTGAAGTTCCAAAAGTTCATGTACATGGTGAATAATGTGAATACTTGATCAGGGGGACATGACTTCCATGAGCTGTCTACCCTCACATATGTCTCTCTCTCTTTTTTAAAAGATTTTACTTATTTATTTGACAGAGAGAGATCACAGGTAGGCAGAGAGGCAGGCAGAGTGAGAGGAGAAAGCAGGCTCCCCACTGAGCAGAGAGCTCCATACGGGCCTCGAGACCAGAACCCTGGGATCATGACCTGAGCTGAAGGCAGAGGCTTTAACCCACAGAGCCATTCAGGTGCCCTCACATATGTCTTTTATTTCTCTCCTCCTTTAGGGTTTTTTTTAAGTGAATGTCCTCAAGGCCCTGGTGTAGATTAAGCCTTCTTTCCGACTACCTATTCTCCTTAAAATGCTGAATTAATGATAATTTTTAGATTCATATTAGCTTATGGAAAGAAATATAAGCAAGTAGAACAACCCCAAGAAAGCTACACAAGGCAAGGATGAAAGGAGGTTGTTAATTTCTGTGAGGCAAGGCTGAGAACATGTCCCTTTGTTCATTTACCCAAGGGGATAAAAGGCATCCAAACAGATGCAGTTGTGACGTACGAACATTCATTTGAAGACGTCAGAAAAACCACAAATGCAAACACATTTCCCTAGTATGAGAACGCTTTGTGTTACAACCCATGATTCTTTTGTGATGGCTCAAGGCCATCTCTGGTTCTTTCTGTGGAATTCTATCAGGCTTTTCAGGCTGAGCAATGCCTGTGGAGAGGGAAGGATAATGTGCTCAGTAGGGTTTCTTAAAAAAATGAGGATGTGCCCAGAGGTGTGCCGGTTCTTGGGGTACAGACGGTGTTTAGTAATCACCGGAAGAAATTCAATAAGCTCTGAGGAACTGTCCAAATTCATTTGTTTTCCTGGTTGGTGTTTGGTTGTATGGATGACTGGATAAAAGGAAGGGTTATGGCTTGGAGCCTGGAGTTCCCTTGGTCATCATAGTTGCTCATTGTAATAGGAGGTGACTTGCATACGAATGACTAAACTGTCAACACGTCTTTCTGTTAGAGTTTTTCTTATTTTAAGTTAAATAGGAAAGTAAACTATTCATATAATGCTTCTTTCTTTCATTTATTTTCAGTGCCAAGTAATAGGAAAAAATGTGTAAAGACAAAGGGGAGAATATTTTGGATAATTAAAAAAATGTTATTAAACATTGCCCTGTTCTTGGAGGAAAAAATTCTAAAAGCAAATGATTAACTGAGCCATGATTTTAAGGAACTGTGAGCACTTAATGATGCTAGGACATTTCCTATTTATATTGGGCTTAATGCAGAAATTCTCATCTTGGTGGAAAGGCTCACGATTCCCAGATTAAGAGAACCTGAATTGCCTATGATTGTCTAAAAGTAAACGGTAGAGTTTTCATTTCACTTTTTCTTAGCTTCTCGAAAATCCACGGGCACAAAGAAAGTGCTTCCCCTTAATTAAATGACTCTAGGCAGGAGACTGCTGTTAGAGAGAAAAGCCAGACTTTTTGCCTAGTTAGAAGTTGTCACTTTAGAGTTTCAAAAGTTCACCTTGCACAGGTCTGAAAAAGTCATTCTGTACCACTTAAGTCTCTGTTATGACAAAGTCCAACATGATGCACTAAAAGTAGGTATTTCCTGTTTCTGATGAGGAAAATTTTAAGAATTAGTTGGTTTAGGATTTGAGAATGTTTGTCTTTGGCATCATGACATTTAAAAATCCCAAGAGAGTATTCTAAATGTTACAACGGCCTCTGCTCCTCCCTGCATGTCTCCACATAAAGAGCAGGAAAAGAAGATCATCTTTAGACAATTATTTATTTCTAAACACTTAAAAAGTGGTCATATTTTTCTCCTCACATTCGAGATCTGGTATAGTGTTCTTTTTAAGGATTAATGCTCTGGATTCTTCCTTTATTTGGAAAGGATGCATGAAAAATTTTAGCTATAAAAATATAAACAAACTACTTTTGCTTGAAGTGACATTGGCTCCTTTGGGAGCAAAATTTGTGATTGTAGTGGGTAAAAATGGAAAGAACTCAAGTCAACAGTACAGAAGTGAAGCGTGGTCCCAGGGTCTGTGGTCTTTAGGTCTCCCATGGGAGACAAACATGCATCAAAGAATCACACACATAGTTGGAAAGCGGTAGTTCTGCACTATATTTCCTTCCATAGCGCAAATACCCTCCACCTGTCCTCCTCTGTAACGGCCTCTATCTCCATCCTAGAATGTAAACTTCCTGAGATGGAGGCATTGCTTATTTATTCGTCACTGTATCTTTCACATGGTAGGTAATCACGTGATAAAGGAACGGGCAAAGGGAATACCCCGTGCCACCTGCTGAGAGAAATGTCCTAGCCTGGTGATAACATATAACAGAATGGCTTGGTCAGTCAGGGAGGTCAGTCCGGGCATTCCTGAGAAAAGGCGATTATCAGGGAAGTCTGTGATCTTAAGGATGACTTAATCTACAGAGGCAAAGAGGGAGCTTCCACTTCTTCAACAAGAAGTGTTACAGTAGAAAATTCTTTCTTGAGTTTTATGATCTTTATGCTATATCTCTTTGTAAGTTTTCAGGCCTATTTGATGATCCTGTAGCGTTAGGGAAAGTGGTGGGCTCAAGGTCATGAACAAAGCTGGAGTAACGAATCCATGGATGGTAAATGTAGGGAAATAGACTGAACATAGTTAAGAGATATTTGGGAAAGGAAAAAAGATAGGGCTTTTGGAAAGGTATTAGATGTAGGATCTAGTGGGGAGGAAAGAGGAAAGTATGGAAGGTGCCTCCTGGGCTTGTAGTTAACAAAACGGATGCGGTCCTTCTGCTGAGGTGAAAAAGGGAGGGGATGGGGAGAGGGTTAGTCAAAGTCCACAGCTATGGAGATGAGGGATGTTTCAAGATATAGGAGGTTGGAAAGCTATCTTCCTTAATTCACACAATAGGTAGATTGGGAAACTCAAGTTAATTATTAAATGTATACCCCCGACTGTTGATTCAATATAGAAAATAGAGGGATAATTTTATTGAAATTAAAAAAAAGATTCTGCAAGTTTAACCCCAAGCTGTTTTCACTAGATCTACAAGTTGCATTTAGCTGCTTAAAATTCTTCCATAGTTCCCCTAGTATATCTCTGGAAACTGAAGATGGTGAACAGGGGAAAATACAGTGACAGTTATTTTCCTTTGGTTTTTAATTTATTGGAAAGAAAAAGTGTCCATTCCTGTTAAATATGATGTGTATAAAAGTGCTAAGACAATCGAGCCCCACATCAGGTTTCTTGCTCAGCAGGGAGCCTGCTTCTCCCTCTTTCGCTCCCCCTGCTTGTGTTCCCTCTCTAGCTGTGTTTCTGTCAAATAAATGAATAAATAAAATCTTTTTTAAAAAATGGTTTCACCATATTTTATAGGGCTTATAAACTTTATAGAGTTTCTGCTATATGGTCTCTTCTTATAGTTGGAGGAGAACGTAAAGATCTTCCAACTCAGCCCTTTTATTTCGCTGATAGGGAAATTGAGATGTAAATCAGGGGAGATGAAATGACTTGCCTGAAAGGTGGGGTGGTTTAGTTGAGAAAAACAGATGAGCTTTAACATTGCGCAGAATGGGGTTCAAGATCTGGCTTTTTCAAGTCTCCTCTGTTGGACATTTGACACATTACTGACTCCATCAATGTAACAGGTGATGGGGAAAGGACATTAACATATGGTAATACTTGTTCATCAAAGGTACTTAATGAGTTCTATCTCTGGCTTGGTCCTGTGGACGCTGTAACTTGTAAGCAAGAGAGCTTCCCTGTGTTCTTTCCTCTCTGTGGTTCTGAAAATGTAGTCAAGCTGGGGAGGGTATGTGCTGTGGTGAGTGCTGTGACTGATGATTCACAGACCTGTCGCCCTGAAGCAAATAATACATTATATGTTAATAAAAAAAAACAATAATAACTATCTTTTTTCACCTGCTTGTACATATGTCTAGTGTCTGTAAAATGCCTTGGAAAGACCATGTTGTGCAGATGAAGTTCTGTAAAAATTAGGGCATTCAAGGAAAAAATGAAAGAAAAATATCATAAAATATGAAGTAGATGATCACTTTGGTAGCATCTGCTTCTTTACAAAGTCTGTGTTTTCTGGTTTAATAATAATTACAAATGGAAAGAGAAGAGAAGGAAAACCCTTGGTCTGGCAGAAGACCCTTTCCATGAAGTGTTTATTTCCAACAAGAAGTGTTACAGTAGAAAATTCTTTCTTGAGTTTTATGATCTTTATGCTATACCTCTTTGTAAGTTTTCAGGCCTATTTTTAGTGGACTGACATTTCATTTTTACATGTCTCACCTAAAGTCCTTGTGACTTCTTGGAGTTATACCTCTTGGGGTGCTTGAGGTCCCATTTGTTTTTTCTGGGTGCTAGTTCTTTGTCCATATGCTGAAAGGGCAGAGCATAAACAGGATTCTCTCTGTGCTAACCTGCCAAAGGGTCTTTTCCATCTTTGGAAGCTGGGGGCAGTTCTTGCTGTTCTGACTTCTGCTTTAATGGGACTAAACAAGTCTTCTTCGTACAACAATTACAGAGTTGAGTGTTTTACTATAAAACCATCCTATCTCAAAACTGTGGTTGGTACAGTGAGGCTGGTGAGGTATATGGGGCATATACTCATATAGTATAAGTTTAAAATCAGGAAGATCCGCTGTAAAGGGAAGCCTTATTTTTGTTTACTCTTCTGAATTATAATGGATCAACTAATTTCTCTATTTAAAGCTCGCCTTTTCCTGACTCAAATATGTTTTCATGAACTCATCTAATTTTACTCTAGAACAGCATTTAGTTGTAAACATGTAGGATTTTTTTTTCCTTCTACCTACATAGCATAGCAATTTAAGACAGAAACAATAATTAGTAATGATTATGCTTTTTGAAGCTGTTAGAAAATCTCATGAAAAAGTGCTCAGCAATAACTCTGCTTTTAATTAGCTGAATTTGTTACAATGGTAAAGACTCTACCATAGCTCTTTAGCATCCTGTATTAACTCTAGTGCTTCTTCTCAATCCATTGGTCCCAAAGAGAAAGGAGCCATTTATAGCAACCCCAGTATCACATCCATGACTCAGACTTTCCTTGGCATTTCTCCAGTGAAATATTGATATAGTATAACTTTTCTGAGGTTAAAGACTTAACTCCAGGAGTTGTACTTCTATAGAAAATAATTCTTAAAATAATAGATTTACTTTTCTTTGTATTAGGAGTAATAATCAGGATAGTGCAATGTTAGGTTCTGAAACTTTTCATTATTGTAATGTTTTCATTGATGTGGTTTTTACTGTCTTGCTGGTATAAGGAAGTCAATGTGATCCTGTGCAGCAATCTCAAATTTGGGCTTCAGAAAGAAAATATTAGGACTCCTATTTGTATTTATTTTCTTTTCAACTTTTTATATATGTCTGACAGACGTACAGATGTGTGTGCAATTGATAAATACATGAATTGGGAAAATACATTCAAAATATTTTTCCCCGTAGGGGTATATAATCAAAATAGTTTAGAGACCCTTTTTCTGCAGTAGAAAGAGAATAGTTTTTGAATGCAGATACCTGGATTCAATCCTAATGTTCCGTGCTTAAAAATGTGACCTTCAGGAAATTACTTTTTTTTTTCTGAGTCTTATTGCCCTTGTGTGTAGAAAAGTATGTCATAACAAAGCGGAAAACATCTGCACATAGTAGTTGCTTGATAAATTCAGTCATGGTGTTTGCAGGTGCTTTTTTGTAGCTACAGAGCTGAGTGATACTATCTGGTCCAGAAATGAATCATATGGAAACAGCAGGAAATGAAGTGCATTCCTCTCACTAAAAGGGTTCAAGTATAACTTTCAAGATCGTTTAGTCAAGTTCCATATTATGCAAAAGATTCAGGCAAAACAGGCGTGGTAAAACTAGGTGAGAGTTCATTTCCTGCCAGTTATGAATCTCTTTGATTCTAGGTCATGTTCATAAATTGAATTGAAAATCATTTTCCAGATAAACATAAAATCATGTCATTGGGGCAAGAGTATATTACTCAGCTGAGTTGCCCTAACAAAAATACGGTGGATTGTGGCTTACACAACAGAAATATATTAGGATTCTAGAGGAAGTGCAAGTTGAAGGTGCTGGCCATTTCAGTTCCTGATGAGAGCTCTCTTCCTGGCCTTTTCACTGTGAATTCATTTAATCCTATTTTCTCCCAAAGTCTCCCATCTCCAAATGCTATTGCACTGAGGGATAGGACATCAAAATAGGAATTTGGGGATGACACAGACATTCCTTCTATAACAGAGTTTGATATTCTTTTTAAATTAATTTCATTTTTGATCATGATAGGTGTACTCTTTAATCCCCACCACCTATTTCACCTATTTCCCATCCCTTTCCCTCTGATAACCAATAGTTTGTTCTTTGTAGTTAAGAATCTGTTTCTTGGTTGATCTCTCCTCTCTCTCTCTCTTTTCCTTTACTCATTTGTTTTTAAATTACACATATAATTGAGATGATATGGTATTTGTCTACCTCTGACTTTCTTTGCTTAGCATTATACTCTTTAGCTGCATCTATGTAGTTGCAAATGGCGTGCTTTCATTCTTTTTTTCTGGCTCAATAATATTCCATCACATATTTTATTATTATATATCACATTTATATATATCACATATATATGAATGGATAAAGAAGATGTGAAATATATGCATACACACACACACACACATGCAAACACACAGAGACATAAAATATATGATGGAATATTATATCCATCATGGAGATGGATATATATAGATATATAGATATATCCATATATATATATATATCATGGAGATGGAGGTAGAGATAGATATAGTTATATACATACATATATATACATACACCTCCACTCCTCTTTATCCATTCTATTTATCTCTCTATTGGTGAATGCTTAGACTGCTTCTATACTTGCCTATTGTAAATAATGCAATAAACATAGGGGTGCATGTCTCTTTGAATTAGCATTTTCATATATTGGGGGGCAAATACCCAGTGGTGCAGTCACTGGATCATAGAGCAGTTCTAGTTTTAACATCTTGAGGATGCTCCATACTGTTTTCCATAGTGGGTACACCAGTTTGCATTCCATCAACAGTACAAGAGAGTTTCCTTTTTCTCCATGTCCTCATTAACACCTGTTGTTTCTTGTGTTTTTGATTTAGCCATTCTGACAAATGTGAGATAAGTCACTGTCATTTGATTTGCATTTTCCTGATGGTGAGTGATGTTGAGCATCTTTTCATGTGTCTGTTGGCCATCTGTATGTCTTTGGAAAATGTCTATTCATGTCTTCTACCCATTTTTAAATTGGATTATTTGTTTTTTGGATGTTGAATTGTATCAGTTCTTTGTATATTTTGGACACTAACCCTTTATCAGATATGTCATTTGTAAATATCTTCTTTCATTTCATATGTTGCCTTTTTATTTTATTGATTGTTTTCTTTGTTTTGCAGAGACTTTTTTATTTGGATATAGTTCTGATAGTGTATTTTTCTTTTATTTCCCTTGCCTCAAGAGATGTATCTAAAAAAATATTGCTATGGCTGCTGTCTGAGAAATTGCTGTCTTTGCTCTCTTCAAGGATTTTTATGATTTCAGGTCTCCTATTTAGATATTTAAATCCATTTTGAGTTTATTTTAGTGTATGGTGCAAGAAAGTGGTCCATGGGAGCCTGGGTGGCTCAGATGGTTAAGCATCTGCCTTTGGCTCTGGTCATGATCTCCAGGTCCTAGGATCAAGCTCCATGACAGACTACTAGCTCAGTGGGGAATCTGCTTTTCCCTCTCCCTCTGCCCCTTACCCTGCTTGTGCTCCCTCTGTCTCTCTCTCACACATAAATGAATACAAAAATCTTAAAAAGAAAAAAAAAAGTGGTCCATTTCATTCTTTTGAATGTGGCTGTCAGGTTTTCTCACCAGCATTGTTGAAGAGACTGTTGTTTTTCCTATTGTATATTCATTCCTCTTTTGTCAAAAATTAATCTACCATATCATTGTGGGTTTATTTCTGTGTTTTCTATTCTGTTCTATTGACATACATATCTCTTTTTATGCGAGTACCATTACATCCACTTTGTAAAAAACTTGAAATCTGGAATTATGATACCTCCAGTTTTGTTTTTCTTTTTCAAGATTGCTTTGGGTAGTCAAGGTCTTATGTGGTTCCATACAAATTTGTGTGTTATTTGTTCTAGTTCTGTGGAAAATGCTGTCGATATTTTGATAGGGATTGCATTAAATCTGTAGATTACTTTGGGGCATATAGACATTTTAACAATATTTGGTTTTCCAACCCATGTGCATAGAATGTTTTTCTATTTCTTTGCATTGTCTTAAATTTCTTTTGTCAGTGTTTTATAGTTTGTATAGTACAGATCTTTCATCTCCTTGCTTAAGTTTATTCCTAGATATTTTGTTGTGGTTGATAGAATTGTAAATGGAATTGCTTTCTTAATTTCACTTTCTGTGCTTCATTAGTACTACATAGAAATTCAACAGATTTCTATACATTGATTTTTGTATCCTAATGAATTTACCAAATTCATGTATTAGTTCTAGTAATTTTTGGTGGAGTCTTTAGATTTTTCTGTATATAGTATCATGTCGTCTACGAATGAGCTTTACTTCTTCCTTACCAGTTTGGATGCCTTTTATTTCTTTGTGTTGTCTCATTGCTATGGCTACAACTTTAAGTACTATGTTGAATAAAAGTGGTGAATTTTTAGGGGAAATGTTTTTTGCCACTGAGTGTGATGTTGGCTCTGGGCTTTTCATATAAGATCTTGATTATGTTGAGGTATGTCACCTCTAGACTTAATTTTTTTTTTTTAAGACTTAATTTGCAAAGAGTTTTTAAAATGAATGGACGTTATATTTCATCGAATGCTTTATCAAAATGGTCATATATGGTTTTTATCCTTTCTCTTACTAGTGTGATGTATTATGTTGATGGTTTTGTGTATACTGAACCACCCTTGCATCCCAGGAATAAATCCCACTTGATGGTGGAGTATGATTTTTTTTAATGTATTGCTGGATTTGGTTTGCTAATTTTTTGTTGAGGATTTTTACAACCATATTCACGATAAATGTTGACCTATAGTTCTCTTTCATAATGGTGTTCTTATCTGGTTTTGTTATCAGGGTGATACTGGCATCATAGAGTAAATTTGGAAATTTTCCATCTTCTTTGCATTGCATTTTTTGGAATAACTTGAGAAGAATGGTAGTAACTTCTTTAAATGTTTGGTAGAATTCACCTGTGGAGCCATTTGGTCTTGGGCTATTGTTTTTTGGGAGTTTTTTTTTTTTATTAGATATTCAGTTTCAATGCTGGTAATCAGTCCATTCCAGTTTTCTATTTTTTCCTGCTTTAGTTTTGGTAGGCTATAAGAAACTAGAAATCAACCACAAGAGAAAATTTGGAAAGAGCATGAATATATGAAGGTTACATAACATGTTATTCAACATTGAATGGGCCACCCAGGAAGTCAAAAAAGAAATGAAAAAGTATATAAAACAAATAAAAATGATACACAATGGTCCAAAACCTTTCGGATGCAGCAAAAACAGATCTAAGAGGGAGGTATATAGCAATACAGGCTGACGTCAAGAAGCAAGAAAAATCTCAAATAAACAACCTAACCTTATACCTAAATGAGCTAGAAAAAGAATAATAAACAAAACCCAAACCTAGAGAAAGGAAGGGAATAATAACATTTAGAGCAGAAATAAATGAACATACACACCCACAAAGAACAAAAACAGTGAATAGATCAGTGAAACTATGAGCTGGTTCTATGAAAAGATCAACAAAATTGATAAACCTCTAACCAGACTCATCAAAAACAAAACAAACAAAGAGAGAGAGAGAGAGAGAGAGAGAGAGAGAGAAAGAGAGAAGGATCCAACTACACAAATTCACTAATGAAAGAGTAATAATGATTGACACTATCAAAATACAAGCAATTGTGTCAGAATGTTATGAAAACCTATATGCCAACAAATTGGACAACTTACAAGGAATGGATAAATTCCTAGAGATTGGTATCCTCACAGGCTGATTTTAAGAAGTCACTGTGATATTTATGTCCAAAGGATGGTGACAGATATTCCAGAGGCCACATATTGTCTTATTTGGATGACTCTGAAAATGATTTGGTGAACCTCATCCTCTTAATTTCCTGTTTTCTACATTTTATGGTAGGGAAACTCAGTGGTCCATTTGAGGTTCTGATATTCTCTTCATAGATCTCAGGGATAATTTTAATTTTACTTAAAAATGTTTTCTCTTCCATTCTTATTGTCATTTTGCTTTTAACATATTGTTTGTTATGGGCATCCAATCCAGTGACAGAGATCTCTGAAGTTCCTAGTTCTGTTGGTGAATTTACTAATTGAACTAACTTTTCAGATTTTAAGCCTGATTATCTGAACCATTCCATTCCTTTTACCAATACCATTTGCTCTGATGCTGACCAGAAGTGGGAAGTGAATGGATAGACAAAAAGGAGAGACACATATAGTTCTATACTTACAGTATATTTTTAAATCAGAGTTTATTAAAACTGGAAAGCAGTTTTTGTGGGGTTTTTTGGAGGTTTCTCAAGAAGTTAAAAATAGAGCTACCCTACGACCCAGCAATTGCTCTACTGGGTATTTATCCAAAGGATACAAATGTTGTGATCTGAAGGCACACCTGTACCCCAGTGTTTATAGCAGCAATGTCCACAATAGCCAAACTATGGAAAGAGCCCAGATGTCCATCAACATATGAATGGATAAAGAAGAATTGGTATATGTATGCAATGGAATATTATACAGTCATCAAAAAATGAAATCTTACCATTTACAATAACGTGGATGGAACTAGAGGGATTACACTAAACAAAATAAGTCAATCAGAGAAAGACAATTATCCTATATTTTGACTCATATGTGGAATTTAAGAAACCAAACAGAGGATCAGGGGGAAAGGAAGAGGAGGAAAAATAAAATAAGATGAAATCAGAGAGGGAGACAAACTATAAGAGACTCTTAATCATAGGAAACAAACAGAATTGCTGGAGGGGGATGGGGTAATGTTGGGCATTAAGGAGGGCTGGTGATGTAATGAGCCCTGGGTGTTATATGCAGCTAATGAATTACTGAACTCTACATCTGAAACTAATGATAAGCTATATGTTAACTAATAGAATTTAAATAAGTAAAAAAAATTTTAAGTAATTTTTCTTATAATACTTCTGTTGATATTTTTCTGAACTCATGAATTTTTATAAATCTTCTCAACTGATAGAATGAACTGGATAAATTTTAATTCTTCATTGATCAGTTCTTATATATATTGAATTCTAAATTATCTTACAGTATTTTACATTAAATTCTTGATTTGCTAGCACCGTGTATCATTTTCTTCCTACCAGTAGGAAAGATTCAAGATATCTCTTCTGCTCAATTAGATTTGTTAGTTTCTTGATGAAATTGCCCTCTGTTTGACTTCAGATTATTTTGGATGCTCTACCTTTGGACAAATTGGCACTCACCAGATGTCTTTTAATTGAAGTTCCCTGTTCTCTTTTGACAGAATTGTTGTTTAGTGTTCATTCAAAACCAGAAGCAAATCCTGAATGTTAGAAGGTTACAGCATATCGGGAAAATTCTTTGCGTATCGAGTTGAAAGCCCACCTAAATGGGCTATCAGTTTTGAGTCTAGAGCTGGGAGCCCACCTAGTGAAATAGGCCTCTCTGACTTCTGGAATGGTCTCTTTGCCCAGAAGACTTTAAAAATGTTGTCCAAAATTTATAATCTGAAGGTACACCTGTTATTCAACATTGAATGGTTGAATTTATCTTATGCTTAAAAAAAAAGCCTTTTTCTAGCCATTCTTTATATTGCTCAGTTTGGGTGAGGAATTGCTCTTTTCATGAACCATGCTGAGCAATTTATAACAGTGCATTAGTGCCTGCCTGGAGAGGGCAGAGCAGAAAGAAATTTGGGAAAGATGATACATTTTTGTATGGCATTGCTAAGGTAACTACATTTATTATTCCTCACAGTTACTCTATAAGAGTGATTGTTTTGGTAATTTTATGGTTAAAATAAAAATAATGGTTCCTTTTCCAGACTGGCCTCCTTTCTCTGCTGTATCAATCACCACCTAAGTACAAGATTGCAAAAGTTGTCACAACCTGGGGCCTGAGTGGCTCAGTCAGTTGAGTATTTTGGCTCAAGGTCAAGATCTCAGGGACATGAGACCCTGCCACCTGCGTTGGAGATGGGTTGGGTGGGGGGTTCCATGCTCAGTGGGGAGTCTGAGATTCTTTCCCTCTGCTCCTCCCCTTGCACACGCCACTGTCTCCATCTCTCTCTCTCTCTCTCTCTCTCTCTCTCTCTCTCTCTCAAATAAATAAATGAAACTTAAAAAAAATTGTTGCAACTTAGGATCTTGATAAAGTTAAGTATATGGAAACTGGCCTTTTCCAGTTTTCCCTATGGCCACTCATCAGAGTTCAAAGAGAGTCAGAAGAGATACTATATGTAAAGCTGCTTTGAAAAGTGTAATGCATAAAGAAAAACCAAAATAGTATGCTTGCTTGTGTTTTTATTGGCCACAAACTGATGACAATTTGTAGTTCTAGAGGTTTCATTCTTTTCATTATTACTCTTGCTTTCCTGTCTGTGCTCTTTACAAAATTCAGCCAATGACTATTGAATGGGTTACTCTGTGTCAAGAACTGTGCTGGGCTCTGGCCAGCCAATAGTGAGTAAGATACTTATGGTCTCTCCATTTAGAGAATATAATTTGACAACTAAACTTACATTTTTAGTGATTTTGTTGCTCTTATTTTATCTTCCTCACCCACACTAACCCTAACCACTTAATTCTATCCCACTTAAATCTTTAGTTCTTGCCAGGGAGTCTGAAGTCTGGTCCCGCTCACACTTCTGTGTAATTGTCTTCATCACGTTATGGGTAATGTGTTTGGCACATACTCTGAGCTGTGAATAATGTGTCGTAATTGTCAATTACGTCCATTGTTGCAGAAACATAGATTACTTTAGAGCAATTAAAAAGAGTCTTTCTCAGCTGATCGACTATACTACAAGAATAGCTGGGGGTAAAATGAATGTGAGTATGGAGGAAAAGTCTGAAAGAATAAGGACTGATCACCAACCATTTCCTTTGAAATCAATCACACAACAGTTTTAGTGACCAAAGTCCATCATTACTCTGTTGTCTTAGAAAAACCTCTTTTTTTGTATTGTGATGTGTTTGCTATTTCACTTTTAGACAATTTCAAGTTAGAGTTGAATTCCAAATGATTATGTCCTAGAAATAATTGCATATGCTGTACTTAACAATGTAAACACCAAAGATGCATAAAAATAGAGAGGAGTCTTGTTGAATCGGTAATAACTATTCAAGAAGAATTCTTGCAAACATTATTGCTCTGTAACAAACTAGAATTAGGAAGAAAAGTATAGTAATATTGTGGAGTTTTCTATTAGTAGTATTTTGCTCCAGAAAAAAAAATTTTTTTTAAGGCCTTTTAACTGTAGTCAATTCTCTATTTTTAAAATTATGTTTAAATATCACCTTTTACTATTGAAGTGACTACCTGTAAGCGAAGGTTTTAAAGGTTAGGATGATTTCAATGAAAATTATTGATGTGTTTATATGGTTTCCTAAGATCACTTCTCTATAGGGCAGGAGGGCTCTGGCCTTTAAGGTCCTGGCTTATAGTCTGCGCTTTGTCACCCTGTGTCTATATCATGGTGGAGAAAAGGAAGGTGAAAAAACTATAATTAGGTTGTTATCAAATGCCTTCATTATCTGTGATGACTGTTTCAAGGGTAAAATGAGAAAACAGTATCAAAAGCACATTATAAAATAAACATAAACAAAGAGTCAAACCAACCCAGCAAAAACAAAAACAAAAACAAAAAAACAAAATAATATTATACAGTATTTAGTTGTATCATATACTTCTGTACCAAGTATTTAAGTCTTAGGGATTTTTTAAAAAACAGAATTGATCCATCAGTAAACAGAGTAACGTAGATCAACCTTACTTTTATTGTTGGAAAATGTCGTTCTGTCAGTTAACATGTTCTCCTCAATTGTGAACTTTAAAAGCCATGATGCCAAGGTCAAGAAAGATTAATTGTTAAATAGTTAGAGGCCCCTACCCCACTTTCCAGTACCTTCTGTCACCTAGGTTGGGTCACATACCACACACATGGAATTATAGGCCTAGCTCCATTTCCAGCACAGTGTCTGGGACTATGACATTTCAGTTGTGATGAGTCACAAGCTATCTTTCCCTTTTCTGTTTTTACTACTGTAGCAGTCTAGACTTCTGTTTGGCAATATTGCTTCTGTGTCAATGACTTGGACATGTTTATAGCCCTCAACATCCTGACTTTAATTCAGTCAACAGTATTTATTAAGCTCTCACAGCTATATGACTGCATGGCAGTAGTCATACTCCACAGAGCTGTGCACTCAACGGTACCCCAGAGGTTCAGAGACTTAGTGCTCCACCAAGTCATAGCCAGGTTAGGATTTAAGCTTTTAAGAGAACCTGGATCACTGAGCATTAAAAACCAAATGTATTACAGCTACTGAAAACCGTGACAACACCACAGTGCCACAATAAAAACTACCTTTGAGACAAACCCATTGAAAACAAAAAGATACAAGCTCTAGAGGCCTTCATTTATGCTTGCTGTGCGTGCTTTAATATATTAATTTTATATAATAATAATTATTTTGTATATTTCTAGAAGGGGCCATTACCTAGCATTAATTTAGCAGCAGGGTTTTATTTAAACAATATGAATCTTATCAAAAGAGACCTAGGCATTTCCCAGAAGCAATAGTCTCTGAAGGAATATTCAAATTATATGAGGGAATTGAAAAAAAGATGAGAACTCCCTAGTATGTATGCATATCGAAACTTAAGAAGCAAAAGTGTTTTTTTTTTTCCCTTCATTTGTGCATTCAGGGACTCAGAACATGTATTCCCTCAGCCAAAGTAATTGAAATCATTGGCAAAATAGAGAGGAGTGTGTCCTCTAGTGGGTAGTATTGTTGTCCATTCAGAACAGATGTAAGTTACAACTTTCCGATAGTCTTTTCTTTTTTTTTTTTTTTTTAAGATTTTATTTATTTGACAGAGAGAAACACAGTGAGAGAAGGAACACAAGCAGGGGGAGTGAGAGAGGGAGAAGCAGGCTTCCTGTGGAGCAGGGAGCCCGATGTGGGGCTCGATCCCTGGTCTCCGGGATCATGACCTGAGCCAAAGGCAGTCGCTCAACCAACTGAGCCACCCAAGCACCCCTACAACTTTCTGATAGGTTTCTTAATGCTGGGGCAGTCTTACCTGAGGCAATTGTGAGATGGTTTTACAATGAGATCTTTCAAAGTTCTGATCAAGCTTTATGGTTCTTCAAATGGATATTGCTGTTGATACTATTCTATGACTTATAAAAAACTTGAATATCTTAATTTATGATTTTTAACTTACTACTATTATATTTATAAATATGTTTGTAATGTATATTAGGCATAAATGTAGAGACACACAAGCATAAATGACAGTACATATAGACATGGATGAGGAAGATTAACAGATATTTTAACTGATATCTCCTCATTTGGAACCAAAGTTACATACTTTCGTTATGGTAACACATATCATTAATTAAATTATCCTGCTCTTTAATTTCATAAATTCTTACCAATATGTCACCTTGAGTGAGTTACCTTTCTGGTCTATATTTTACTGATTTGTAAAAAAGATTAAATGAATGGGAAGATTTCTTTCAACTCTAAGATTAGGGCTATAGTTCCAATATTATATATATATATATATATATATATATATATATATATATATATATATATATATCAGAACAGGCTCAATAAATATTTTTCACATTATAATGCTTATAGTCAAAGTATAGATTCTGGCTAGCCTTCCCAACCAAAACATAGACACAATCCTGATTAGTGAATTGAGCTCATTAAGCATCTACCAACCGTACAAAACCACTATCTCTGTTGGACATCTGTCACCTTTAAGAATACATGGGATAAAAAAAAAATCTTTATTTTCCTTAGAATCGAAAGAATTATTTTAAAATTATTGCTGCTTTAAACATTAATCCTCTCACTTACCCGTGTTGCCAATGGAGAGGTGAAAAGAACGTTATAATATTCTGAATGGCTCTGCTTTAAAGAAATCTAAATCTTTTTATTTTATGGTGTAATGAGACCGGCTTTGCCCAGCTCTCTGCTCGTGGCCACCATTTTGACCCCTGCAGGTCACCCCTGTAGTGACATCAAGCCTGTCTTTTCTCTATTAGCAAAGAGAACTCTGAACCACTGCACACAAGGATGGACACTATGGTTTCTCCCTTCCTTCCATGAAGCATGACCAGCTACACGCTGTCACATGCAACCAGACTTTACTGAGTGCTGGACATAATGGGAGAAAAGCACAGTGCAGGAAGGAAAGCCCTTACAACCGAATATAAGACATTATCATTCCTGACATTTACAGAAAGAACCTGTTACCACGTCCTTCCTCCTTAGTCAGTGACCTACCTCTTCGTTGCTTTGCATATATCCCATGTGAAATGCCTTTTTTTCTTGTGTCTAACCTGGTACCCGGGCTCTGGACTCCACCAAGACCCAGGAGAGACTCCCTGCTCCATGCCAAAGTATAAACATAATAATTTACAAAGCTACACCTCTCATCATATGGAAACTCATTCTGTGGTTTCCTTCAGAGCAGCTTAACTGGAATATTTGCATTCCATCCCAGTACGTTAGCCCGTCTTTTGTCCTAACAGAGAAGAAATTCTCTCAGAGCTGTACCAAAACCTCTTCCTTTGGGGGACTACTTGCTGCACCTTCTCCCAGCTCTTTCCATGAAGCTCTTAAAACATATTAGTTTCACTTCTCAGCCAAGAGTACTCCCGTTCCAATGAACAAATTCAAAGGTACTGCATCTTCGGTGCATCCAAACAGTCACCATTTTCACCACATCCTTTTCACTTGTGTTACTCCCATAAGATAAACTCCACGTCTTAATTATAGAATTTTGAGGAGTTTTGGAGTGAACTGTCTAGCTTCTGCTGTAAGCTCAGAGATGTACAGAGCATCAAAGAGTGCTACTCCCTCCTTTCCCACAAAGAAATAGCTGAAGGAATGACACGTTCTTGACTCTAAAAAAATCCACCAGAGAACTGAGGTTGCAAGATGGTCAACCAGTCCCAAATATAGGAAGAGAGGCACTTGTCAAGAAGGAGAAAGTGGATGCCATCATTTGCTTACATTAGGCAGACATCATCAGAGGCCATATACACTAGGAAGAAGGTTCAGCTAAAACTGAATGGATTGGTAGAGGCTGAGTGTGAGCTAGCAAGAGTGTATGGACACACTGGAGGTTGCATAAGTAGGAGAGGGAATCTTTATTGGGTTTTTCCTCCACAAACCTCACTAAATGCTAACTGGGGAGATTGAGGAGGACAAGAGAAGCCCCATTTGAAAGTAGGGACACCTGGGTGGCTCAGTTGGTTAAGCATCTGCCTTTGGTTCTGGTCATGACCCCAGGACTCTAGGATTGAGTTCTGCATTGGGCTCCTTGCTCAGCAGGGAGTCTGATTCTCCCTCTGCCTCTGCTGCTCCCCCTGCTTGTGTGTCTTCCCCTCTTTCTGTCAAATAAATAAATAAAATCTTTTAAAAAAGTGGAAGTAAACCAATCTCCCCAATGGGATAAAAGAGTTAACCTGCAAAGGCAAAAAGCAACAAGAACTACTGACTTAGGGCCCTGGGGTAAACCCACTGATAAGGAAGGTAACAGGAAAAACAAACTCTCTCTTTAAATGCAAGGTAAGAATATGTGCCAGGACTGGCACTATAGTTGGAGGATGGGCAGGAGCAGTTATCAGACCCGGGGACACAGTGCCTACCTCAGACTAAGTTTACATCAGAATATCAAGTAACACTTATTCCTCTCCTGAGTCCCCACTGGCATCCCAGCAGGCACTACAGTTAACAGTAGAAGATGGCTGCAAGAATGTCAAGAGATATATAGTCTGAGGCCCAGCACAAAAGGGAGACCCGTAACTAAGAGTAGAATAGGTATTAAGAAAGTAACCCCTGGGAAGCCATTCCACAACCTAACCATGTGATATCACTAAAGAAATCTGTGGTAAATTAATCTGTGATTAATCATAACAAAAGCCCTCAAATCCAGTCCAATTCCTGACTACATTAATTCAAATTCCTGTGCTTTAGGCCTAGCAGACAGAAAAGCATGCTCACTTTAAGCACAAAAATCTATTTACCTCAGTATCTACTGTCTTACACAAGAAACCCAGTTTTCAGCAAAATATTGAGGCATATGAAAAGGCAAGAGAAAATTCTCTGAGGAAACAAAACTATATATATATATATAA
Source organism: Spilogale gracilis (assembly GCA_004023965.1). Taxonomy (NCBI): domain Eukaryota; kingdom Metazoa; phylum Chordata; class Mammalia; order Carnivora; family Mephitidae; genus Spilogale; species Spilogale gracilis. Next base: position 192,064 of record PITA01000864.1, read on the forward strand.
CATTTTTATATATATATACACACACACACACACAAACACACACACACACACACAGGATTATCCCAGATATGGCACAAATGCTGGAATTCTCAAAGAATTTAAATTATGATTAATGTTAAAAATCTCTAATAAATAAGATTGACAGCATGCGAGATCAGCTAATTTCAGCAGGGGGATGGAAATTATAACAAAGAATCAAATGGAAGTCCAAGAAATAAAAAACAAAAATAAAAGCACTGTAATAGAGGTGAAGAATGTGTTTGAGCTCATTAGTGGGTTTGAGACAACTCAGGAAAGAATCTGTGAACTTTAAGATAAATCACCAGAAATTTCTCAAACTGGAATACAAAGAGAAAAAATGAGAGAAAATAAGAGAAAGAGAAGGAGGCTAGGGTGGTGGTGGGCAGGCATGCAAATGCATAGCAGAGCATCTAAAAGTTGAATACAATATTTAATGATATAGTATGTGCATAATTGAAATCACAGAAGAAGAAAGTGGGGCAGAAGAAACATTTGAAGAAATAATGACTTAGGATTTTCCAAAATTAATGATAGACACTAAATCATAGACTCAAAAGCTCAGAGTTCACCAAGCAAGATACACACCAGAATGCACACACACACACACACACACACACACACACACACATCAAAGTAGCTAAAAACCAAGGATAGAAAATGTTGAAGGCAATCAGAGAGAGAGAGAGAAAAAAAGTTTACCTACAGTGGCACAAGGATAAGAATTACAACAGACATCTCCAGAACCTTTGCAAGAAAGAAGACAAAGGAATGATACCATTAAAGTACTGAAAGAAAAAAAAAAAACCTTGTTAACTCAGAATTCTATACCCAGGAAGAAAGTAATTAAAATATGGAGTAAAACTACTTTCTTAGAACAATTTCAACTTCCTATCCTCTCTCACATCTCCAAAGTATCATGCACATATGTTCTTGTATTTTTGGCTTCCCTTCTTGTGTCTGAGAGGAGGAAGATAGTCACTAAAGACCACCACCTCTATTTCTGTAGAGGACTTAGCTCCTTATCTCCTCTCTCCTACATGCTCAATTGGAAATTCATTTCTCTTTTTGATCTCTCCTTTTTACTTTGTCTATGAAAGACATTCATTGCTTTAGACACCGCAGACCACATGTATCTTTGGATGATTCTGGTATTCCTCTTTTCTGATGGTTATTTCTCTATTTTCTTTCTGATCTGTATGTCCCTTAAATAGTGCCATTCCTCATGGTTCTGTTGTTGGCTCACATTATGTTCTAAGATAATCTTATCTCTATTTCTGTTTTTAACTCTCTTCTGTTTGATTGTTTCCAAATCTCTGTATTAGCTCAGACTTATGGGTTTAGTCTCAGAACTGTATTCACTTGTAGGTTGGACATACATTATATCCACACAACATTTCCCAAACTAGACTTATCCACCATCCTTTCTTTTCTCTAAACATGCTTGGGTTTCTCAGATCTCTCTTATATTAAGGGCTCCCCCAGCCCTTAATTCAGTGGCTGAAGCCAGAGCCCTGAGAATCCTTCCCAACTCACTCACTCATAATCCCTCCCATTAGCTAAAGAAGCAACACGTATCACATGTATCGGTATGCTACATCTCTTCCACTCCTCCTCATCCCAACTCCGCTACCTGGGGATCACTGTATTTTTCCTTACCAAGCTGGGTCACATCAAAATAAAATGAAGTAGTGAGGACTAGTAACATTATGTAAGTGTGGGATATGGAAGCTACTAACATTTGTTGTATTATCTATTTCTGTGGCAACTCTTATTTTTTCCTATTAGTTTTCTAAGTCTTGTTTGCATCTTTATCTTTTCATGATTGCTTTGGTTGAGAATTGAAGTTAGCTTTTCAAAACTGAATTCACATCAAAAGTAGAAGCTGATTTTAGGTGTGTGCATGTGTGTGTGTGTGTGTGTGTGTGTGTGTGTGTGTGTGTGTAGTTTCTGTTGTAGCCATCAATCATCACTCTTTTTTTAAAAGAATAATTATAGCAGAGGCTGATTATGTATTGGTAATCTTGTAGAAGAGTGGATTGAGTGAAATTTTAGATTTTTATACCAGGTATCAAATGAAATTAAGAGCTAAGGTGTGTGCTAATGTGACTAATAATTTATAATTGCAAAAGGCAGTTAGGTTTCAGTATTCCATCCCAACATTTTCTTGTGTTTTTTTTTTTTTCCGTCACATAAACTTAGAGTTTTTAGATAGGCAGCTCCTCATTTTACAGAGATTGAAAAATCAGCATTAGTGCATCTAAGTGAGGTAGTAAGACCACACAGCTAGTAATGGAAAATCCGAGATGTACTTCCAGGTCCTTTGACTCTGCATTCCTTACTCTGATCATGATGCCTCTGAGCCTTGCATCTGTAATTGTAAGTGGAGGCATTGCTCATGAGCTAATGCATCTTTACACCATGTACCTACTGAAAATAAAATCCATTAGATTCTGTATTATAGCTAAATATACAGTTGGATGACAGTGTTACATTGTAAAGCCAGATGTTTGGCATTCTGTCCTGTGACAGCAAATGGAGTTTTTTATTTAGGAAGTCATTTTAATTGTGAATGGTGTCCCCGGACTAGTTAGAATGTGGGGTTATATCACAAAGAAGATAAACTCTTTTGTATAAGAAAGTATTGGAATTTTTTTAATTTGCCCTTTCTCTGCTTGGAGGAGACACAGACTGGGGAGAGGCAGTGCCCTAGAGGACTCTGGGAAATGAACAGATGTTTGAAAACCTCCTCAGGGACAGAGCCATGTGGCAGGAGGTGGGGTTCAGGAGAAGGGACAACCAGTCTTTCCCATAGCAGCAGTAGCCTGTTACAACCATGTTAGGATTACAGTAACCCTCCCTTATCCACAGTTTTGTTTTCTCTGGCCCAGAAGCAGATGGACCTCCCTCTGATGCATCATCAGAAGGTCAGTAGTAGCCTAATGCTACGTCACAGTACCCATGTCGTTCATCTCCTTCATCTCTTCATATAGATCTTTTATCATCTCATATCCTCACAAGAGAAAGTGTGAGTATAGTGTAATAGCATATTTTGAGAGCAAGAGAGACCACATTCACATAACTTTTATTAACTTATAACATTATAATTGTACTACTTTATTATTGTTGATCTCTTAGTATACCAAACTTATAAATTAAACTGTATAATAGGTATGCATGTATAGGAAAAAACCTAGTATATGTAGGGTTTAGTGCTCTCTGTGGTTCAGGCTTCTACTGGGCTGTTGGAGCATATCCCACTGGGTGATGGAAGATTATTGTGCTGAGGTGATAGACTTTGTGTTGTTTGTTTTGCTTTTTTCTCAAATTTTATTTTATTTTTCTCAAGGAGTTTATTTATTTGAGAGAGAGAGAAGTACAGGCAGGGGGAACAGCAGAGGGAGAAGGAGAAGCAGACTCCCGCTGAGCAGGGAGCCCAACATGGGGCTCCATCTGAGGACCCTGGGATCATGACTGAGCCAAAGGCAGATGATTAACTAATTGAGCCACCCAGGCGCCCCTCTCAAACTTTTCTTTAAACCTTCTGTAAGGGCAATAATATTGTAACAGCTTTGCCCTAGGATATGAGGATGAAGAGAAGGGCTGAACTCATGCTTGAGACAAGGGTGGGAAGAAAGGAGCAGGGAGCAGTAAGGAGCCAGTGATGGCTGGAGACCCGGGGCAGCTGTTCAGAGGGAGCTGTGACAAGCATCACCCAGGCACATGGACGTGCTGATCCTTTGGTTGTGACCAGAAAAACTGGAGAGGGCTCTGAAAGCCTTTGGTTATCTGGTTATTTTATCTTGTAAAATAATTTGGTGATATGATATTTTATTTGTGTAATATTTTATTACCAATATTACTGATATTTCAGTGCCAATACTCAACACTGTATATATATTTATTCATTTTATTTAATCCTCATAATTATTCCATGATATGGTACTATTATTATCCATACTTGTTGGATGAACAAAAGGGAGCTGATATTTATAAATCATGGAATATGAGAACAATGACAAAAATTCTGCATAGATTTTAATTGTAACATTGTAACATGAACTAAATTCTACACATAAAACTACAAATCACTGTATGTTAACTAACTGAAATTTAAATAAAAACTTGAAAAAATAAAACAGTTTTTGTTGTTGTTCTGCAAACAATTTCTATCTCCTTATCTAATTTATTAACTTGTGTTTAGAAAGAAACAGCAGAGTTTGATTTTTGTAGTATTGCTTTTGCTTAACATTTCTGTTCAGCTGATACACACTTCCACCCCTGATGATGTCAATTTCATCTCACAGTCAAGGTATTTTAAAATTGTGAAGCTATATGCATACATCTGGATCACAAGTACCATACACAAAATAAGTTCAAAATGGATTAAAGACCTAAATGTGAGATAGGAAACTATCAAAGTCCTAGAGGAAAACAAAATTCTTTGACATCAGCCATAACAACTTCTTACTAGGTACTTCTCCAGAGGCAAGGAAAACAAAAGCAAAAATAAACTATTGGGACTACCTCAAAATAAAAATCTTCTGCCCAAGAGAAGGAAACAATAAAACTAAGAGGCAACCGACAGAATGGGAGAAGATATCTGCAAATGACATAGCTGATAAAGGGCTAGAATCCAAAATCTATAAGAATTTATCCAACTTAACACACAAAACACAAATAATCCAGTTAAAAACTGGGTAGAAGACAGAACAGACATCTTATCCACAGAAGATATACAGATGGCTGAAAGACACATGAAAAGATGCTCAACATCACTCATCATCAGGGAAATACAAATCAAGACTACAATGAAATATTACCTCACACCACTTTAGTATGGCTAAAATGAACAACATAGGAAACAGCAGATGCTGGCGAGGATGTGGAGAAAGGGAACCTTCTTACACTGTTGGTGGGAATGCAAACTATGCAGCCACTCTGGAAAATAATACAGAGTTCCTCAAAAAATTAAAAATAGAACTATTCTATGATCTAGCAATTACAGTAGTAGGTATTTACCTGAAAGATACAAAAATACTGATTTGAACAGATATGGGCACCTCAATGTTCATAGAAGCATTTTCAATAGTTGCCATTTCATGGAAAGAGTCCAATATCATCGATTGGTGAATGGCTAAAGATGTGGGATATATATACACATATACACAATGGGATATTACTCAGCCATAAAAAAGAATGAGGTGTTGCCATTTGCAATGATGTGCATGGAGCTAGAGAGTATTATGCTAAGCGAAATAAATCAGTCGGAGAAAGACAAATACCTTATGATCTCACTCATGTGGAACTTAAGAAACAAAACGGGTGAACATAGGTGGAAAAAGAAGAGAGGCAAATGAAGAAATAGACACTTGCTAGAGAACACACTGATGGTTACCGGAGGGGACAAGCATGGAGGGATGAATGAAGTAGGCATTAAGCAGGGCACATCTTGTGATGAGCACTGGGTGTTATATGCAAATGTTGAATTACTAAATTCTACACATAAAACTACTAAATCACTGTATGTTAACTAACTGAAATTTAAATAAAAACTTAAAAAATAAAACATAATTTTTATTGTTGCTGTTGTTCTGCAAACAATTTCTATCTCCTTGTATAATTTATTACCTTGTGTTTAGAAAGAAACAGCAGAGTTTGATTTTTGTAGTATTGCTTTTGCTTAACATTTCCGTTCAGCTGATACACACCTCTACCCCGATGATGTCAATTTCATCTCACAGCGATAGCCTATTCTTTGCCCCCAATTCCCCTATTGTTTAACTTCTGAAGGTAACATGATTTGCAGCATCTAAAAAATAGTTAATGTCAGCAGTCATGACCCAACATGAAATATGTTGCCAGATACATATTTTGATCCCACAACTTGAAAACATTTCCATGATTAGATTACTGTGCTTTCTGTCTTTCATGGCTTTCTATTTCCACTTAAGCCTTCCTAGTTTCCTCTCCCCTTTAAAATCAAACTATTTAATATTTTCCTTTGCTATTTCCATTACCAAATACAAGAAACTAAAGAGTCAGAGATAAATGTAGTCTCAGAATTCTATAAACAGTTTACTGTAATTTAGTAAGATGCTCTCTTCTGAGATTTTATCTATCATGTTGTTATAGATCATCTTTGTCACCCTCTGTTTCTCTGCATAGTTTTTCTGGAGCATTTTAATTCTTATCAAGTGCTCTTTTGTTATGTGTGTGTATAGAGACCTCATTGTGATCATTGCTATACACCGAATTTATATGGTGCTTTTCAGTTTACAGAGTGATTTTCACAAACATTACCTTATCCGAGACTCATAGTAACCTTGTTAATTAGGCTGTGTTATTATCGTCTTCTCCAGATAGGAAAACACTTTTACCAGGTAATGGGGAGGCATTTGAACTGAAGACTTCTAATCTAAACCCTGGGATCTGTTCACTTTGTGTTTCCCTTTTTAATTTGCTCTCTTCCCCTCTCAGTCCTTGGGATTATGCAGCCTCTCAATTACTGGCCATCACTTCACCAAGCTGAGCCCTAGCTGACTCATCCAAAATAATATAGATTATAATAAGTCCATCTCACTGTTGTTATGAAAAAGAAAAAAGATAAGGTATGTCAACATGTCCAGCGCCACACCTGTAATGGCTGTGTATTAAATGCTAGGATTCCTTTCCCCACACTTCTACTTAATCTTTCTTCTGAAATTTTAGATTTTTTATGAACTTTCACTCAGATTAGACTCTTTGAAAAAAATCACGATCAGTGTACTTTATAAGGTGAAAGCACAAGAGAAAGAAATTTAAAAAAAAAAACAGGATAGAGTAGAAACTCTGAACAGTTTTTTGTGAAACTAATGTGAAATTGAGTTTCTCATTCTTTCATATAGGATAGTGAAAATTACAAGGAATTTGTCCACAAAAAAAGTAAAGTGATTTGAAATTGTGCCCCAGTCCAGAGGAATGGAAGTTTATGACATAGCTTATTTTATTTTCGTTACTGCCTTCTTTCAGCATCAGTTTATACATATATGAGGAGAACAGAAGGAAAGTTTCAATATAGGTATGTCACATCTAATGGGGACTCACTGAAAACAAGATATTTTTGTTAACTGGTGGATTAATGAATGGATCAAAAAAGGTGGAATTAGAAAACTCCCCCATTTCTCCCTCCCTCCCCCCTTCATTCTTTCCTTCCTCCCTTCATTCTTTCCTTCCTCCCTTCCTTCTTTCCTTCATCCCTCCCTCCCTCCTTCCCTCCCTCCCTCTCCCCTTCCTTCCTTCCTTCCTTCCTTCCTTCCTTCCTTCCTTCCTTCCTTCCTTCCTTCCTTCTTTCCTTCCTTCCTTCCTTCCCTGCTTTCTTTTTCAAAGACTTTAGTTATTTATTTGAGAGAGAGGGCAAATGCTGGGTATGGGGTAGAGGGAGAAGTAGATTCCTGCTGCACAGGGAGCCTTATTTCCAGGATCCTGGGATTATGACCTAAGCTGAAGGCAGATGATTAACTGAGCCACCCAGTTGCCCCCATTTCTTTATTTCTTAGCTTAATTTTCCATCTCTTAGTAGCAATGAATTCTATTACATACATAGAATCAGAAACTAACCTCAGTAAAGAATTCCTTGTGGTTTTTTTTGTAAGAGAGGAGGGATTAGGAAGGTAATGAAATATTTCAGCTGAAAAAAGCTGAGCTAATTCATATAAGATTTTTCCCTAAATATTACATAAATCTTTAATAAAATTAATAAGCAGTGGAAGTATACCTTTTGAGTTGTAAAATGGTAATTGACCTTTTCTTTCATAGCTTCCTCATTTTGTATTCTGCTTCACAAGTCTTTTCTATTCCAAGATGATGAATGATTTCACCCGTGTTTTCTAACAGGCTTAAGGTTTTTCTTTTTTCTTCCCAAACTTAGCAAACAAATTCATTTCCTTTCATTTGCATCAGATGCTGAAATGATAGCTATTTGAGGCTGTTGTTGAAGATTAATAGTCCTCCGTGGTGAGAAATCTGATACGTATTCTGATAGGTCATCATACAGAAGGGCAATGAAGGCATAGCCAGTAATAAGAAGCACAACAACAAAAGTTGTTGGGAGTGTGCTGGGAAAAATTATATTCTTTCCTTCTTTTTTCTTCTTTTTAATCGTTATGTTACATGAGGTACAGCTATATTTTTAATTATTATTCAGTAAATATTAACTATACATATATAAGGCCATGTGGCCCATCTACTCCGGAGTGGGTTCATGGAAGAAGTGTTGGCATGAAGGGGTCCCTAATGACTCAAGCGAGAGGAGCCTAAGGAGGAAAATTGTTTAGAAAAGGGCCTATAGAGTATTTCCACTGAAAGATCAGAAAAGACATGGATAGTGGAGTTGGAAAGATAGTCATCAAATTCTGCCTGTAGATGCCATGCCAAGCAGAAACTCCCCCCCAAACCTCCAACCAGGACAACACTGCTCTTTACAAGTTTGTGCTTTTAATTCTGGTAAATCTTGGGTAGCTCTTTTAGGTGTTTGGTTAGTTTTTTGGGTGTGAGTTGTGCACATCTTGCTTTAGCCACTGCCCATTAGTGGTTGCAACCTGAAAAAGAGAAGTCTGTGTCAGAGCCTGATGGAACAACCTTCTGGAATAGGAATCTTGCTCACCATTCAGTGATACTTTCAACTAGGAGAATATAAGTAGGTTTTACATTTTATAGTAACTTGACCTAAACAGTTTATGAAACGGTATAATTAGTCCAGGATTTAAAGCAGGCTTTCAATTAAAAAGAGATACTCAAACCCATATACCTTTTTTTCCTTCTTTCAAAATGACCTTGAATTTTAGTTTGGTAGACTTTGGTGCAGCTGTTACTTGATAATAACACATTGTGTTTTTCAATTTACTTCGATTGTTTAAAAAACAGATAACTGAGAACCATCTGTTTATGTTTCTATGTAATTTGTTCTCAGGACAGGGACTAGGAAGAAATCACTGAAAGTCCTGCTATGGAAGCCTTTTGTTAATTTAAAGAGCCCTACAAATTCAGTCTGTAGTATCAGGTAAAAGGGTACCAGAGGCTGGACTTTCTGAGAGAAGCAGCAAATTAATTTCTTTCTTTGCTTTTTGTGGTTGGGGGCATCCTCCTGATCCTGGCAGCAACTCTCAGAGTTGAATGTGCATTTGCATTATCAGGAGCAAGTGCTTTAAGTGCCTATTCTCTAGGTTTACCCCAGGGGACTTTGATCACTTGGGTCTGGGATGGGCTCAGGAACCTCCCCAGTCAAAAGGCTCCCCAGGTGATTGGTAAGTATTCCAGGGACCCCATTTGGAATGCTTCTGTAGAATGACAAATCTGTATCACGGATTTGGGAGGTAAATTCAGGACGTCTTTTCTAGCTCAACTATTATTACCAAGAATTAAAACACACACACACACACACACACACACACACACACACACACACACACACACACAACCCCAGAACAACCCAATTAGTATAACAACAAAGCAAATGGCTCAAAGCAAGGCAAACTCAATGATGGATTTTAAATAGGTTCTTAGAGATACAATAGAAAGTGATCAACTCCAACTGCTGGGACATAAAAGGACAACCCTGAGTTGATAAGAAGGACAAAGGGAAAACCTTTCAAAGGCCCATAGTTAATTTCAGTTATTAACATCAAACGCTGGGCTCTGGTAAGCATTATCCATTTTACACAGAGTGCTGATCCGCCATCTGTGGGGCTTGCTTGGCAAATGTGTTCGGCTGAAGTTCCCTTTTGCCTCACTCAGCTGCATTTGCTTGAGTCTACAGTCTAATTTCTTTTGTCCTCACTCGAGGTTCTAACTTAAAAATATTTCCCCCCCTCATTTTCCCCCCTAAGCTTCTGCAGAGCATCATGTAGTTTTTGACTTGGTAGATGTAGGAGATGGGGATGATTTGTTTTTCTAGAAAATGGTGATGGATACTTCTCTCCAATGCTGGTGGATGCAACAAAATGGGGAATACGCCACTTTCTCTGGGAGGTAGATTCTGCTACTAATGATGATTTGCAATTTTGAGAAGTCATTTGACCTCACAGTGCCTCAGTTTCCTCCTCTGTAAGATAGGGGCTGCTGACCACATTCTGTGGTCCTCTGTGATGCTCATAGAATAAGAACGTGCTAAGCCCTTTCATCTGTTCTTTCACATAATTTCACTGCAAGCTTCATTTCTGACGAGGCAGACTGTCACTCAAAACCAGTTAAAAAGAAGATGAGTAGGGACGTCTGGGTGGCTCCAGTTGGTTAAGCATCTGCCTCAGCTCTGGGTTGTGATCCCGGGGGTGCTGGGATCAACTCCTGCATCAGTCTTCTTCCTGGGCCCCTCCTCCCACTCATACTCTCCCTCTCTCTCTCATTTGCTCCCTCCCTCCCCCCATCTGTCTCTCTCAAATAACTAAATAAAATCTTCCAAAAAAAAAAAAAGAAAGAAGTTGGGTTCATAGTACCTGAATTCATGCTGCTTGCAAGAGGCTGCACGGAATCCTAACCCACGGTCTTTTCACTAGCTGGAGTTGGGTTTGGAGCTCCCTGTCTTACTTATTTTTTGCTATGTCCTGTAGTGTCAGCTAGCACTTGACTTGGAGTGGGGCCTGGGACTGTGGAGGGGAGGAGAAGAGTCTGTTGTAGTCACAAGGCTGTGAGTTTCCACAGGGAAAGAAAATTCTTGTGGGGCTTCTTCAGCAAGAAAATGGCTGCTATTCATGCCTCTTGCCATTAGGTGGGGCAGTTGAAGAGTAGGAACAGAGCATTTCTTTCTTCCTTTCTTCCTTCCTCCCTCCCTCCCTTTCTCCCTCTATCACTGGTTTTAATGAGTGAGAAAATTGGGTCCTAGGTTGGGTCCCTCCTTCCCTCCCTCCCTTCCTTCGTTGACATGATAATGTGCTATTTTTATTTAGCTCTTCTATGTGCTAGGTACCTGGCTAGGTGTTTTGCAAGTACCATTTCAGTGCATTCTCATACAGTCGTCTGAGCAGGTTCAATTACTATCTTCTTCTTACTAATGAGAAAAAAACACTAAAGGAAGTTAACATTTAAGGAAACTTGTTGATGGCTATATAATAGATGGTAGAACCAGGACATGAACCTGGTTTGTATGATTTTAAAGCCCATGCTCTTAACAAGCCATACTAAGGCTACCAATTTGTTTGACATGCTTTGGTCATAGTTAGCAGAATCTTCTACCACTTTGGGTGAAAAGGTCTGGAATTTGTAACCAGGAAACATAACTTCTATAATTGTTTTATTCAGTGCTATTGAGCTGTAACTGCTGAGAATATGTTATGTTTAGGAGATACCATGCCAAGTAAGACAAAGTCCTTGACCTGAAAAAATAAGTGGGAGTTACAGAAAGTAGACAGCATGGTAAACCATGTGTAGGGTGATAGGAGACTGTAGAGCAGGGACACTTGAGTCCTGTGGCGGGCTGCAGAGAAAAATTCCTAGAAGAAAAGGTATCCAAGTGGAATTGTGAGGGCAGGATAGGTATTAGCCAGATGGACGGGGTTGGAAGAATATTCTACAGCATATGTAGGACCCAATTTTCGCACTCATTAAAATTAGGGATAGAGCTAAAAAAAATCATAGAATCCCTTCTATAATAGCTTTCTTTTGCTACCATAATAAATAACTGCAAACTTGGCAGCCTAAATAAAACAAACTCATTATCTTATGGTTCTGAAGATTAGAAGTTTGATACAAGTATCACTGCACTAAAATCAAGGTATTTTCAGTCAAGCTGTGTGTCTCTGGAAAATATCATTTCCTTGATCATTTGGGTTGAGAGCTAGCTGTTCCCAGCTTCCAGAGCCCACCACATTCCTTGGCTTATCATCCCCTTCTTCTCTTTAAAGTCAGCAACAGTGGGTTGAGTCCCTCTCATGCTTTTAATGTTCTCCTTGTTCTAGCTCATCTCTCTGACCCAGGTGGGAAAGATGGAAAAAGAGCATTTTCTTTCTTTCCTTTCTTTTCTTTTTTTTTTTTAAAGATTTTATTTATTTATTTGAAAGAGACAGACACAGCAAGATTGGAAACACAAGCAGGGGGAGTGGGAGTGGGAGAAGCAAGCTTCCTACCAAGCAGGGAGCCTGAAGCTGGGCTCGATCATGGACCCTGGATCATGACCTGAGCTGAAGGTAGATGCTTAATGACTGAGCTACCCAAGTGCCCTGAAAAAGAGCATTTTCAAGTGAAGTGATTTATATTCAACAGCAATGTTTTTCTTACTCTGAAATTAAGTGATAAAAGGTACCTTCTTTTTATACTGTCCAAACCCTTACAGTGACCAGACTATTAGTTTCTTCTTTAATCCTGTACAGTAAGGAAGAGGGGGCACATGGATGGTGAAGTTCATGTAATATAATATTGCAGATTTGGGTATTAACATAAAATTTCCATTTAGGATTCAAAAGCAAAATGGACACTAGAGCCAACTTATATCTATGCTTTTCTCGCAAAGTAGGAAAAGTATGTGAGGTTGTGCACACATAATAAGAAGCTCAGGGAAGTCCAGAAAATGGGAAAGAACCATGACAGCCATCTTCCTCAGTGCCATTAGATTTCCTTTAGCATCCATGGTACTTGACTTTTTCCGTCTCCTTCCATTTTCTTTTAGAAAACTCCATACCAATTAATTGATCTGACATCTTAATGGATTATTCATTAAGAAAATCTTTTGTGCCAAGCACTTCGTGATGAATTTTGATTGCTGCTATTACCTGGGCTCTGCTTTGAAGTGTTTTTATTGACCCAGTCTTAGATTTAAGATGTTTTCATTGGACTTTAAAAAATGACTTGGGAAAATTTCAAATCAGTCATTTAAAGTATAGTGTCTTTAAATTCTGATTTGTCAATACGTACATGTAGGTCAAAGAATCAGAGATGTGAAGGAGGGGCCAGGTGAGGGAAGTATTGCTGGTACTTGTGTGGGATCTTCTTAAAAATAAGAGTCCGTAGGGTCCTAATAATGAAGATGGTGGGAAAACTGATTTAGAAATTTACATTTCAGATTAAAGAAACTTCTTATGAGATGAAACAATGAGATTTGGTAGTTAAGAGGATTAATGAGGAAATCTGCTCAGTTAACACTTGAATAAGTGAATGGCCCAGCTAAAATGATTTCCTACTTTTCCTAAAATGTATATATTTGTTTTTAGTATTTTTGTGTGAAATAGTTAAAAAATCCCTGCAACTCACAGAGCTCTACCTTTTATAAACAGATTCCCAACAAATTTTCATGAGCCTTTTAGAGGACTACAAAAATAGAGACATGGTTAAATTTGATATAAATCTCTAACATTTTGAATGTTACTCATTCAAATGGGAATAGACTTGATTTGTACTTGGGAACAGATTAGATCTGTACACTGTTGTAATTTTACATGGAAGTCAACATCACAATCAGGTTCTGCTGAGAACTGGTTCCTCAATTTCCAAGAAGCAAGTACAAGGGAAAGATGAGAATGAGGGGCTGCTTTTTTTGGTTGGTAGTATATGGTGCTTATTAAGTTAATAATGAAAATATGGAAATCTTTTTTGAGGATACAATCTGTATCAGGTGCCCAGCTAAGCATGTAGTTGACTCATGGAATTCTTACAATAACCCTGAGTTTGGTACTATTAATTAGCACCATTTTTTTTTTCTTCATAGAGTTGATTCCCAAACCGCCTGGTTTTTGTATATTTAGAGAAAAACTGAATTTGGTGGTCAAAATTAAATAATTAAGACCAGTTAGTTTTTTTCACAGATGTGTTTGTATAAATAGCAAAGCCAACTTGATAAGATTATCTAAGTATACATATTATAATATACCACATTACTATTTACTAGAGAAATATCTTGGTGGTATAGGTTTGGATGACCACTCATTAAGTATCATCATGTTTCCTGAGAAGGAAGGAAATAAAATCTAGTAGATTTAAGAAGTTATATCATTTTTTTTAGTGCCAAAGACTGCACATGTTGACTATGCTTTTTTGAATCACAGGTTAAAGGAGAAGACTCCTTCCTAAAAATGAACCATCAGAGGAAATGAACAGAAAACTCACACATAATTTTTCTTGAGTATTTTATTTCATTTGAGGTCTTCCTTAACCACTTGTCTAGAAGAGTAGTACTTACTTCCTTCATTCTCTAACTCTTTACCTTCTTGATTTTTTTCTTATAATACTGATCACTACCTAACATATTTCCTGGTAGTTTTTCTTTTCTTTCTTTTTTTTTTTTTTTTTAAGATTTTATTTATTTGACAGAGAGAAACACAGCCAGACAGGAAACACAAGCAGGGGGAGTGAGAGAGGGAGAAGCAGGCTTCCCGCCGAACAGGGAGCTGGATGTGGGACTCGATCCCGGGTCTCTGGGATCATGACCTGAGCCGAAGGCAGTCGCTTAACCAACTGAGCCACCCAGGTGCTCCCATGGTAGTTTTTCTATGTAGTGTTTCTTCCCACTAGCTTTGTGAGGCCAGAGGCTTTCTCGGCTTTGTTCAGTGATGTTTCTTTATAGCCTAGAAGCATGTAATTGATTCATGGAATTCTTAGTGACATGCCTGTCACTTAGTGGATGCTCAATAAATATTTGGGTAATTGAATTCTATAAATGAAATAAGGAAATTCATGTGGCTAATAATTGAAAAATATTCTGATTTACTAGAAACCAGTGAAAGTAAAAACAAGTAAAAACAATTAGTATTTTCATCTCTCAATGAATGAAATGTACCTGAAAATATGTATACCCAGTGGCTATGAGGGTGAAGTAAAACAGACATTCATACAGAATAGAAAAATATCTTACTGGAAAATTTTGGAAATATGTTTGTCTTTAAAAATATTTCTATATGACATTTTAATTCTAAGAAAATACTTGTGAAAAAATTAAAAATTAAAAGTAGCTTTTATTAGCAAAAGTTTTTATTTCAACTTTATTTAGGGAAAGTATTTTTAAAATCCTAAATGCCTAAATGGAGGGGAATGGTTAGATAAATTAGGATACATTACTTGCATGGTATATTACATAAACATTAGAAGTTAGGTTTACTAAGGGTATTTTTTAAACATGGAAAAACATTAATTTGAATTAATTTTTAAAATGATTTGAAAATCTGAATACATGATGTAATTCTAAAAGCAAACAGAAACAGTGGGTAGAAATCATGCCAAAATATTAATAGAGGCTAGGGCAAGTAGGATTATAGGTGATTTTGTTATATATTTCTCCATAATTTTAGTTTTCAGGTTTTCTTGAATAAAATTTTATAATTAAAAATAATTTTAAAAATTATAAAATGACTTTATTTGAGACTGGTGATAATCTAGAAATGACTATGTTTTATATATTCTTTTTTTTTTTTTTTTTTTTTAGGGAGAGTGTGCATTTGGGGTGGTTGGAGGGAGTGGGGGAGGGAGAGAGAGAATCTTAAGCAGGCTTCACACCCAGCATGGAGACCAACCTGGAGCTCAGTCTCATGACCCTGAGAATATAGCCTAAGCTGAAATGAAGAGTCTGACATTCAACGGACTGAGCCACCGTGGCACCCCTGATTATGTTTTATAGTATGTGATTTATATGAAGAAATGAATAGTATTACTATTACTGTGTAAGAATACATATGTAACTTAAGAATTTCTAAGTAAGGGGCGCCTGGGTGGCTCAGTTGGTTAAGCAACTGCCTTCGGCTCAGGTCATGATCCCAGAGACCCGGGATCGAGTCCCACATCGGGCTCCCTGCTCGGCGGGAAGCCTGCTTCTCCCCCTCTCACTCCCCCTGCTTGTGTTCCCTCTCTGACTGTGTTTCTCTCTGTCAAATAAATAAAATCTTAAAAAAAAAAAAAGAATTTCTAAGTAAAATTAAATTTTAACCCATCACTGGAACTTTCAGGGAAATGCCCATTAGAGGAGTAAGGAGATCTAGACGTAAAGGAATATTAGGACATCTTTTCAACAGGCAAGTATGTTTTTATTTTTGAATTCTGATCAATATAGAGAAATTGGTTACTTGGATTTAATAACCAGATGTATTCTCTTTATTTGGGGCTGGAGACATGGTTGTTGAGTGAGCTTGGGCAGAGACTAGCAAAGGGTATTTGATAGATCAGGGCGAGAGGCCCTAAAGTGCATGGGATTGAGAAGGTAATAATCACAACAATTATTATGATTCTATCCTGTGGCTCGTCTAGGTTCCAGACAGAGAGTTTGCTCTGCCCTCTTTCTTGGAAGCTCTGAAGACTGTACTCTTGATTCTTCAATTGTTAGACACGTTTCTATTTCTGGCTCTGCCCTCAGCATCCCTGATACCTAAATTGATGAGCTTGACCACACAAGCTCCTCATTCTCTCATGATCTGTGTCATTGACCAGACTGTGAAACTCAGCCAGCACCCTAGGGCAGCAGGCCAAAGCACAATATTTAATAAGCAGGATTTCCCATAATTTGATTTATTTAATTCAAAGCTATATGAGCTTTTGAATTTGGTTCAAGAACATGGCCTCATTCTTCGTCTGGTTTTTAGTCCTTTAGAGGTGGAAGGCCTTTGAGTCTGAGCTTGTGTATTGACATAGAGGAAAGATACAACGAGCCAGTGCATTCTACATGAACTTCTGCAGTTATTATCTACTATCTTCTAAGTTGTTGAGGCAACAGTCTAAGTGTTATAAATGTTTTCCACATAGTCTAGCATGGTGTCTGGCATGTAGTAAATGCTTTATAAATATTTATTAAGTGATTTTAAAACACTGCATTTTCTGGTTTTAATTCATTCACGAAATGGAGCCAATCATCTTACAGTAATTATTTAAGAATACAAAACTCATTCCTGACTTAAATCCAAAATATGTAAGGAACCACTATAAATCAATGAGAATGAGACAGACATTTCACTAGGAAAATGAGCAAAAGATTTGAAGGGACACCTCATCAAAGAGAATATCCAAATGTTCAATATGTGTCTGAAAAGAGGCTCAGTATAATCATCAAGGAAAAACAACATCAAAATTCAGTACTACCACAAATTCACAAGACAGACAATAGCTAGTGTTGACAAGAATGTGGGATAACCAGAAACTTCAATCACTGTCTGTGGGAGTGTAAATTTACACATTTGCTTTGAAAAGCTGTTTGTTAGTATTCACTAAAGGCGAACATGTATATATCCTAATGACCCAGCAACTCTATTCCTTGGTACACATCAAACCCACCTGCATGCAGATGGTCATCAAAAGACTGTTATGAAAATATTCACAGAAGCACTATTTGTAATAGGCAAAGGTTGGAAAGTACCCAATGCCTGTTAGAAAAAAAAAAAAAAAAGGCTAGATTGTAATGTATTCACCCAATGCAATAATAATGTGCCACAAGAATGAATGAATCACTACAGTAAAAAAAAAAAAATACTGAGGAATCTCTCAGACATAAGAACCCAGACACAAAAGAATGCATACTTTCTGATTTCATTTACACAAAGTACAAAAATAGGCAAAACTAGTTTTGGGGGCTACCAGTTAGGACGGTGTTTACCCTTAATGGGGATGGGCACCAGTGTTTGTAAGGGAGCACACAGGGCTTCCCGGGGGCTGATTATCTTCTGTTTTGTGCTAGTTATGTTGTATACTCTGTAAAAGTTTATGGAGCGATATGCTTATGATTTGCATACTTTTTTGTATGTATGTTATTCTTAGATGAAAAGGTAAAAGAATTTTAACGATTTTTTTCCAGATCCTGATACTGAGCTTACCACATGATCTTATGAATGTAGCCCCAGAGTGTCTCCTGATGTGATCTCATGATGGCATGGGAAACATCAAATTTTAAAACCTCTGCCTGAGATGTTTCTGATGGCTTAAAATGAAATAGAATAGATAAATTGTTTTCCATTTGGAAGCAAAGGGAAGATGTTGCTTCGAAGAGAGATTTTGAATTTTTTCCCCCTATCTTTGAGTTTAATTACTTGCTGAGCCTTCTCAATCACACTGGGATGGGAACTTGTCCTTTGTTAGAGGAAATAAAAGTCCCACCATTATCAAATAACTGGAATGTGTTACCTCATAATCCAGACTGTGAGTGTTGACAAATGACTCTACATTATAAATGTTAAATGGTTATTTTGTTTTTGTTTTAAGGTTAGAAAACAAAGTCTTTATTTGTCAGTCCTAGTACATCCTGCACAATATCTAAATAAGCTATTTCCAGGTTCCCCTTTATGATAAGAGCTTATGGTGCATGAATACACCCACATTTTGACCTATGTGTATAGAGAGAACAAACTCATAAGGCTTCCTAGCTTCTTTTTATTGTGTATTCACAGTTTTCCCTGCCCTCAGGGATATAGTTGAAGAAGAGAGGTAATGCTTGGCCTACTCAGAGGGAGGTGTGTATGAGCTATATTGAGTTGAGGCCAAGTTGTCTACCCTTGTTTAGATGCAAACCTAGTAGTCAGGGACCTTGTCATATCTGAATTCTGCAAAGTACCTTCTGTACTTGTCAAGATCAATAACTGGTTTAATAATGACAGAGAGCACAGAATTCAGCCTTCAGCATAGAAATGGCTGAGTATTTACCAATACTCCTGACACTGTCAGATCAGAGAGTACAGATCTCTCTATGATAGACCCTTCTGAGAACTTTGACCAGTTCTTCCTGTTGACATAGCATCTCCATCAACTAGCCAGTGTCATTTCATAATAAAGATACTAATGCATGATTAGTATTTTATGGTTTACAAAATAGTTTTCACATTAACTTTTCCATTGGATTTCTAAAAAACCTATCAAGTGGCCATGTCGTATATTAGGTCATTTTTTGGTGAGAAAACTGAGACTCAAGAGGTGGAGCCTAATTAATACAGCTAAGACATACTGAGTCCAGGCTTTTCAACTCAGTTCAGAGCTTTTTCTATCTCTGCCACCCTTGTAAGATTCATATTTGTATTTGTCTTTGATATAGGACTATGGCATAAGAATTGTGGAGTTAGTTTTATTATTTAATTCATTTAGTACATATGATGTACCATATACTGGTTGGATGTTAGTGATACAATGGTGAACTAGGTAGAAGGAGTCCTACTACTTCTGGAGGTCAGAGCTGGTGGTAGGGATGCAGACAAGAGATGAACTACTAAAATAGAAAAATAGCACCTGGATTTATCCTCTCTGTACTATCCTAGGATATGTACAGTGTGTGGTGGGAGTACTCAGGAAGGACATGTGACTCTGGACTTAAAAAGGCTTTCACTTATGTAAAGACTTCTATTAAATGGTACCAGAAAATAGAATCTACTAGATATTTTAGATGACCATTTGTAAGAGGAAAGAATATTTGAGAAACATGCCTGAAAATTGTATTCAGTGAAAAGGAAGATTGTAACTCATTAAAAGTACATGTTGGGTTGAAGGTCAGTGGCCATGGTTCAGGGTCCAGATTATGGACCTAGGATGTAAACCTAGAAAAGGAAAGAAATGGAACTGGGGCTGACAACAAAAATCAAATTAGGCTCAACTTTATTGACCATGGTTTTAAGCATAGACAGCACTCAGATAGCCTCAGACAATCGTGCTGAAACACTACGTTTTTCTTCATAAAGGCTCTCCATAGCAAAACTCCTCCATCTCTCTTTAACGTTCCCTAGAGGAATCAGCACCTTAAGACTTATTTATCTCTCAAGGACTGCTACTTATATAAGCATTTGGGTTTCCCATCTAGGAGTGTCTTCATGGCTGACTCAGAATATGGCTGTGTTTTGCATAAAGCTCTTTGAATTTCTGATTAAACGGTAGGATTCAACTCTAGGTGTCAGTCATTACTTATATGTATATCTTGCTGTGAGTTCCCAACAGCAAATGTGTGCTTGCACTTAAATATTGCAGGAAGAAGGTAAGTGCTGAGGATAGTATTTTTGAACCTGAGGTCTTTGGAAAGTTTTCAAGGAGACCTTGGACTCTGAAAAATGGTGTGTAAAATTGTAATGACTCATTGGTACATTATTCTGGGAAGTACGTTCACAGCATTTGTTGGTGACTTAAAGGAACCTATAGGCCTTACCACCACACACTCTCGTAAAAAAAAGAGTTCAGAACTGTTGGTTGGTGGTGGAAGGCAATGAAGTAGCCATGTGAGCGTGAGAGGTTATAGCCAGCCTCCAAATTGTCCTCCACTGTCATCCCCTTTTGCATTGTACTGCAGTGCTCTCTGTGCCGAGTAGAATACAGCGAAAGCAATGGCATGTCGCTTTTGAGATGAGATTATAAAGGACCAGGGCATCTGTCTTGGGTGTTGGCTCGCTCACCCTCTGATCACTGACACTGGGGGAAAGGTACAAGAATACGGTTTGGTTCTATTTTGTCTGTCTGTTTGTTTGTTTGTTTTACTGTTTGTTTCTTAATTCTTTTCTTCACTCTCTTGTTTCCTTCTTCAGTCCCTGAATCTTAATACTTTCCTTGCTTGATATTTTCCTCCCACATGAAACATCCCACTGTGCAGCCGGCTGCCAAGTCATGAAGACTTCAGACAGCCAGTGAAGAAGTTGGTGTGATGAGGTTTGGAGACCTCTGACCAACAGCCAGCAAGGACCAAATGCCTGCCAGCAACCATGTGATTGACTTTGGAAGGGTTCTCCAGCCCTGGCTGAGCCTTGAGATGACTGCTACCTCTGTCGTTAGCTGGACTGCCGTTCCCTGAAAGACCCTCCATACAACCACCTAGCTAAGCATCTCCTGAGTTCCTGATCCTCAGAAACTATGTGAGATGATAGATGTTTATTGTTTTAAGCCACTACATTTTGGTATAATTTTATTGCATAGTAGTAGAGACCTAGATACCTAATGCACATTACCCTTACTAATGATGGTAAAATGAAAAGTGATTGCAAGAAAAAGTTGCATTTATAAAATGCTGATCTTCCCTGTTAGTCCTAGGAAATTAGAGCTGGAAAGAAGAACGTGCAAGTCACCACTCCTTTCCTTCTGTTAGGAGGAGCACAGCGTGGTCCCTTCACAGCCAGCTGCCAGTAACCATTGTGAGCCTCACTGCAAGGAGCAACATCAGGACAGAAATAAACAAGTTTTCTTTTAAGTGATTTCTTTATTTCCTTTGACAAGGTACCAACTCTCAAATGTATCCTGGGGAAATCTTATATTTCCTCTGAGGATAATCAATTCAACAGAGGATTCGTGCTTTGCCAGTGATCATGGGAGGTACTGATGTAATCTTTTTTTTTTTTTTAAAGCTGTAAATTCTCTTCGAGTTTTCCAGTAGATATCACAGCTGCTGGTATCCTGAAGTAGTTAGTGACTTGCTTAAATGATGGGACACTTGGATGCTGTTTGTATGGGTAGCAATTTGTAAAGAAGAAACTTTCAAGTTCAAGTGGAAAGAGAGAAAAACAGTTTGATTCTGTGATAATTGGACATAGGAAAGAAATACTAAACTATCCAGTAAAATAAGCACTCTGTTGCATTCAATGAAAGTAACTTAATGAAATGGGTGGATTCTCCAAAGAGCAACAATTGTTATCTTTTTCTTGTTACCATTGTGATTCCTTCTTTATTAGGAATCTAGATGATCCAGTTCTTGGGTTGTCAGGAACATTTTTCTAAAGCAATATTTTAAAACTGTCGGTACTCATTGGTGAAATTTGCAACTAATCATTTGATTTAATTTTACCTTAAAATTAAGTAGAAAAAAGCCATTTCACAGTATAACACAATAGAGTAAGTAATTTTTTGGTTTAGTTTTTCAAATCTATACGTCTATTTTTATGTGTGTATGCACTCTATAAGATTTAATTTTTTTTTTTTTACTGTGGCTTATAGTCAAAATACTTTGAAGTCCCATTTCTATAGCATTTTGATTATGGTAAAATAAAGTCTGAATTTTGGGAAATATGCCATGATGGACTATTTCCTGATGGGGGAGGTGGTGGGCAATGGTGACAATACCACACAGGGATGGAGTCAGTTTTCCTGAAGAGAATGCATATTTCACTCCCAATTATTCTGGAAAGTTCCCAGTCTGCAAAGAATGGCCCATTTTGAAGGAGGGGTGATGTATATGAAGCAAGGGGTTTTTTCTCTTCACTGGTGCCAGGAGGACCTCAGACTGGTCCGTGAAACAGAGACTAGGCTGGTGTGGTTCCTGGCCACATAGCAGGGACCAGGGCGCAGGAACAAGCAGCAGTTGTCACCTGTGGCTGGGAGCCAGTGAGGGTGCAGTTCCTGCTGAGGCTTCAGGCCCAAGAGGGCACACCTCAGGCCCTCTAGCAAGTGGGAAGAGGAACTGAGACTGACGCTACACAAAGGGGAAAATCTGGACAGGGAGCATGGGGAGCAGAGCCCAGCAAGTTGTGCTCATAGAAATAGCAAGGCCAAGGAACTTGATCATAGGCCAAGAACTGGCAGAATACTGGAAAATGCCAAGAAAGAGGTGGCTAGTGAGTCATGAGAGGCAGGATGGAGCCTCCTAGGGGAAAGGTAGTTTCCAGCAAATGAGTTGATGCACGCTGTCAGGCAGTAGATGTTAGAGCTACATGAGGTGATCTACTTTGATCATAAAGGTTCTGGACTTTGTGCCCCTCCTGTAGAAGGAGGACTTAGGGAAGACTGAAATATCTGCATGTAGAAGGGCTTTGGTGATTATTTGCTTACTAGTTGGTGTTGAGAAAGAAATACATAGAGAGAAGTGACAATGTTCTAAGGTCAGCCCAGCCTCACAGTTATCATCACAACTCAAATAAATCTCTGAGTTCATAGTGTTATCAGTAGCCTTCTTCGTTTGGATTAAACATTATGTTTTCCTTGGGACCACTTTTAAAATGTTAAATTTTAACATTTTACCCTGCGTGAGAGATAATATTAAGCTGGTAATATACCTTTGTATCAATGAGTGTATCAGATTCTTTCCGAAGTGCGTGGAAGATCAATGAGTACTTGGTGGAGAAGGGAAAATGGTAAGGAAGAGTCAGTGAGGACATTCTTTGCCCCTTTGCAATTTTCACAAGGGTCTGATCTTGGCATTATGTTTTTGTGAATGACTCTGATTTTGGACACTACAGTCTCATCGTGCAGACTATTTCTGGAGGATGAGGGGAGGGGGGGTGAGGCTATGAGTCCAAGAGAGAAATTCTGCATGGTGTAGAAGTAGATTAACTGACCACACCCATTGTAGGACATCTGCTAGGTACAAAGTTTTGTGCTGAGCAAGAAATATAATTCCTCCATAATTTATAGACCAGTGGGAAGATAGATAATATCAAAGTATATCTAAGAATAAAATGCAAGTGAGTATCTTATTTACCTGATATTTAGATAGGTCTTAAATAAGATTTTTTAGCCAGAAATCACATGATGTTGCCATTTTCCTGAAACAAATGCCAAAATATCTCACATCGTGACCTCAAGTACTTCTGCTGGCAAAACATAAACACCTTCATTCATTCATTTGGTATTTCACCAGCTATACTGAGTACCAGCTATAAAGGCTCTGTGCTAGGACTTTGGGGGCAGGATGTCTGGAAACTAAAACTCTCCAAAAGCCTTCCCAAATACTGTGAAGTTGTCAGATAGGAACAAGGTTGACTTGGGTCAAACAAGATTCTTAAGTGAAAACAAAGTAATTATAAATATGCTAATGTCCCATAGATTTCAGTGGAGGGAATGTAAAAATGACCCTTAAGTAAATTCCAGCTGGCAAGGACTTTGGTAATTAGAGTCTGTTCCCTGTAGTTTGCCTAGCAATCAGGAAGCAAGGGTAGGTTATATTGAGGTCTCATAAATAAACATACAGTTTGCCAGTCCCTAAACATTTAGAAGTCATTCTTCAGTGAGCCTCATGCAGGGCTCAGATGGCCCTCTTGTCACCCTGACACAAAATATATCAGCTTCTTTAAACCAAGAATTACAGTGACTTCATTGTTACAGTTGTATAGAGCGATTACTAGGACCTGTCATAAACCAAGCTTATTGAAATCATGTCTCAGGGAAGAATATATGCCACCATTAAAGAGCCGTGCTAAAACAACTGTAATTGCCTAAGGTAAAGGTAGTTGAGAATATTCATGTTTGCTTTCAAATAGGAGTCCGTTATTTATGTGGAATAGTTAAATGTCCCTATAGATGTCCATTCCAGGGGAGGCTCTTGAACCTTTCAACACTGTCATCCTCTGACCTATTGTTTGTTTCAAGATAGGGAAAATTCTAGTTGGGCATGAAATCTGTGATGGTATTTAAATTGATCCAGTGAATTCATTGATCAGATGCATTGAGTCCCTGTCATGTACAAAGTATGCAGTTGGGGCTACATGGCATAGACATTTGGACAAAGCCAAAATTCCGTCACTTGCGGTGCTGAAGTCTGGCAAGGAAGAATGACAAGAGCAAAGATAACCAAAAGAGCAAAGCGGGGAGAGCAAAGGAGGGTTGATTCAAGTCAGTGTGGTCTGATGGGAATCTGAAGTGCAATTTGAAAAAAGGATAATATTCTAGTTGTTATCATTGGGGAGGAGGGTACTTCATGGAAAAGTCATAAAGTGAATGATGGCCAGAATCAAACTAGAACAAAGCTTGTTAATGGCATAGTGGTGAGTAATTAGGTGCAGCCAGAGGCCAACTGTGGTGCTCCTGAGAAATTCCCTGTGGCTAGCACTGTTTCCTCACAGCTCTGCCTTTGAGAGCGAAGAAACACTTTTCTCTTTAGAAATAATGAGCAAGGGAAGTAAATGCTTTATTCCTCCCAGGCATTAAGCAGATTTAATATGGGATTTCTGTTGACAATGCCGTAAACTGTGGAGTTAATTGGCATTCTAGTCAGTGTATGAGAAGAGGGAGAATAGATTAGGAAATGAATAGGACTTTCAGAATTCCTCCAAATATGAAGAAGCAGGGTCAATAGCTAGCTGCTCTTTCCCAGTTCCTTCGAGGTTCAGTGTGTCCAAAAGCCTGGTTTTACCTTTGCACCATGGAGAGGGAAACTGCCTGGGGAGGCTGAATGTAGAGTTTGGAATCCATTTCTTGGTCAGTGCCTCAGTGACCTCTCATTTGCAGAAGATCCAGGGAGGAGCCGAGAAGAACTTTCACTGCTGTAATATTCCTGAGGTTGAGGCTGAATCAGAAGAATAAGCAAAATGCTTATGGAACTTGTTTCTTTCTCTCTCCCTTTCTTTCTTTCTTTCTTTCTTTCTTTCTTTCTTTCTTTCTTTCTTTCTTTCTTATCTCTTTTATAAAACTTTATTTTTAAGTTTTTTATTTTTATTATGTTAGTCACCATATAGTACATCATAAACGAACTAAAGGTTTTAGGTGGGAGTGTGGTGGGGGATGGGTCAGAGTGGGTGTTATACACCTCTTTCTTGATTATTTTTTTCTACCAATCCTGACCACTCAATATACCAAACCCTTCTTCCTGATATAACTTTTCTTATTTAATTTGATGTCATGCCTAATTTAATCTTAGGAAAAAGGTGACTTGGGGCCCTGGTATGCAAATTATATAAATGTAGCTGATAGTCTGTTTTGATGGCAAGAACTTCTTAATTACCTCTAACATAACATTTTTTTCCTTATTGTCTGGTGCTTTATAACCTTGCCTTCACATTAGAATTATTCCAAGGGCTCCCCGCCTCTTAAGATTTATTTGTTTGTTTGTTTGTTTGTTTATGAGACACAGAGAGATAGAGAGAGAGTGGGAGGGCAGAGGGAGAGGGAGTGAGAGAGAATCTCGAGCAGACTCCCTGATCAGTGCAGAGGAGCCCAACTTGGGGCTCGATCTAAAGACTCTGAGATCATGACCTGAGCTGAAATCAAGTCAGACCCTTAACAGACTGAGCCCCCCAGGTGCCCTTACTCTGAGAGCTTTTTCTAAAAAAAAATCTCAATTCCCAGGTGCATTATACCAGAACTCCGGGGTAAGATTCAGGCATGAGCCTTCTTAAAGCTCTGTACGTGATTCCAGTGCACAGCTGGAGTTAACAACCAGGATTTTAAGTGTCTTGCAGATGAACAATAAACCCAAACTGGTAGTGAATGAAAATATATGTGCATCTCATGTGTAATTAATTAAGTATCAAATAATTAGCAGTTCTCAACAAATGTATTTCCATTTTAAAAAAATTGTGCTTTATGGAATGGCTTCTTAAATGTGTTATAGAATATTATTTTAGTGATGTCTCTGTTAGTAACGTGAGGCATGTTGCGTATAAACTGTCTGGAGACAGTGGTATTATTTGCAAACATGCCAGAGAATACAGCAGATTTTACAAAGGTTTATGGAAACAATATGCTTCATTTTTGTTAGTATAGAAATAGCTTCAAAATTAGCCTCCTGTTAAACAGAAAACCCAGAGAGTAGAAATGCTGAGTCTGATTCCTGTTCATTCCCAGCTACAGTGAGAATCCCATATTTACAAAATTCACAACATCTTTAGCTGTTTCTTCTCTTGACCATCTAACCGAATGCAAGATCTGTTGAATCTAACTACAGTTTCCTTTTACACGCTCTTTATTTGTCTATTCTTGTGGTCACCAGCAGACTCTTACTATCTTCTTCCTTGGTGATTGCCATGTGTTGCCCACCTTGTTTTTCTTACACAGAGCCCTTACCCTGAAGACCCGAAGGTATCATGTCTTCACTCACATTTTTTGGCTCTCCAAAAGTATCATAGTGCATCAACAGGCATTCAAGCTCTTCCTTACCTGGCCCCAGACATTTTTCCGAAGACTTCTCCCGTTTGTGCATGTAAAGAACCCAGTGCACAGTAGACGGTTTTTAGTCTTTCCTCTTCTATTTCCCCCTTTCCTCCTTCTCTTTTCTTCTTTCTTTCCTTACCTCTTTCCCTCCCTTGGCTTCCTTCCATCCTCCATTAACATACTTGTTTTCCATCCATTGTAACTTTGTCATTTCTTTGTGGGCAGGGCCGGGTGACTGATCATGTTTCACACCGTTCTCACAGTAGGTATTGCATGTCTAGGCACTCACACACCTGCTGTACATGGAAGGACCCAGTGTCCATGACTTGCCTTACAAGTTACCAGGTTCAGAAGAGAGATCTACCAGATCTATCAGAAATCCAATTGTCTCGGTGGCCTAACAGTAGCAATACTAACAACTCTTATTATCATCATCATTTAAAATGATTCTATGTACCCAAAAGCTACTGAGAAAATCTTTATAATCTTGAGAAATGAAGAGTCAAGTTAGCTAATTTAAGTGAGATGGTTTCTGAGCAATTGGCATCTTTTCAAACCCAGACCACTCCACTTTGAAAGAAGATGGTTTTTCAGCATGCCAGATTAGTTAGAATACCTCTAAGATCAAGTTTGTCTGGGGGCTATCATTGCAGATAATCCTTCCTTATATATGTATGCATGTCTATATGTGTTTTTACTATGATCTCTGTCCTTGGGTCATAGGAAGGCAAAACATAGACCTACATGGCAGTAGGTGAGATGGAATCCAGAAGAGAGAGCTAGGACTGGGTAGCACAGGTCCAGAGGGTAAAGGGAGTTAGCAAACTGGTTATTACCCTATCTGTACACTTCTCATGTTAATTCTGGAGTCCTAAAAGTCCTAAAGCAAACCCTGCTGTGGCTGCCCACCTTAGGATGGGAGCAGATCAGTGACCTTGCAAGAGGCCAATGCAGATTCTTTCTTCCTACTCTCTTTTGCATTTCCTTTGCTGTGCATTCTTTCTTTTCCTGTGGCCAGTAGTTTCTCTTTTCCCCAGGGATGTTACATGCTAAAGAAGCTAAATGCTTCCTCTGCCAGTGATTACTTTCTGCACCTCTAGGACTCTCTCAGAGATTGTACTGATGATAATGTTTTAGAGGGTCTGCCTACGTAGTTGCTGTGGAGGGCACGGGAAGTCCTGCCACCACATTGCTTGCTTCCACTCATCACCCAAGATGAAAGAACGGGTTCTGTCCCTGAGGAATTAGAATTTGGGACACATTGATTCTGCTCTCTGTTTACTGGGGCTCAACATGGGAGAGCCATTTCTCAGAGAAGGAAGACAGTGAAACTAATGTGCCTGGGGACACATACGTGGAAGACTATAAACTCCAGGGAAAAAAAAGAGACAGAGTTATAGCTGCCTGAATTTTTGATAGCTTTCCATTTGACGGCTAATCCCATAGTTTTGAGTTCTATACAATAATCTTGTCACTTTTTAACAACTTTCTCCTTTCAGCTTAAGCTAGGTTGAGTGGGTTCTGTTTGTTACATCCAAACAGTCCTCTAATCAAGAGAGTTAACTAATTTTTAAACTATTTTCAAAATTCAAACCTAATGTACTTTTGCTCAAGATGAGTCACTAATCTCACTAATCTATGTTGAGTCCCCATGATGCCATTCTTTATTAGGATCTACATTTGACCTCTAGGATATATTTTATAGTCCTTAATGTCTCTTGTACATGATTGATTATTTATGGAGCTCCATAATGTTTTTTTTATTTTGTTTTGTTTTATTTTTTAAGATTTTATTTATTTATTTGACAGAGAGAGATCACAACTGGGCAGAGGCAGGCAGAGAGAGAGGAGGAAGCAGGCTCCCTGCTGAGCAGAGAGCCCGACATGGGCCTCCATCCCAGGACCCTGAGATCATGACCTGAGTCATAGGCAGAAGCTTTAACTCACTGAGCCACCCAGGCACCCTCCATGATGTTTTAAATACTTTGGTTGCATAGAAAACATATTTCATTTCATATTTCAATTCTGCAGTAGCTGGACTAGGTCACCCCTTCTATTGGCTACAGTCATATTTCTTCTTCCCTCCCTCCTTCTCGTCTGTTCTTCCTCCTTCTTTCCTTCCTTCCTTCCTTCCTTCCTTCCTTCCTTCCTTCCTTCCTTCCTAAGATATCAGACAGAAGAACATAGAATTATCCATTGGAAGCATCTTTCATCCAACTTATGAATAAACTGAACCCAGTCACCTACCTCTCAAGGTCTCACTTTGAGTAAAATGAGGAGACCATACCCAAGGCGCTTCCAGAATGACAATTTTATGATTCAATAATATGTGTTCATTCTGGAATATAACATGTAATGATAGAAACTACTCTAATGTTTCTTCAAAATACACATTTCCCAAACTTATTTGACTATGGAATACTTTTTACATGATTTTATGTCCATAGAACACCAGCAGTAGCTCATGGGATATAATCTGTTATTGGACTAAAGAGGACAAAAAATGGTCTATTACAAATTAATTGCTTCAAGAAATGATAAAATCAGTTCATATTTTAACTCAATACAGAACCAAAATAATATAAATTCAGTAGAATAAGAAATTTTTATTTTTATTGAAAAAAAATAAAAAAATTAGTTGAAATAAGACAGGTTCCATAGCAAAAAGCAATGGCTAATAAGAGGCAATGTGTATCAGTACAACTAGTGGATAAATACTACCGAAATGCTGATATTTAAGTTTTACTTCATGTTGTTGATCATTGGTACAATTTCCTGGGTTTCTTTCAATTTCTTTAATGCAGATTCTTACAGGATTTCATAATTGTATAAGTTTGTTAAGTATGCTAAGTATCTTTTAGAAGAAACAATGTTATTGAACATCTTTTTCTTAGAACCCTCAACATCTTGCAGTTTGAGAAAAGCTGACGTAGTTGAACCAAAACACTGCATACATTTCTAATAAATAGCCCATTTTTCCTTTATGCTTCTTCCATTGCCCATGTGCTCTAGTGCCCAGCTATTATACTGATTTATTCTTTTATGGGCTTTTGTATTCTGTGACATTATGTATCCTTTTTAGCACAGTAAGCCTGGCACTGACATTTTGTAGTTGTCCACGGCTGTGGCCCTTGAATAGGTTTAACCTTACCTGAGCACCTTATATCCTTTAAGAGTAGGCTTGCTATTTAAGGGATTTTCCCTGAATCTAGTATATATGATAATGTATAATGCCTCCTACTAAGAACTTGGAATGTGTGTATTAAGAGTTCTAAATTGCTTTTAATCGCTGGCTTGTTGTTTCTTTTCATATCCTTGAGAAAAACCTGAATGCTGTAGCGCTGACATTTTGTGACTGATCCATCATGTAATAAACCTAAGCTTCAATTATCCTAAGGGAATCAGTCTATTTAGGAAACCCTCTGACGTAGCGCTGAATTGTATTTCGTACACAGGGAGCCAAATATCATGAAGAAGCTACAGCAGTGTAGAACAGCAGCTTCATCATTTCGGAGTTTTAAACTTCTACCTTCAGGGATAAATATATTGATTCTAGAACTGTCAGAGCCCTCATGATCTCACTACAAGTACTTCAGTGAACAGAGATGTACCAAGAGAGATTGCTAATTTCTAGCAGTGGAATTACTGAGTTAGAATATAATGTTGCTTTCAGCATTAAAAGTCCTCAGAGGCAGGATTTCACTATCCTGAGCAGTTTTATTAGATCCATTAGAAACAACAGCTTGAATGTAGATGCTAGCACTGCAATGTTGACTAATAATTGGAGGCAGCTACCCATAGTACTTCTATACTAGTTAGTACATTTTTCTTACCATTTTCACTAATATTCATTACTGCGGTTGCAGTCTTGGCTACAGGGGGCACATAGCATGGTTTAGTAAAGTTTGGCTCGCATTTATAGACATTTCAGAGATGCCTAGAGGCACCTGGCTAGCTCGGTCAGTGAAGCTTATAACTCTGGATCTTGAAGTTGTGAGTCTGGGTGTAGAAATTATTTCAAAACAAAGTTTTAAAAAAGAGAAAGAAATGCCTAGAAATCTTGGCTGAAAAAATGTTCATCATCATTAGCCATCAGGGAAATTCAAATCAAAACCACATTGAAATACCACCTTACACCAGTTAGAATGGCAAAGATTAAGAAGGCATGGAACAACCAATGTTGGAGAGGATGTGGAGAAAGGGGAGTCCTCTTCCACTGTTGGTGGGAATGCAAGTTGGTGAAACCACTTTGGAAAACAGTATGGAGAATCCTCAAAAAATTAAAAATAGAGCTACCCAATGACCTGGCAATTGCACTATTGGGTATTTGTCCCAAAGATACAGATGTAGTGAAAAGAAGGGCTGTATGTACTCCCATGTTCATAGCAGCAATGTCCACAATAGCCAAACTGTGTAGTCGAGACGCCCTTCAACAGATGAATGGATAAAGAAATTTGTTCTTTAGAATAACAGAAGACATCTCCAGGTTCCAAAAAAGATAAAAATAAACATCATGGAAACTGTTGATATGGGATTACAGGGCTATCAGTAGTCAAGACTAGTGGAAAATTTGGGCCTAGTTCAATAAAATTATATAGAAATAAGATGGATTAAACCAACATTGCTCCACACACTGACTATTTCCTGATCTGTCATGGCGTTCTTCCCTTGGCTGTGTCCTGCTCAACATTTTTAAGAGGGGTATGTCTTACGGCAAAGATCAGTGCTAATCAACTTTATGGATAATACTAAAAACTGAAAGACCTAGGTGACAATTCTTGATTTTGACATTAAAATAACGTGATGGGTAAGAAGTAACAAGGCCAAATCTAATAGGAATTACATATAAGTCCTGATTTAGACTTAATAAAAGAAAAAAAATAGCTAAAGTGTAGAATGAGAAAGATCTTATCAGGTGGACAGTTTTCATGAAAAAGAGTAGTCAGTTGGAAGATCTGTATCAATTGACAGTGTAATACATTTGCCCTACAATCTCTAAATGGAATCTTTCTTTTCTCAAAGGAGAATCAACATTAACTGAAAAACTGTTGTTCAGAAAAGGAAGTCAGCAGTTATTCGTTATGCTCTAACAATAGATCAACTCCAGAGTGTCTTGTTTTGAGCCTCTTTCCAGACCACAATCTATAGAATGGTAGTTCTAAGCAAGTTCATAGGTGCTATGGGGAGGGAAAGTGTGGAATCGAAGAAGCTTGGAAATAATGAGTGGTAAACAAATTCAACAGGTATTTTCTCATAATTACTTTCTTAGACTTTAATGTACCAGGATGCATTGTAGTCATCCAGGGTAGAAGGACACAGGGAGGCCTGGAAGAAATGTCCCACGCTGGTGTCCCAAAATGATTCATATTCACCTCGAAGTACTGTACTTCCATTCTACCTTTATCCCCTGACCCTTCTTCTGAAACTATGATCCTATCATCACTTTTTCTACCACTATTTTGATTCTTTCCTTCCCTAATGGCTCCTTTGTCTCTTTCTTCAGATATAGAAGTTTTCTGTTCCATAGAAAACATTTTAATTTTACTTCTTCCTCCAGGTACTTACTCTTTTCTTCCTCTTCCTGCTTTTGATATGTGATGCTTTCTCTCTACTCTTCCCCCTGTTTTTGACCAAAGGACTATTTTATTTTTCATGTATAATCTTGCAGACAATTATTCCAGGGGACCTGCCTGGAAGTATGTTCAATTAAGAATATATAGAAGAGGCATCTGAAAATCAGGTGTTTATTTTTCAGTGATTGAGGATATCATCAATGAGAAAGGGAGTAGAATTATTCTAGCCTAATGTAGAGTTTACTATGCTTTTGTGTGTATATGTGTATGACATAGATTCCTTTTGGCAGACTGGGAAAGCCTATGAATTCTTTCTCCATATAATGTGTTTAAGTATGAAAGAAAATTATGGGATTAAAAAGAAAAACAATTATATTAATATAAATTATGAGAATATTACATACATTTTTGGTATAGTGATATGTGTGCATATTTATTGATTAATTAAATAAGAAAATCTAGTTTGCTTCCTATATTTAATTTTGGGATCTTTACAACATCTCTAATGAGATGAGAAAATATCTGTGATTTCCATTAGTGACAAAGTCACACAAACTCTTTTGGTTTAGTAACTGTATTCATAATTGAAGTAAATGCTACTTTTCATTTAGAAATTAGTAAAAATATAGATGTAATGATCTCTATTCATATTTGTAGACCTCCTGAATTCTTTGTGAATCCCAGGTTAAAAACCACTGCTATAAATAGTAGAATACAGAGTTGCAAGAAACCAGATTTAAGCTTATTAAAAAAATTTTATAACTGAGTTGCCTGAGAATGGAGGGAACTTTCTCATAAAGTAGTGATCTACTTGTCAATGGAATTACTCAGTGAGCAGCTTAGTAACAAAAAGAATGGAGAATTTTGTAGCATAACACTAATTCATATTAGCTAACATCTTTTGAGTGCTTACCAGGTTTCAAGCACTAGATTAAGAGCAATGTATGTGCCAGTTCTTTTAATCTTTATAACAATTCCATGAGATTATCTCTTTTTTATAGATAAGACAGTTCAGATTTAGGAATGTGTCAGAAATTTAGTTCAAGTAAGTGACGGGTATGTCTACAAACCTAGGCCTCCCGTGATTGAAACGTGTTTTTTTTCCCCATCTGCAGTACTTTATGCCTTTTTTAAAAATTAATATATAATGTATTATTTGCTTCAGGGGTACAGGTCTGTGAATCATCAGTCTTACACAATTCACAGCTCTCACCATAGCACATACCTTCCCCAATGTCCATCACCAAGCCACTCCATCCCTCACCCTCCTCCCCTCCAGCACCCCTCAGTTTGCTTCCTGAGATTAAGAGTCTCTTAGGGGTTGTCTCCCTCCCTGGTCCTATCTCGTTTCATTTTTTCCCCTCCTTCCCCCATGATCCCCCACCTTACCTCTCAATTTCCTCATATCAGAGAGATCATATGATAATTGTCTTTCTCTGATTAACTTATTTCATTAAGCATAATACCATCTTGTTCCATCCATATCATTGCAAAAGGAAGGATGCCATTCTTTTCGATGGCTGCGTAGTAGTATTCCCACATATCCCCTCTTTATCTCTTTATCCATTCATCTGTTGACAGACATCTAGGTTCTATCCATAGTTCGGCTATTGTGGACATTGCTGCTATAAACAATCTGGTGCACATGCCCCTTTGGATCATTGCATTTTTATCTTTAGGGTAAATACTCAGTAGTGCAATTGCTGGGTTGTTGGGTAGCTCTAATTTCAACTTTTTGAGGAACCTCCATGCTCTTTTCCAGAGTGGCTGCACCAGCTTGCATTCCCACCAACAGTGTAGGAGGGCTCCCCTGTCTCTGCATCCTCACCAACATATGTCTTTTCCTGACTTGTTAATTTTGGTCATTCCGACTGGTGTGATTTGTATTTCCCTGATGTTCAGTGATGTTGAGCACTTTTTCATGTGTCTGTTGGCCATTTGTATGTCTTCTTTGCAGATACATCTGTTTATGTCTTCTGCCCATTTCTCATTTGGATTATTTTTTCTTTGGGTATTGAGTTTGGTAAGTTCTTTGTAGATTTTGGATACTAGCCCTTTATCTGATATGTCGTTGCAGATATCTTTTCCCATTCTGTCACTTGTCTTTTGGTTTTGTTGGCTGTTTCCTTTGCTGTGCAAAATCTTTTGATCTTGATGAAGTTCTAACAGTTCATTTTTGGACTTCTTTCCCTTGCCTTTGGCAATGTTTCTAGGAATAACTTGCTGCAGCTGAGGTCGAAGAAGTGCTGTCTGTGGTCCTCAAGGATTTTGATGGATTCCTATCTCACATTGAGGTCTTTCATCCACTTTGAGTCTATTTTTGTGTGTGGTGTAAGGAAATAGTCCAGTTACATTCTTGTGCATGTGGCTGTCCAATTTTCCCAACACCATTTTTAAAAGACTTGTCTCTTTTTCCATTGGACATTCTTTCTTGCTTTGTTGAGGATGAGTTGACCACAGATTTCAGGGTCCATTTCTGGCCTCTCTGTTTTATTCCATTGATTGATGTGTCTGTTTTTGTTCCAGTATCATACTGCCTTGATGATTATAGCTTTGTGATAGAGCTTAAAGTTTGGAATTGTGACGCTGCCAAGTTTGGTTTTTCTTTTCCATGTTCCTCTGGCTATTTGGGGTCTTTTCTGGTTCCATATAAATTTTAGGATTATTTTTTCCACTTCTTTGGAAAAAAATAATGGTATTTTGATAGGGATTGCATTAAATGTGTAGATTGCTTTAGGTAGCATAGACATTTTCAAAATATTTTTTCTTCCAATCGATGACCATGGAACGTTTTTCCATTTCTTTGTATCTTCCTCAGTTTTTTTCAGGACTGCTGTATAGTTTTCTGAGTACAGATTCTTTGCCTCTTTGGTTAGGTTTATTCCTAGGTATCTTATGGTTTTGGGTGCAGTTGTAAATGGGATCGACTCTTTTTGTTGGTGTATAAAAATGTAACTGATTTCGGTACATTGATTTTCTATCCTGACACTTTACTGAATTCTTGTATGAATTGTAGCAGTTTTGGAGTGGAGTTTTGGATTTTCCACGTATGTATCATATCATCTGCAAAGAGTTAGAGTTTGACTTCTTTTTTGATTTGGATGCCTTTTATTTCTTTTTGTTGTCTGATTGTTGAGGCTAGGACTTCTAGTACTATGTTGAGTAGCAGTGGTGACAGTAGACAGCCCTGCCATGTTCCTGACCTTAGGGGAAGAGCTCTCAGTTTTTCCACATTGAAAAGGATATTCACTGTGGGTTTTCCTTATGGCTTTTATGATATTGAGGTACATACCCTCTATCTCTACACTGTGAAGAGTTTTGATCAAGAAAGGATGCTGTACTTTGTCAAATGCTTTTTTTTTTTTTTAAAGATTTTATTTATTTGACAGAGAGAAACACAGCCAGAGAGAGAACACAAGCAGGGGGAGTGAGAGAGGGAGAAGCAGGCTTCCAGCTGAGCAGGGAGCCTGATGTGGGACTCGATCCCGGGTCTCCAGGATCATGACCTGAGCTGAAGGCAGTCGCTTAACCAACTGAGCCACCCAGGCGTCCCTGTCAAATGCTTTTTAAGCACCTATTGAGAAGATTATATGGCTCTTGTTCTTTCTTTTATTCATGTACTGTATCATATTGATTGATTTGTCGATGCCGAACCAACCCTGAAGCCCAGGAATAAATCCCACTTGGTCGTGGTGAATAATCCTTTTTATGTACTGTTGGATCCTATTGGCTCGTATTTGGGTGAGAATTTTTGCCTCTGTGTTCATCAAGGATATTGGTATGTAATTCTCCTTTTTGATGGGGTATTTGTCTGGTTTTGGGATCAAGGTAATGCTGGCTTCATAAAATGAGTTTGGAAGTTTTCCTTCCATTTTTATTTTTTTGGAACAGTTTCAGTAGAATAGGTATTAATTCTTCTTTAAGTGTTTGGGAGGATTCCCCTGGAAAGCTGTCTGGCCTTGGGTCTGCTTTATTGGGAGATTTTTGATGACTCCTTCAATCTCTTTACTGGTTATGTGTCTGTTCAG
Source organism: Spilogale gracilis (assembly GCA_004023965.1). Lineage (NCBI taxonomy): Eukaryota > Metazoa > Chordata > Mammalia > Carnivora > Mephitidae > Spilogale > Spilogale gracilis. Next base: position 228,371 of record PITA01000864.1, read on the forward strand.
GTGTTCTATTTTTTCCTGGTTCAGTTTTGGTAGTTTCTACATCCCTGGGAATGTATCCATTTCTTCCAAATTGTCAAATTTATGGTGTATAGTTGCTCATAATATGTTCTTATAATTGTATTTTTTTGTGTTGGTTGTGATACCTCCTCTTTCTTTTTTTAGATTTTATTATTATTATTTTTTATCTCTCCTCTTTCAGTCATGATTTTATTAACTTGGGTCCTTTCTCTTTTCATTTTGATAGGTCTGGATGGGGGGGTTTATCAGTCTTGTTAATTCCTTCAAAGAACTAGCTTCTAGCTTTGTTGACCTGTTCTACCATTCTTTTGGCTTGGGTTTCATTGATTTCTGCTCTTATATTTATTATTTCTCTTCTCCTGCTGGGTGTAGGCTTCCTTTGCTGTTCTTTCTCTAGCTCCTTTAGGTGTAGGGTTAGGTTGTGTACTTAGACCTTCCTTGGTTCTTGAGAAAGGCTTGTATTGCTATATACTTTTCTCTCAGGACCTCCTTTGCTGTGTCTTAAAGATTTAAGAATATTTAATAATATTTAAAAATAGTTGTATTTTCATTTTCATTTGTTTCCCTGAACTTTTAAAACTCTTCTTTAATTGCCTGGTTGGCCATTCATTCTTTAGTAGGATGCTCTTTAGGCTCCATGTATTTGAGTTTTTTCTAACTTTCCTCTTGTGGTTGAGTTCTAGTTTCAAAGCATTCTGGTTTGAAAATATGCAGGGAATGATCCCAATATTTTGTTACCAATTGCGACCTGATTTGTGACCCAAGATGTGATCTATTCTGGAGAATGTTCCATGTGCACTAGAGAAGAATGTGTTTTCTGTTGCTTTAGGATGGAATGTTCTGAATACACCTGTGATGTCCATCTGGTCCAGTGTGTCATTTAAAGCCTTTATATCCTCACTGATTTTTTGCTTAGATAATCTGTCCATTTCAGTGAGGGGGGTATTAAAGTCCCCACCTATTATTATATTATTGTCAGTGTGTTTCTTTGATTTAATTATTAATTGGTTTATATAATTGGCTTCTCCCATGTTAGGGGCATAGATATTTAAAATTGTTAGAACTTCTTGTTGGACAGACACTTTAAGTATGGTATAGTGTCCTTCCTCATCTCTTATTATACTCTTTCACTTAAAATTTAATTTATCTGATATAAGACTTGCCACCCTCACTTTCTTTTGATGTCCATTAGCATGGTATATTGCTTTTGACCCCCTCACTTTAAATATGGAGGTGTTTTGGGGTCTAAAATGAGTTTATTTCAGATAAGATAGCATATCCATGGGTCTTGGTTTTTTTTTTTTTTTATCTACTCTGGTACCCTCTGTCTTTTGATTGGGGCATTTTTAGCCTGTTTACATTCAGAGTGACTATTGAAAAATAAGAATTTAGTGCCACTGTATTGCCTATAAGGTGACTATTACTGTATATTGTTTCTGTTCCTTTCTGGTCTGTTACTTTTAGGCGCTCTCTTTGCTTAGAGGACTCTTTCAGTATTTCCCGTAGGGCTTGTTTGGTGTTTGCAAATTCTTTTAGTTTTTGTTTGTTCTGGAAGCTTTTTATCTTTCCTCCTATTTTCCTTTTTTTTTTTTTTTTATTGTTACTAAAGTTTTTTTTTTCCAGTGTTCCAAGATTCATTCCCCATTCCCCACACCCAGAGCTCCACGCTTTAGGTGTCTCCAATACCCACCACCAGGCTCTCCCATTCCTCCACCCCCCTCCCTCCAAGTCCCTCAGTTTGTTCCTGTGTCCAAAGTCTCTGTTGTTTCATTTTCCTCCCTAGATTACCCTAGTTCCCATTTACTTTCCTTTTCCCACTGTCCTCCAGTTTAACCCTCATGCACCGCAAGTAAGTGAAACCATGCGATACATGACTTTCTCTTCTTGGCTTATTTCACTCAGCATAATCTCTTCCAGTCCAGTCCATGTTGCTACAAAAGTTGGATATTCGTCCTTTCTGATGGAGGCATAGTATTCCATTGTATATATGTACCACATTTTCTTTATCCATTCATCTGTTGATGGGCACCTTGGCTCTTTCCACAGTTTGGCGATTGTGGTCATTGCTGCAATGAACATTGGGGTGCATATGGCCCTTCTTTTCACTATATCCGTATCTTTGGGGTAAATGCCCAGTAGTGAAATTGCAGGGTCATAGGGTAGCTCTATCTTTAATTTTTTAAGGAATCTCCACACTGTTTTCCAAAGCGGCTGCACCAGTTTACATTCCCACCAACAGTGTAAGAGGGTTCCCCTTTCTCCACAGCCTCTCCAACACTTGTTTTCTGTCTTGTTAATTTTGGCATTCTGACTGGTGTAAGGTGGTATCTTAGAGTGGTTTTGATTTGAATTTCCCTGATAGCTAGTGACGCTGAACATTTTTTCATGTGTCTGTTAGCCGTTTGTATATCTTCTACAGAGAAGTGCCTCTTCATGTCTCTTGCCCATTTTTTGATGTGTTCATCTTCTTTTTGGGTGTTGAGTTTGAGTAGTTCTTTATAG
>PITA01000865.1:0-230811 GCA_004023965.1 Spilogale gracilis
CCCAAGAGAAAAGAAAAAAAGATAAAAATATGTACTGTATTGACATAAATTAATTTAAACATTATTGTAATTCATATTTTAAGAAATATGCATTTTTAAAGTTATCTATATTGTATTTTCTGAAGACATGTACTTATATTATTGTATAAGATGGCACAACTATAATTAATTATTCATAATTTAAATTTTATTATCCATTTGCTTTCTAATATATTTGATCTTCTGTGGTCATTAATATTTAGATAGCTCACTTACTTATAGGTAATACCACTTATAGTATCTGAAACAAATTAGGAAAAGCATCAAAGCTAATTATTTTTTCTTTCTAATCTGCATACATATCATGATCCCTCTAGACATAAGAAGCCAGAGTTCATATTTTCTCAACAATGGCTTTGATAATCCCTGATAACATTCACTAGCTATAGTGGAGATTGGTTCCCCAAGGATTTAGTCAGTTGACAGTCTCTGTTTGTTTAGTTTGACTTTGCTGATCTTAACAAGAATTAATTCTCCTCGCTGTGGTGAATATATAAGTATTGTAATAGCATACATCTAACTGTTCCTTGCTGGCTAAATGTTTTTTGTTTGTTGGTTTGTTTTAAATAGGAGTCTTAAATACATAAAGAATAAAAAAAGCAGGGCTTACTGGCATAAGAAATCTGTGTAAAAAGTTATAAATCCTTATTCCTTCTGTTTCATAAAGAAAATCTGGGGAATAAATATTACAATATTCACTCTTTATGCAGATGAATCATGTGAATGTGAGATTACTCTTATTTCACCCCTCCCCCAACAATTAACCTTAAATGCTTCTTGTGATTGATTAATTGAAAGCTCTAGAAACCCTCTTTATGGGCAATCAGAGGGTTCTTCCTGGTTCAAGCCAGAGATCCCACAGGCTTAAAGGAATATTTTTATAAAAAGCATTTATTGTCTACATTTTAGATGTGGTATAAAATGAATATTAAAAATCATCTTGGAAAAAATCATCTTGTCTTATCTTATCACTATAAGAGATTCTTAATTTCAGGAAACAAAATTAGGGTTGCTGGGGTTTGGGGGGCTGGGTTAAAGGGCATTGGGAAGGATAGGGTGGCTGGGTTAAAGGACATTGGGAAGGATATGTGCTATGGTGAGTCCTGTGAATTGTGTAAGACTGATGATTCACAGACCTCTTCTCCTGAAGCAAATAATACATTATATGTTAATTTTCAAAAGAAAAGCATTTTAAAATCAACTAAATATAGAATGGCAGTAGACTCAGATACAATTTTCACCTACTGATCTTTTTTGATCTTCCTGTTGTTCCTATTCACATGATCTTCCTTTAGGAACATTTAATTGATTCCCTTTGGTTGTATCCTCCTTTTCTATTAGATTCTTTTTCCTTGCCTGCAAGAAACTCAGCAGATAGAAGTGATGGATATGGATGTGCGGTTTCCAGAGAAAACTAGGGCCATGTGGCTCAGATCAGGGACCGTGTCTTATTCATCCTTTATACCCATAACATCTAGCACAGTGCTTGATGCATTGTATAGTTCCAGTAACATTTGCTGAAGTGAGCAAGCTATACTAAGAAGTTGTGGGCAAGGTCTACTGAAACAAGTTATTGTACTTGAAGAGAAAGGCACATGGGAAACATTAGAGTCATGAATCAGAAACTTGGAACATGACGTTTTAGTCTAATATTAAGATGAGGAAAGATTTTGGTTCATGTGTCTACCCGTACTACTAAATTTTGTTCACTTGTGGAATATTAACTCCAAAATATTTATTATATTATTTCTTTCCCCTACCTTACATACAAAATAATGTTTCTACAACAAGACAGAGAATCCTTTGATCAGATATCCCTATTTTTGCATTGAATCCTCTTAAATATATACACTGAACTATGAAAATTATGAACATTACATTCAAATGCAGATATATGAAAGATGCTAATCATGTAATGTTAAGTAAAAACAATCAGGATAATATACTGTGATTATAACTATATTTAGCAAGGATCTAAATTTGAAAATCTATTCTATACACATGTTAAAATACTGAAATCTGATACATGATAATAGAACTGCCTACTTCACCTACCAAGAATTCGTTTACATGATGGGTTAAGCCACTTGAAATATCAACTACTCTGTCCTGAAGAAACTTGTGCCTGAGGCCAAATGGAAAGATGCTATTACAAAGCAGGAGTGTTTATGAAATCCTCTACTAAGGCATTGGCAGGACACGTTGACATTTAGAAGATTGTAGAACTGTGGTGGTGAACAGGACAGTACATTCTACCTAGATTTACGATTGGTACTCATTGGAATATGAAATAGACACTCTCTGAGCTGTAAGAGGGAATTAGGTGGATTTAAAGGATACCACATCAGCATCTCAGCTTTATTAATGCCTAAGGCAGGCTTCAGAAGCCATGAGAAGAGAAAGAATAGATATTCTCAGAAGGTATCACAATTACAAGCCATGGCTTCAGAAGCCATGAGAATAGAAAGCATAGATATTCTCAGAAGGTATCACAATTACAAGCCAATATTGGTCAGGAAGAAAATAATAGAAGCCAACTGGAACAGGAAGACTATTTTATAAATACTCTTGAGATATTTCCTGGGGAAAACTAAATAAGATGGGAAGGAATTTAAGGAGACTAGAGGTCCTAAAATGAGTAGGCAGGGCCCAGAGAAGGGCACTTTGATATGTTTTTCTGACACTAGCATGATAAGAGGAAACAGGAATTACATATATTTTTTAAATGCATGGGGGGGAAGAAAATTTGAGTTAATTACCTTGAAACAATAAAAATGATTATGTTGTAGAGCATAATTTACATGTTTTTATTCTTTTTACAATTTTTTTGTGCTATAGTTAAGTTGTTTTTCTCATTTACAGGAGAAAAAAGATACACATTTCTTATATTATAAATTTTACAGAAACCAATGAAGGTAGTCAAGACTACTATCCTGGTCCAGATAATATATGCAGTGATCACTTCTGCGTCTCATTTCTATTTATTTGTTTATATCCCATTATCCCTATTCTTTTTTTTTTAAGATTTTATTTATTTATTTGACATAGAGAAACACAACGAGAGAGGGAACACAAGCAGGGGGAGTGAGAGAGGGAGAAGCAAGCTTCCCACCGAGCACAGACCCCGATGTGGGCTCAATCCCGGGTCTCCAGGATCATAACCTGAGCTGAAAGCAGTCGCTTAACCAACTGAGCCACCCAGGGGACCCCCATTATCCCTATTCTTAAAGAATGTTTTCTTAGTGCATGATGACTTTGAAATTTTAAGTGTGAATATTTGGAACAGATTGAAGACACACAGTATAAATTCATTTTTTGATTGATGGTAGGGAAATGACTACTTTCAGGCAATCAACTTTCTACCCATAAAGTAAATATTCCACGGGCTCCAGTAAGAACATGGACTCTCGAGGCACCTGGGTGGCTCAAAGAGTTAAGCCTCTGCCTTCAGCTCAGGTCATGATCTCGGGGTCTTGGGATCAAACCCCACATCGGGCTCACTGCTTGGCAAGGAGCCTGCTTCCCTTCTCTCTCTGCCTACCTCTCTGCCTACTTGTGATATCACTCTCTGTCAAATAAATAAATAAAATCTTTGGGAAAAAAAAAAAAGAGAACATGAACTCTCTCTTTGGTCTCTTTTTTTAACTCCTACCCCCTTTACCCATTATTGGCAATTCTATTTGATCCTACAAAATGAATTTTGTCTTCAATATTTTCACTGAATTTAATCACTCCTCTTTCAATTTTTAAATCATGGTCTGAAATAATTTGACTTGTTCTAAAATCCATGAAGTTAAGCAAATGATCCTTTCTTATAATACAAAGAAAACAATGTCTGGGCAGGGTAATGTTGCTGAAGACCTACTATGGATACTTGAGCCTTGTCATCAAGAGATCCAGGACATTTTCAGATATTTATGTTGTGTGCACATCAGGGGGTTGGGATTGGGGTGGTGTGAATAGAGAAGTCCCATCTTCCATCCCTGCTACCGTTGAAGGAAAACTCAGTTCAGCAAAATAAAAAAAGGTAAATCCAGCCTAGTTTTAAGAAAGGACCATGAATTTTTGAAGAGCTCAATAGAATACCAACACATTAAACTGTATGCAAAGCCTGTTTTAGTCTTAGTTTTATTTTTTCCCCACCTCTTTTGGAGAACCAAATCATCTTCCCCACTCCTTGATCCCATTTTGTAAGACTTAAATGAAATTTAATAAGAATTTTTCAGTGGCAACTTTGCTCTAGGCAGAGTTCTAAACTCTAGGACCATAGCAGAAAACACAACGAAGACTGTTTGAGGGTGTTTTGCATTCTAGCGAATACAGGTGGAAAATAACAGATGCATTTATACATCAGGTCATGATGAGTACTAGAAAGAAAATAAACCTGGGTAAAGGGAAAGAATTGCTATTTTAGGTAGTATGTTGTATCAAGATCTCTCTGACTTGGTGACTTTTGATCAGAGATATGAAAGAAGTGATCCAAATATTAAGGTAAGAATATTCCAGACACAAATAGTGAATACCTTAAAGTAGGCAAATACCAAAATAGAGGAAGGCCATTGGGAATGTAGTGGAAAGAACAAGGCCAAATTAGTAGATTGAGTAAGAGGTGATAATAACATGGATTCATTGTAGAAAAGAGGGTAACATGAAGTGCTCGAATTTGAGATGTAGTATGTGGATACAGGTTCTAGTTATAGACTCAGTAGAGGGTGACTCCATCATCTGGAGGTTGAAAAATGAGAAAGAACCAGAAAAGGACACTAAAAAAGAACTCACTGAGAGAGAGAGAAAGAAGAGGGTTACATCTTTGATGCTCAGTAAAGAAAACAAGGAGATAGTATCAAATGTATCACAAGTTGAGTCATTAAGGACTGGGGGGGGAGGTCATTGGATTTGGCAATATGGAGGCAGTTAATGACTTTGACAAGAGAATTTTCACTAGATTAATGGGAACAAAGGTTATTTGGAGAGAGATCAAAAAGAGCGGGAAAAGACAAAATGAAATAATGAATACAGACCAGTCTTCAGAGAAAGTGTGTGCATCTCTGTGTTGTTTCTGTAAATAGGAGCAGAGAAATGGGCCACTAGTCAGAATGGCTCATGGAGTTGGGAGAGGTTCCTTTAGAGGTGGGAGACATTACCTAATATCTATATACTGATGTGAGCATTATAGTAGAAAGTGGGGGGGGGACATCAGTAACTAGAAAGGGTGAATCCAATTACCAAATAGATGCCCAGGACTATGTGTAAAGGGATGAAGCCCAGACCATTATACAGAGGAATTGGTCTTTGGCGCATGATCCCTTCAGTTTAACAGGAGGAAAGACAGATGTGAGGTTAAGTATGTAGGTAGATTGTGGATTTGGTGAGTTGGGTTGAGATGAGGGATATTAATCTAAAAGTGCTTATCTGATTTCTCTAATTTTCTTACTGAAATAATAGAAAAAGGATATCAAGAGGGACTGAAAAGAAGAAGGAAATATTAGAGGCATAAGGAGAAACAGAAATAATTTTACCAGAATTGAATTATTTCCAGGTGTTAGGAAGGAAGGGAAATGAGTAAAAGAGTTAACACAGACCTCCTCACAAGTAAAAATAGATCCCAAAGAAGTTTCTTTATGTACCACATTCCAACCATAGAGAATCTTTTCTTTTTTTTTTTTAGGATTTTATTTATTTATTTATTTATTTTTAAATATTTTATTTATTTATTTGACGGCGAGAGAGATCACAAGTAGGCAGAGAGGCAGGCAGAGAGAGAGGAGGAAGCAGGCTCCCCGCCGAGCAGAGAGCCCGATGTGGGCCTCAATCCCAGGACCCTGAGATCATGACCTGAGCAGAAGGCAGAGGCTTTAACCCACTGAGCCACCCAGGCGCCCTAAGATTTTATTTATTTATTTGACAGAGAGAAACACAGCTAGAGAGGGAACACAAGCAGGGTGAATGAGAGAGGGAGAAGCAGGCCTCCCGCTAAGCAGGAAGCCTGACAGGGCACTTGGCCTCAGGATCCCGGGATGATGACCTGAGCCGAAGGCAGACACTTAAGGACTGAGCCACCCAGGTGGCCCAAGAATGTTTTCTTACTCTTTAAATATGTCTCATGTCCAAGATCTCTGAAAATTCTGTTATTCTTATATAAGAACTATGTAACTTTTAATTCTTAAACTTCAATTTAAATTCCAGGAAACCAAGCCTTTCTTGTACAGATCCTAAACTATCATACATTTACTATTTTATATTGTACTTACGTCTTTCCTTTTTGTCAGCAGATTGTGTATTTCTCACATGATGGTAACATATCTCTAGTAGCTGTGGGTAAAATATTGCATATGTTGAAATTAAATAGAACTGTCGTTACATGCAGGTGATTTTGTTCTGTTTTGTGTTCTCCATCCTACAAACATTTAATTCAAAGAGTACCTACAAATTTGCATAGTAAATTTGTTTTTAGAATTATGTGTTGTTTTTAGAATTATAAACTCTTTTTTTTAAAGATTTTATTTATTTATTTGACACAGAGAGAGATCACAAGTAGGCAGAGAGGCAGGCAGAGAGGAGGAAGCAGGCTCCCTGCCGAGCAGAGAGCCCGATGCGGACCTGGATCCCAGGATCCTGAGATCATGACTTGAGCCAAAGGCAGAGGCTTTAACCCACTGAGCCACCCAGGCACCCTAGAATTATAAACTGTTTAACAATTTATTCTTTAATTTAAGTTCGTGTTAACATCTGCACATGGGAGAATACTAGTTCAAAAATGCAAGCCTCCATTGCACTACATACATATTAAAAAAAAAGAAGGAAAGAAAGGAAAAACAAACAAACCAAAACAACCGAGAGGTGTGGAAGGAATAATAATGATAAGAAAATTTCAAAATCTTAAAAGTTCATTGTGAGTTCAATTATTTCTGAAAAGATTAAAATTAAGTATAACTCATCTCCTAGCTAGCAGAGATTTTTTATAGTGTTCCATAATTAACTCAAATGTACTATTCAGTCTTTGACTTTCATACAAATATAAAGGTATAATTTAGATGGGTAGAAACAGGTTTGCAATAAAACAATGTGACAATAAGAGACTTTTTTATTTCATTCAATGTCAGAACCTATAATAGAAAAATCTGTCACTTTTGATGGATAACAGAATATAATTAAATTTAGTCTTTTTTTTTAATTTAGTCTTACTTGAGACTTTTGTTTCAATTTGGTTTCCATTTAACCAAAGATTGCTGTTTAACTTAAAAGCTTGTAAATTTGTTTTTTATATGCACAAAAGGATACTTTTAAAGTACCATACCTGATTTTTAAACACACTTTCAGTTTTATTTGGTCTTCATTATAGTTTTCCTTAAATTAGAGCTGATTCTCTTTAAAAAAGGAGACATGTATTTCTGATTTCTTATTTTGATTTCTTGGAGAGCTTATATTTCTGGTTTTTATACTAGGGATTATGACTGTATGATGTGTATCAGGACAATTTCATTAGGAATTCCTGTTTCTGACTTACACACTGTTGATCACAAAGTTACATATAGCAATCTCTAATGAAAGGAATTTATCGCAAATACTATTCTAGGGGTGTGTCTGTGTGTGTCTGTGTGCGTATACTGTTGAACAAGACGGAGGATATAAAGGTTACCCATTTGTAATAGAAGAATCTTGCTTTTTTCTTTATGATGCAACCATAGTGACTTCCAGAAACCAATACAAACAAAATAACCTAGGGGCACCTGGGTGGGTCAGTGAGTTAATGCCTCTGCCTTCAGCTCAGGTCATGATCTCAGGGTCCAGGGATCTAGGCCCACATCGCATCTGGCTCACTGCTCAGCAGGGAGCCTGCTTCCTCCTCTCTCTCTGCCTGTCTCTCTGCCTACTTGTGACCTCTCTCTCTGACAAGTAAATAAATAAAATATTTTTTTAAAACCCTAGAATTTATGTCATACAAGTACACACAAAATGCACAGCTTGAGGAAAAAGGAACGACAACAATGATATCCATATACTTATGGATTATTTTTAATTTGAAATATATTTATATCCTAACTTACTTCAGAATTCATTGTAGGGAGATCTTATAAATCATCCCATCTTTATAAAAAATAATCCCACTCCATAACTCAAAATCTACCTTAGAGTTATTTTAAGGATTTTAAAGGATTAAAAGGATTTTTTATTTTAAAAGGATTTTATTTTAAGGATTAAAAAATAGAGGTAAATCATAAGGATACTTCTATGTCATAAAATCTGAGAATAGACTGTGTAAGAAACTGATATGATAAAAATTTGACCTAACCTTAGAAGCAGATCACTGGGTTCAAATGAAAAAAACTTACATTTACAATTCAGCAAATATTCATTGTGCATATACTGTTTCTAGACAGTATTGCTCTAGACATCAGGAATAAAGCAATGACCAAGACAGACAAGGTCCCTCCCCTCATAAAACTCAAAATACAAGTGGAGACCGACTATAAATAAAAATTAGATGGTGACAAATATCCTAAAGAAAACACATGTGATAAGAACTGATTAGCATAGGTAACCTAAATGAGCACTGCTAGAAGAAGGTATCTCTGGTCATTGATTTGAACAGAGAATGATAAACATGATCCAGAAGGAAAAGGGTCTCTGCAGAGGACACAAGAAATGTAAAGGCACAGAAATGAAGAGTAAGCTTGAAGAGTTATAGAAACAGAAGAGTTCAGGATAGCTGGATTATAGTGGGGCTTAAAAAGAACCCATAAAAGTTTGGGATACTTTATAGAATGCAAGGGCAGTTTAAGTTTCAACATACCCTGATCCATGTTTACAAAGATCACTTCAACCCCCAGGTGGGGAATGAGTTACACAGGCACCTAATGGAAGCAGAAGGACCACTTACAGGATTCTAGTAAGGGGTAATGGGCATTTGCTCTTGGTCACATAGACGGGAAAAATTGAAATTTGCTTTAAAAGTTTTCTTTCTATATCTCCACATAATCTAACTGTCATTTTCAAATTGTTTTGATGGGGTTGTCGCCTTCCCTTTGGACTTTGGATTGGATGGGCAAAACCCTGTTAACTGATATGATACAATTTGACTTAACTTTAGAAGCAGTCCAAACATGGTATGGAACATATAGTATTGGTACATACAATTTTTCAATAAAAAATGGCTAGTATCTTAATGCACCCTCAGATGGATATTGTAATTTCTTTTAATTAATTTGTGCTAGAGAATCAGTAGGTATAAACTCATAATGATTCATTTAAATTTGGAGATTAATTATGTCACTATTACATATAGTAATGAAAGAACACAGTGTGGTGTTATCCATTATTTATATTTAACTGTGAAGTTTAAAACTAAATGCCAAAAGAGGTATTTACTGCCTTGACTTACCATATGGTACCACCATGACTTTACCACCATGCAGTCATTTTACCCCATATCTGTGAATCAGTCAATCCAGTGCAGTGACACCCAGTAGGAGCAGCCTTGAATAGGAAGAGTAGCAGCAGTTCTTGGGAAGCAACATTAGGTCTCAGACTCACTATTAGAAAGAACTTGACAAGTGCATGTTTCTGTCCCCAATTGATCTGTCAATTTAGATCACTGATGCCAAAAACCAGAAAGGCAAAGTTATCAGGAAATCTCAAGTAAATTAGAAAGATGTCCTCCAGTCACAAATTCTCTTATCCTTCAGCACACAAAGCTAATGTTCCAGGAGTTTAGCTATTGAGCTGGTAAAGGCAATGTCACACCCTGAAGTCCATGGGGAACCATGTCAAGGCGAAACCACAGAACATACTCTTTAATGCTTGTTTTTAAAGACACAGTCCATGGAAGGAACTTTTGCTGCAACTTATAAAAACAATAATCTCACTAACATGCAGTGTGTCCCTTTCTTTATGGGTAACTATTTAAATCTTTCATATAAATATCTTTAATATACATTGATATTGAAATATCAGCTGGATGGTAAAAGTAAAATCCAATAAACAATTAAAATTTCTGCTGTACCCATCTTTTTTTTTTTTTTTTCAGTTCTGGCATGATAATGTCACTGTGATTTTTTTTTTTCTGCTGTGGAAGAATGACTATACCTACTTTTCAGTGATGCTCTTTTGTTCAAAGATATATATCCTCTGTATTTACAAATGTGGTAACAAAGATATACTTTATAAAAAGTTTATTCATTTATTTAATTTTTAGATCTTATATGACAGAGAGAAACACAGCAAGAAGGGAACACAAGCAAGAGGAGAAGCAGGCTTCCTGTCAAGCAGGGAGCCCGATGCAGGGCTTGATCCTGGGATTCCAGGATCATGACCGGAGTTGAAGCCTAAGGACTGAGCCACCCAGGCACCTCTATAAGAAGTTTAATATAAGACTCATTAACCTTGGTTGAAGTAGATTAGAAGGTTTATAAGGTTGTTTCATGCATACTTTGATGAAACATTATTGAGATGGAGGAAAGCCTAATCTTATTTGAAAAGGATGGCTTAATGGATATGCAAATATTGGCTATTCGTGTTCTCTTTTTTTTTTCAGATTATTTATTTATTTATTAGACAGAGAGAGATCTCAAATAGGCAGAGAGGCAGGCAGAGAGAAGAGGAAGCAGGCTCCCTGCCAGGCAGAGTCCAATGCAGACCTCGATCTCAGGATCCTGAGATCATGACCTGAGCCGAAAGCAGAGGCTTTAACCTACTGAGCCACCCAGGCTCCCGTTTTCTTCCTCTCCTCCTCTTCTTCCTCCTCCTCCTCCTCCTCCTTCTCCTCCTCTTCTTCCTCCTCCTCTTCCTTCTCCTTCTTCTACTTCTTCTTCCTCTTTTTTATAACAGCTATATAGCCATAAAGAAATGAGAGTTCTAGAGTTCCAATCTTAAAATCTAGGAAAATAGTGTCTTTCTCTGATGAAAATATTGGGAGGTAGATTATGATTTTTTTGTTACTTTCCCGAGAAAAACCAAAGCTCTGAAAAGATACCTGGACTATTTAACTACTAAGATACACAATAACTCGAAAACTCAGAGAATAAATTTGGATCTGGGGATAGTGTCTGAAAGCATTCTACCTTGGTAAACAAAGAACATGAGTGAGATCACATCGACAGGGCTCACTTTTCCAACAAGTGCCAAAAGAGGATAAGTTCATGTAAGGTGAGAAGAAACTCCTGTCAAGTCAATCCTTGTTTGGGTTAGCACCTGTGGAGGAAGGACATGAATAGTGAATGAATAGCAAAAAAAAAAAAAAAAAGAAATAGTAGAAGAAGTTGGAAAGGCATTAAAGAGGCAAACAATTAAAGGTAAGGCTACATTGAAGTCAGAAGTAGCAACAAGATTTTTCTTTCAAAGACAAATGGAAGCAAAGAGGCACATTGCCATTTGTTACTGCCAGTTTCTCTGATCATTCTGAGTTAGGTGTCAGTTCTCCATGTTCTCAGAAAACTATGTTGATATACTCATCACTTTGTATCATATCACTGCCTTACCTCCCTCTACGATCAGATTAAAAGCAACATGAAGTTGGTTATTTATTTATCCGCAGGGCCTAGCACAAGATAGGCAATACAGTAATTATTTATCAACTATCTGTCAAATCAATGAGCTAGGTTTAAAATTATTATCCCAAGAAAGATAAAGTAATCAAGTAAATATCTCAAACCTAAATATATAATACCCTAGAGTAAAATCTGAGGTAATGTGGAAATACACACAACTGATAAAATTCCAATTAAATACAAAGACATTTGACATTATTTAGCCTATAGGTAAATGATGGTTTATAGGTAAATGATAATTGTGTATTTGGTATTTTGAAATATTGAAAATAGTTTATTAATGCTTCTAGATAACCTTAGTGATTCCTATATGAAGGCTGGTAGGCTAGAACTCGGGAAATCCATAAAAACCAAAGTCTGGAGTAGCCCCAAACTTGGACTCCAAGCTGAGTTTATGGGTGAATGAATGTTAGATGACATCACTGTCAGGAGAGGAAAGCTTCCGACACTGGGAAACAAGACAGACTGACAACACAAAACACAGTTCTTTCTAGTTAACTGATTTATCACTAACAGTTCTACTTTTGCAGTTTCGTACATCGTTGTCACAGAAAACACGAAGGAGAATTGATGAGCATTGCATCTCCAAGTCAATGTTTCCCCCAAGGTGGGTCCAGACATTTAAGGTGGAACCACAATTACTTTTTTTAATATTTTATTTATTTATTTGACACAGAGAGAGATCACAAGTAGGTAGAGAGGCAGGCAGAGAGAGAGAGAGGAGGAAGCAGGATCCCTGCTGAGCAGAGAGCCTGATGTGGGACTTGATCCCAAGGCCCTGAGGTCATGGTCTGAGCCAAAGGCAGAGGCTTAACCCTCTGAGCCACTCAGGTGCCCCACAATTTTTTTTAAGATTTATTTACTTACTTGAGAAACAGAGAGAGCAAGAGAGAAAGGGGGGCACAAGTTGGGGGAGGGACAAAGGGAGAGGGAAAAAGAAAAACCCAAGTAGACTCCTTGCTGAGAACAGAGCCTAACTTGGGGCTCGATCTCACGACCCATGATGTCATGACCTGAGCCAAAATCACAAGTCAGATGCTTAACCAACTAAGCCACCCAGGTGTTCCAACATTTAAAAAGGGCTTATGTTAAAAGTAAAGATTAATACTACAACTCAATTAGGAAATACCATTGAAGCAAAATAGAAACACCTACGTTAAATGAATTACCTACTATATTTAATCTCAGTGTATTTATCTGTGTATAAAATCCTTGACTCAAATAGAATATTCTGAAATTGATAGGACATGGTAATGAATGGGCTAGGTAGAAAAAGTGGGGGAACAAAATGGGTTTTAAAAGAAAGGAAAGTGAGAAAGTTGAATATAAGCTTCAGGCTTCATCTTTGAGAGAATAGCAGAGTCATAACCTATAAAATTATTAAGCAGCAAGATAGAAGACAGCTGGGTGAGAGCATTAGAATTTCTGTCTTAAGCAGAGAAATAATATTCCAAAACTTTTACCCAGGAGGATTTTTGTTTGTTTATAGAATAATAAAGCTCTTTATCACTTTGTCTTTGGTGACTAAAATAGAGAACTGAGAATTTGTGGGAGTTAAGGAATAATGAAGAAGAAAATCACTTTCCTCTCATTTGTAACCCTCCCTTGTTAATGTCTAGTCTTGATTTTTAATCTTCTGTCTATAGGAAGATGGAAAATACCATTTTTATTACAATCAAGTTGAGAAATAGAGGTTGATTTGTTTAAAATTGGTTAAATTAATTAAAGATAAGATTGGGAAGAATTTCATGTGTCCTAAATCCTGATGCTGATGTTAAGCATATTATAACTGCTGAAAGTTTCTAAAATTATTACAATTTGAACAAATGTAAAAATCATATGAAAATGTAACTATGTCAAAAGTTGTGATATCCTTCTATTCATATTTTTCTTTGAAGAGAATAATTCCAAAGGCTAAAGAATACTGATTGTATAATGGCTTTGAAGTTATTACTAATGATAAATCACAGTGTAGAACAATTTTTATTATATATTTTTACAATTTTTTTCTGAAATGTATCTGACTTTAACACAATATAATTTTAACCATATAGTGCTTGCAACTTTTATTAAATGTTATCTACATTCATAGAAAAAATAATGTAAATGCTGTTAATATTGAACAATATTGGTGATTATAAAATATGAGATCATCTAAGAATTATATGCACAGAATGTCATCAGCTTTCATTAGCTATATTTTCTTTAATTATAAGCATAATCTAATAAATATCTATTAGTGTAGAATTCTTATGCATATTAATAGTAATACTATCACTTGAAGAAATGTAATACTATACTCCAATGCAAGATTCATATTTAAAAGGCCCATTCAAATGAAAAACGGAAAGTCATTTTTGAAGGTAATACATTAATTTGATAAAGAAACAAATAGTGATTTAGAGGTCCTTACCAAGCTTATTTTGTACTTACATAGCCTCTTATTAACTACTTGGATAGATCTAGTTTGGGGATAATCAATTTACTTAAGACTCTAGCTGTGATGCCTGGGTGGCTCAGTTGGTTAAGCGACTGCCTTCGGCTCAGGTCATGATCCCGGAGACCCGGGATCGAGTCCCACATCGGGCTCCCTGCTCAGCGGGAAGCCTGCTTCTCCCTCTCTCACTCCCCCTGCTTGTGTTCCCTCTCTCGCTGTGCTTCTCTCTGTCAAATAAATAAAGTTTTTTTTTTAAAAAAAGGCTCTAGCTAGCACACAGGGGTGCAAGAGCATCTGGCTTTGGGGGTTGCACACAGACCAGGTTCAACTAACTGCTCACTGCCCACAAATCCAAAGGCAGAGGGATGAGTAGTGGTTAAACAAGAAAATAATTTATTTCATTGAGATCAACACTGGGAAGACAGTGGACTAGCATCTCAAAGACTGTCTCCAAAATGGCAAAATTACTTCTAGGTTTACATAAGGAAAGTGTGGGGCAAAAGTGAGTGGGTATGTACAGATAGGCAGTGAGGTTACATCTATCATTGTCTTAGAGTCAGTCATGTCAGGGTCTTGCTGGCTCAGGATAGTCCTTACTGTCTGAATGAGTAGTTTCTGTTCCCATGAAGAGATGCTTTGCCTACTGTGTCTTCCACCTGAGCCAAGAGATAAGCTGTAAAGAAGAACTCAAGTAGAACGTTTGAGGTCAAAATTGAGGCAGATGAAGTCCTCTTTCAAGAGCATTAAGTACATGGTTGAATTCAGAATGTTTGGATTAAATTAAATCCAGAGGTTTGTCTCAAATTGTTACTATCAGTTTGGGGGATTATCATTTTGTTAAAACAAGACTTTTACAGGGCAAAATTAAATAGGGAAAGAAGACTGTATTCTAGGCTATTACAATGGAGAATAGAGTTCAGAACACAGTCTGAACTCAACTCTACTGAAACAAAGGCTAGAAGGTTTTTCAGGAGCTATGGTGCAGGAGATAAAGACCATTTGGGTTTGTTAATTGGCCCTGTCCAAGAAAAAAGGTAAACTTCCTTATTTCTTCCTAATAGAAGATAATTTTACATTTGGAGTCAGACACTAGCCAACTGAAGTTCATTAGGTTCCTATCTTTCTGGTGACTGGGAGATGAAAGACAATCTCCTTGATGCTTACATTTCAAAAGAATGCCTCAGTTCTTAAGCAAGGCAATAAATTTAGCAAGAAACTTTTAAAAAAGATTTATAACTCAAAGGGGCAGAGAAAGGAATTATCATTATAATTTTTCTGATTAAATTCTCTAAGAAAAGAAAAACGGATCTGTGCAATTAAGTGATCTGAAATCTATAAGGGTGGGGAGAGAGGGAATTCAGGGTCCTAAAACCAGAAAGAAATCTTTCAAAAAGTTTAGTCAAGCTGATGGAAACATTATGGTCATCTTGGTCAATTATAAGATTTGTAGGAAAAGCCCAGAATGGATTTCATCATTAATTTGTTTTTGGGTAGTTCATTTCTTTTTTAAAGTATCAATTGAGAATATATCAGCCTGAAAAACATGATTCTTACCGTACGTGTTTTCTTGTATTTCATATAAATGCTATTTTTAAACATTTTCTAGTGAATTTGATGCGTTATCAATATTCATTAGTTTTTCATTCCTGTGGGGACACAAACTGAAGTTTTTATCATCACTTTTTTTTCTAAAACTGGACATATGCTAATTTTGTCACCTTTTTTGTTGTCTTTTTTTTTAAGATTTTATTTTTTTTATTAGAGAGAAAGAGAGAGAGAGAGCAAGAGCAGGGGGAGGGTTAGACTTTCCATTGAGCAGGGAGCCCCTGGTGTGCAGATGCAGGAAAGATGATAGGCTTCAAAGCCCATGGCCAAGAAAGAATTCTTTACATGCCTTTGGTGCAAAAAGGTGTCTTTTTTTTAAAGCATCAGGACAGGGATAGGACCTGTGGGCAGAAAGAGCTGCCCTGGGGTTAAAAGGAGTGGCACATTATATACTTTCAAGTTGGGAGGAGGTTAGGGATGGTGCAAGCATCCCAGGTATTTTGGAACAAGATTTCCAGGATCCTGAGGGGGCTAGCAATTGTTAGGAAAGGTCATTTATTACTCTTTAGTAATAATTCAGTCATGAGACTCTTCAGATTATATCAGTCAGTCATATGCTTGGGAAATGATTGCAAACATGGATCTTGGGTGGGTAGAGATAAAGGAAGTTTCCAAAGGAATTTTTATATGGTAAAGTACACTTACAGAATCCTAGAGGTTGGGCTAAGCAAGCTCTTATAAAATAATAAAAATAAAATTTATTTATAAAATAAATTTATCTGTAAAATCTTATTTTGCCCTTGGCAAAGTATTAACATGGAGACAGCTGAGTTCCTAGAAGAATGCTACTCTGCCTGTTTTAAGGACTTGTCAATGGGCTTTAGATAGTAAGGAAATTTAATAATTTTTCTTCTGCCTTTGTTTCCCACATCAGTGCTACATAAGATTATGTAGAGTTGAGAGAGTTGAGTGATTTGCTGCAGGTAGAGTACTTAGAACTGGCACCTGGTGTGTGCTGTGGAAGTGTTAGCAAATCTCCTTGCTTTTCCTGTATGTGGTATTCTTGTTCTCCTCTTTCTTCCTCATTATTGCTATTATTATCATTGCTATTGATACCATCATCATCACCTAAAATCTGTACTGAAACTTCTAAACGCAAAGTTGTATAAAGAAATAGTTTTAAGCATTTGATGGATTTGAATTGTCCTTGAAAGGTTAAACTGATTTCTGAGTCTCTTCTCTTTCCACATCTAAAAGTGAGGGTACCAGGCACCTGGCCGGCTCAACTGGTAGAGTGCGTGACTCTTGATCTTAGGGTTGTAAGCTCAAGCCCATGTTGGGCCTAAAGCTTACTTCAAAACAAAACAAAACAAAAACAAAAAACTAACTAACTAAATGAATGAATGAATAAATGAATGAATAAAATGGAGGTAATGGTAATACTTGTAATAGTATTACTTCATGGACTAGTAAGGATTAAATGAGCTAAAGAAAAGAAATAATTCTGTAGAGTTTCTATATGAATTCTGGTTCCCTTCTTTTTTCTTTTTTTTCCATACATAGTAAAGATTTTTTCTATATTCTATATTATAGTATAATTCTCCTAGTGAATACTCAAAGTTTAATTTTTAATTCCCTTTATATTTTCACCTTTACCATATGATTGGGATATCAGTGCCACAGAAAAGTGCCCGACACATGGAAGACATTTGGTAAATATTCGTTCAAAAGATAGAGAGAAGGAAAGGAAAGGAAAGGAAAGGAAAGGAAAGGAAAGGAAAGGACTAAGATGAACTAAGATGAAGGGAACATTTATTTATTTTTTTAACAGATTTTATTTATTTGACAGAAAAGCAGCTAGAGAGAGAACACAAGCAGGGGAGTGAGAGAGGGAGAAGCAGGTTTCGGAGACAGATGCGGGGCTCGATCCTCAGACTCCTGAGACTCCTGAATCATGACCTGAGCCAAGGCAGATGCTTAATGACTGCACCACCCAGGCATCCTGGGAACATTTATTTTTTAATTTATGCTTTGTCCATATATTTTTGGAGCATTTTTGTCAGATTTTTGATGTCAATGTTGAGAATGCAAAACTTAAGATACAATATTTGTGAACTCTTTTATTATTTTATTTTTTTATTCTTTTAGTTTGTGAACTCTTTATACCTTTCAGATCATATATGGTTAGTAAAGATTTCTGAAGTGGGTGAGGTAAGGGAGAGAGAAGGAGAGTTGGAGTGTAGAATGGAGAATGGAAAAAGGAAGAGGTAGATGAGAGAAGGGAGAGGTAAGAAGGGAGGGAGGATAAATAGAAAAAAAAAAGAAGCAAGGAAAAAAAGGAAAAGAGAAGAAAGTACAAAAGGGGATGAAGGAAGTGAAGGAAGGGGAAGAAAAAGGAAGGGAAGAAAAGGAAAGAGAGAGAGACAGAGAATGTAAGGAAAGAAAGAAAGGAAGGAAAGAAAACAAACAAACATCAGGAGATTTTGACTTAAATATAACCTTCCCTTATGATAAAAACCCAGTGCATCTTGCCAACATTTCTGCCCCTGAAGCCTGATGCCTCCTATCACCTTCAAGCCTTCACCTTGCTTTGTAAATATGGTCCAGTGTGGCCTTACACAAACAGATAGAGCACCCATTTTAAAACTATTCTTTGGGGCAGCTGGGTGGCTCAGTCATTAAGCAGCTGCCTTTGGCTCAGGTCATGATCCCGGAATCCTGTGCTTGAGCCCTGCATTGGGCTCCCTGCTTCTCCCTCTCTTACTCCCCTACTTGTGTTCCCCCTTTAGTTGTGTTTATGTCTGTCCAAAAAATAAATAAAATCTGTAAAAAAAATAAAACTATTCTTTTCCTCACTTGTCCTATTTCTTTCTTCTTCAAGTGATCCAATTTTATATTTATTTTTTAACCCATGTTTTCTGACAATCTTTATTGAAAAATGTTTCAGAGTATTGTAAAGTTCTTTTTTAGGGTCTAAATACAGTTTTATGGATATCCTAAACATATTGTACCTTTCCACTGCCTATCTCACACCCTATCATTTCAAAAGTATAACAAATACTGAAAATGTAAATTGAACATATAAATAGCTAAATAGCTATAATACTCATAGTTGGTATGAATATGTATGTTCCCATCAAAGAAATTTAATTAATTAATTAATTAATGCACAAAATATTACATGCAAATAATTGTGATTTGTGTATTTTATATACAAGAGATTCAAGTGCATACAAACCAAAGAACTTCTCAATGGCAAATTCTGCTTCCAATATTAAAATTATGTAAAAAGGTATTTCCAAATCTGCTAAACTTTTGTTTCAAGATTGTCATTAATATAGCTTGAATTAGGGGCGCCTGGGTGGCTCAGTTGGTTAAGCGACTGCCTTCGGCTCAGGTCATGACCCTGGAGACCCGGGATCGAGTCCCACATTGGGCGCCCTGCTTGGCAGGAA
The DNA here is from genome assembly GCA_004023965.1 of Spilogale gracilis. Classification (NCBI taxonomy): domain Eukaryota; kingdom Metazoa; phylum Chordata; class Mammalia; order Carnivora; family Mephitidae; genus Spilogale; species Spilogale gracilis. The sequence goes on from PITA01000865.1 coordinate 19,023, forward strand.
GCCTGCTTCTCCCTCTCTCACTCCCCCTGCTTGTGTTCCCTCTCTGGCTGTGTTTCTCTCTGTAAAATAAATAAAATCTTAATATATATATTAAAATAAATCTTTATATATATATATAGCTTGAATTGAACATTATTAGTGATCATTGTGAGAAGAGTATAGATTTAATAATCTCTTTCTGATTGAGAGAAATCAAAGTCAAAGTCTGTCTATATCATTCAAATAGACTGTCTTGTAGATAATTTAAAAACTGAATATTTTATACATAAGAAATTTTATGGACTGAATTTTTGTGTGTCTCCGCCATATATATATTGAAGTCTCAACCACCTGTGTAATAGTATTTGAGGGTGGAGCCTCTGGGAAGTAAATAGGTGTAGCTGAGGGGATTAGTGTCCTGAAGAAGAGATGCCAGTGCTGACTCAGTAGAAATTATCTAAATTGAAGATTCAGAAAATTTTTTAAGTAAAATGGAGATTCAGTGACCTGGGAAGATAACGAGTAATATAATTAAGTGTGGTTCTGAAAGGAGAGAAGAAGAACAGAGCAGAAAAAGTTTCAAAGAAATAATGGCTCAAAATATGTTCAGTTTTGTGAAATACAGCAACCCTTATATCTAGAAACTCAGTGAAACAAAAGCAAAGATGAGAAGATCCTTAAGAAAATGTTAGCAAATTGAATCTAATAATAAATAAAAGTGTCATTCACCATGACAAGTTGGATCTTATCCATGGAATGTAGGACTGTTTTAACATTTAAAGAGCAATTAATCTAAATGACAACATTAATAAGGGAGAAATATCATATGAATGCAACATTCAACAATCTTGAACACCCAGTTATGTTAATAACTCACAATAAAATGAGATTAGATGAAAAATTCCTCAATTTGATAAAGCATAGTTCTGAAAACTTACAGGTAACATCATATTTATTGACAAAATATATCCCCCTCCCAAGACTGGGAAGAAGACATGGATGTGAGTTCTTGTTACTTAATTTAACATTGTATTAGAATTTTGCTAGTGCAATCAGGCAAGAAATGAGGTGAAAATGACTGACAAGGAAGGTGTAAAATATTTTTTTATTCACACATGGCATTACTGGATATGTAAAAAATCCTGAAATCTTGAAATATAAAAAATATGATAAATATTAAGTTTTAAAAATTCATAAAATACATGGTCAATATATTTAAAAAGCAGTTGCATATAATAGAAACAACTGGAAAATTAAATTAAAACACAGTACCATTTTCAATGCATTAAAATCATAGAAACTTCATAAATTTAGTGGAAAATGTGCAATATCTTTGCATTTAAAACTAAAACATTTCTGAGAGAAATTAAAGAAAGTCTATGCTAAGATAAATCATGTTTATGGTTTGAAAATTTCAATATTGTTAAATGTTTGTTCTCCTCAAGGTAGTTTACAAATTCAAAACAACCCTTATGAAAACCCCAACAGCTAATTTGTTACTAATTAACCAATCTATTGTCAAATTACTCCATAACTAAAAAGACCTAGAAACCTACAACAATCAGAACAAAAGCAAGCCTAAGTTTGGACGTACGCTGCTTGATTTTAAAACCTATTATACAACTTCATTAAAAGACAAAGAGTTACTGACATAAGCATGGGCAAATAGAAAAATGGAACAGAGAAGAGTCTACACATAGTTGACCATAGTAGATGCACACATATGTAAACAACTGGTTTTTTACAAAGGTGCCTAGACAGTTCAATGGAAAATATAAAAATCTTACATCATATAAAAAAATTATTTTGAGATGATGAATTTTGTGTAACTGTAGAGCTGTTAAAATAGTAAAATTTCTAGAAGAAAACATAGGAAAAATAGCTTTACGTCCTTGCAAATATAAGCCACAGCCTGGGAGAAAATATTTGATATGCATCTGAAAAGGAATTATATCTAAAATGCATAAAGAAACATCAAACGTGATGGAAAATGACAAAATCTGCACACTCGTCCAATAAAAACATAAAAATGTGCTGAACTTTATCATTTGCTAGGGAAATACAAATTGAAACTACAGATATGACTTTAGCTCTACCAGAACGTCCAAAATTAAAAGAAGTGATGACAAAAGACAAAATTATAGACCTAAATTCACCATTATATACTGTTGTTACATAAAATTCTTTACCATTTTCAAAAAATAGTTTTTTATAAAGTAATCCATACACCTATACATGATGTAGCTAGATATTTACCAAAGAGAGATGCAAACAAGTCCATAAAATTACTCGTATAAGGATGACTAGAGAGCTTTATCATTAATAATCAAATATCCATTAATGACAGGATAATGGATAAATTATAATATATTTATAAATTTAATACAATAATGCATAGAGCAATGAACTATGGGTACATCAATAGCATGGGTGGATCTTCATTCAATATATCTTGGTACAATATATTAACATAGGAAGCCAGACACAAAAAAAGTACACACTATATCATGACATTTTTAGGAGGTTAAGACACAGGCCAGATTTATATAGAGAGCAGAAATAAAAACATAGATCACCTATGCAGAGAAAAGTTTAATAGGGAGGGGTTAGAAGAAAACTCTCCGGTAATGGAAATTTTCTATATTCTGATTTGGCGATTAGTCTTATGGTATATAAACATGCCAAAACTCCCTTTAACAAGCACAAATTATACATTTTACTTTACATAAATTCTAACTTCAATTTTAAATCATTTTTAAAAATATTAATTGGTGACTTCTATTAGATGGCTTTTGAGTTTATGGCTTTCTGATAGAGTGCCAATGGCATGTAGTTTCCAAAAATAACAAGTTCCATTTGTTTGGAGCTTTACTAAGTATTTTGCCTGCATCATATTGACCATGAAGAATATGATATCTATTCTATCACACACCAATTTCACAGGAAAAATGAAAATTCCGTGAAAGAAGATATTTTAAGAACTATTGTGCCATCACTGATGTATCTTTCATGTCTACAACAGACCCAGGTGATACAATAAACACATATTAAATATATGCTGAATGAATTACAATGAATGAGGAAATAAAATATAACTTGAAAATTTAAAAAAAAATCTTTTTAAAAAATTATGGTCACCTCACCACTGAATTCAGAACATGCAGAGCAAAATTCCACCTTCTTCTCCTTAAGTGTTCCTAAGCACTATCATCCCTATGGCTTGATCCCTCATTCTCCTGGTTCCTTCCGTTTTCTCTCTACTTCTATCCCCGGCTGCCTCTTTCCTAAGTCTTGATGTTCCAACTGCTACTCGCTGCTTTTATAATCCTGAGGTTCCTCACATTCTCAGTCTTCTGGTAATGACATGGTTCCTCTTGGCATATCAAAAGTAATACCCGCATATAGAAAAATGTGGAGACACAGCAGCAGCCTCAGTTGATTAGGATGCTTTAATCCTGAATAAATTTTGGAACTCATCAGTTTGGCATGACCATTAAGATATAACCATGACAAGTAATGCTCTTAAATCCTTCAACAGCGTTTTGTTTCACACAGATGGCATTTGTTTTTTGAAAGTCCCAGGGAAGTAAAGCGAGCAGTTTCTGCCAGAGAACTGAGCATTTGCTCTGCATGGCTGTCTTTGTCTAGTATTGAGCCACATGTGTTGCCCACACTTACAAAAGTCCAATTTTCTTTGTGGAGTACACCCTTGATACTTTGAGAACAGGAAATTTCAACCTGGGATTTGAAGACGAGCTTCCACATTGAGCATTACAAGGAGAGAAAATGGGTGGAGTTCAAATTAATACACAAAGAAATGCTTTCAGATCATAACTGTGTCATAAAATCATCAGTCCGTTGTGAACTACCAATCCTACTCAAAGTATAAATTCTACCCACAAGAGTGCCACAATTGATAAAAGGAAAGGTTTATGAATGACCACTCAAACTGACTTGAAAATACCTGGTACACTAAAAACTGATGGAATAGTAAGAAATCTCCGTGCATATGAACAATGAAAATGTGAGAACGGTATGTCACACGAAGTCATCAAAATAATTTTCATAATGATCCACAGAAAAAGATATAATGTTTTATCATGGTGGAGAAGCTCATCAACAAAACAAAACAAAACAGGAAAAGACAAATCAGAAATTCAAACTAAGGTGTTGGTAAACAGAAAATTAGATCATGGAAAGCATTCATATTGAATTTTGTAATAGAGCTGCTATTGCGAGAGAGAGAGAGAGAGAGAGAGAGAGAGAGAGAAATAAAAGAAAAAAGAAAAAAAAAAGTGTCTCAATGACTTTAGACCCTACTGACAAACAGAAACAATTTTGGTTGCAGGATTTTGTGATTGTTTATGTATTTATGTATCCAACTACACAGTATAATCCAGCTAAATGCTTGTTGGTTGGTTTTGAATATATCACAGTGACAGCATACTGGAACTTCATGTTTAAAAACACTTTACTAAACTTAATTGCATTAGTTGGTGTCTTGAATATGCATCATTTAAAATAAAGTTTCCCATAAAATTCCAATCCTATTTAAATGAAACATATGGAGACATGCTCTGATCTTCACAGTTCCCATTTACTGAGCTGTTTATTCTAACAATCTATTAATTTATCTATTTTTATCCCTTGATTCCATTCAGTTTTCAATCCATAAAAAGATATATTTTCCAAACAATAAATTATGCTTAATGTTTACCAGGTTTTACTCTTAAACTTATGCATTTCACATTTCAGTTGACACAGCAGGGTGTCCCAGCTTTGCTTCACAGTAGTTCTATTAAGAATTCATCTTCTCCTTTTTTAAGTCAATTAAATTGCCATCTCTTACATCAGTATCATCTGTTTGTCTATTATTTATCATCTATCCATCATCTCTGCTTTAAAAAAGGTTAAAAACCAAAATTGTCATCCAAATATGTTTCCTATTATGAAATTATTGTAAATATATAAAAATTACTTATATTTGGTAGAGTGAACCACTTTTGCCCTTTGCAAAGTTAGAAGTTATAAATTAATAACACACATGCCATCTTTAATATACATATAAAATAACCTCCTCTGTGTAATATACACATATTTGTGCAATCAATGAAAACTATGGATTATTTCTTAATGAGTGTGTCTGTGCACTTGTGTGTGATATATGCAAAGTTGTATTTTAGAATACTTTGGCTGACTACATATAAAACCTTCAGTTAACGATAAAAGATTATTGTCAGGGCACCTGGGTGGCTCAGAGGGTTAAAGCCTCTGTCTTTGGCTCGGGTCATTATCTCAAGGTCCTAGGATAGAGTCCCACATCAGGTTCTCCGTTCAGCAGGGAACCTGCTTCCTCCTCTCTCTGCCTATCTCTCTGCCTACTTGTGATCTCTCTCTCTGTCAAATAATTAAATAAAATCTTTTAAAAAAAAGATTATTGTCAATCATGGTACAAGGTATGAATCAGAACTTTAAAATTTAGAGAAAAAAAAAAACCCTACAAAGTGGAAGTCTCATTCTCTTTGGTCCTAGATCATATTAATAACTGAATTAAACATACTGATTTCAAAAATCTACGTAATAGATTTTTGTTTCAAGCTACTGTATATCAGTTCACAGCTGCTTGAATGATGGCAGCCTGCATAATTAATAAGTTCCTTAACTCAAACAATTTATATCAACAACAAATAAAGCTATTTTATTGAATGTTTTACTTGGACAGTTTAATCAAATCATTGTTTTATGATGCTTTTTTACTAACTATAGCTGTGCATAAAGTGCTGCATTTTGGACATCTTAAATCAGTATGTTAAAAAATTAATTAAAATACTCAATAATTGAAATAATTAGGAAAAATTACATGGATAGAACAAGTAAGTTATCAGAAATTGTCCATAATCTGTCAGACAGCTTCCCTAATAAAATAATTGATAGACTTTGTCACTGCAGTTTAAGTGAATTATATAACTTAGTCAATACATCATCTTCAGATTCCTTCCAGTTCCTGTAAGCATTAAAGATATGTGATCAGATTTGGATGCCAAAAATTATTTAAACTCCTAAAACTATTTTGATATTCTTCTTCCCTCAAACTTACAGACTTGAAAATGCTACTTATTTTCAATGTTTTTCTCAAGACTCTGTTTCTTATTTTCTGGCTTCCCCAGGCTTTTGGAATCTTTGGGTCATAGAAATAGAATTAACAGTGAAATCATTTAAGCAATATTAAATTAATACTCTTGATGATACAAGTAAAAACAATATATAATATTAAAATACAAAATACAGGAGCCTGGCATTAGACACTGAAAGAAAATTCCTCAAATTAAGTAGGTAGCCTAGACTAAAGAGACTTAAATGAAGAATAGACAGTGTTAGTTTGAGGGGCCATTACAAAAATGTTCTGAATTATTCAGATAAAAAATCTGGTTGCAAGCAACTGCCTCTTTGCACCTTTTATGCTTCTTGTTGGTATGGATATATGTGTATTTGTGTGCATGTGTTATGTGAGTGTGTGTATAGTTGGTATACACACATACATATTTCTTTTTTTAAGATTTATGTATTTCCTTGAGAGAGAGAGAGAGCGCATGTGTGCAAGCAGGAGAGGAGGACAAAGGGAGAAGCAAGAAAAGCAGACCCCCTGCTGAGCAGAGAGCCACATGTGGGGCTTGATCCCAGGAGCCCAAGATCATGACCTCAGCCAAAATCAAGAGTCAGAAGCTTAACAAACTGAACTATCCAGGCCCTCCTGTTCTTATTATATATGGTATTTGTATGTGTGCGTGTGCATGTGCGTGTGCGTGTGTGTGTGCGTGTGTGTGTGTGTGTGTGTGTGTATACACACAGAGAGAGAGAGAGAGATGAAAGATGGAAAAGTGAAAAGATTTGTATCTAACTGTAGTAAATGCATGGTGCAAAAGTGAGAGCAGTTTCAAACACTTGTTTTCTGTTAATTGTCAACTTTCTTATATAATGATGAAGATACTTATATCTGTGCATGGTAGAATAGATGGTGTTCTTTTAGAAGGTAGAACCAGTGAATCTTAAATATTTTAGTTTATTTTTTCAAATACCTATTATCATGTTCTAAAATGATTATTATGCTAAGAACTGAGAGATATTCATTCATTAGAAATTAATCATTATCCCCTTTATAAAATACTGTTTTATTAATATCCTAATACAATCATTATAAATCGAATAAGGAAAAGTTATAGGAGAGCCAACATCATGAAAACAGCTATAAAAGCTAATTTTTAATATTTATTTAAAAAGCTAATTTTTTTTAAAAAGTTTAAATCTACTTAAAAATATTGAAGAATACTGCTTCAGTAGCCAGCATTTGAACCAAGATCCTACAGAGATCTTACAGAGGAAAACCAAATTTCTGTACCACTTTTCTCTTACTGATTGCTGCAAAGGATTGAGGTGCTGAGAAACTGATCAGAGCTTCGAGCAGTCTTTTAGGACTAGAAAAGTGGAAATCGGGATTGATGTCAACTAAGGGAGCCAGAACTAGGGATTCTAAGATCACAGAAAAAAGAGGAATGCAGAGAGGGGAGACTAATACTTGGCACTTCTTAGCCATTTGCTGATTTTTAAACTTTAGCCAAAATGCTAAGAGGCTGAAGGGAGCTTTTCCCAGTTTTATGGATAGGGGAGACAAACGTTTAGTTCAGGTCCTGCCAAAGAAGTTAGGCTCTGGTAAATACATCAAGCCTCAACTGAGATGAGAGCAAACCCAGATAAATCCTCTCATAAAGGATGAAAACCAGCTTTGAATCAGTTCTACCCCAGACTGATTAAATTGATCTGCCCTACTCTACTGCCTGCCAGAAATTTAAAAAAAAGATATTCATCTCTGACTGAACATAACTACATGTAGAATCACAAATTATCTTCACAATTGTGGATACAGAGTGTTCAACATTCAATCAAAAATGAGCAGATTTGTAACAAGTAGAACTAAATAGCTGAAAACCAAGGGATTAAAAGTCAATTCTTATTGGAATTATCAGGTATATATATTTAATCAAGGATAATTAATATGCACAATAATATATATTATGATAGATGTCAGCAGGATATTGGAAACTGTAAAATGAATCATGTAATAATTCTGGATTTAGCAGTAAGAGCATAGTTTAAGATACAAATAAAGTGGGAGCACTTGGGTGACTCAGTTGGTTAAGCATCTGCCTTCAACTCAGGTCATGATCCCAGGATCCCAGGATAGAGCCTTGTATTGTTCGGGCTCCCTGCTCAGCAGAGAGCCTGCTTCTCCCACTACCACCAGCTTGTGTGTGTGTTCCCTCTCTAGGCTGTCTCTCTCGATATATCAAATAAATAAAATCTAAAAAAAATAAAAAGAGTAAAGGTTAGTGAATAGGGAGATAGGTCATTAGGAAATAGCTTCAACCACAGAAAGAGATATTGAAAATGCAGGAAGGAAGTAAGATAGAAGATGTATCCATGATGAAGAGTCCTGGAATATCTTCCAGATCCCCTGAATGAAAGGAGAGAGAGGGGAGGTAAGAAAGGGTGAAGTAAATTAAGCTGAGATGTGGCAATATGAAGGAAGAAAAAAGAGAAGGGAAGGGAAATGAAAGAGGAAAATGAGAACAGAAGAGAGAAGAGAAGGGAAGAGAGAAGCAATAAGTTAAACAGTGACCAAGAATTTCCAGAAATGAATGAAAAGGTAAACTCGGAATTAATGACAGCTACATACTTTAGAATATATAAAAATAAAACCTCAAATTACTAAAAATAAAAAAAATCCAAAGACAGACTATCTCAAATTTAAAAAGAAACTTTTCTTCAAAGGATCATCAATATCACTTACAGAAGACTTTATAATAAACAGCAAAGCTAGAAGAGTGTGTTATTCAAAGGCTGGAAAAGATGACGGCCAACCTCGAATTCTAAACTCCCTAAAAATATACTCAGAAATGAAGTCACAATACGGCATTTTTTTAATTTATTTATTTGACAGAGAGAGAGAGAGAGAGATCACAAGTAGGCAGAGAGGCAGGCAGAGAGAGAGGAGGAAGCAGGCTCCCTGCTGAGCAGAGTCCCATTTGGGTCTTGATCCCAGGACCCTGAGATCATGACCTGAGCTGAAGTCAGAGACTTTAATCCACTGAGCCACCCAGGCGCCCAATAAGGCATTTTTATAAAAACAAAAAAACAATTTATTATCAGCTGGTCCAAAGAAAGTAAGTTTTTCAATGAAGGGAAATAATTACATCTAAAAGCACAGAAACGCAGGGAGAAATAAATATCAATGAGAAGAGTGAACCAATATATGGAGAATTAAAATGCAGGGCACATATCACTGGTACTGGGAAGGTAGAAGGAAACAGAAGGGTAAGCAGTAGTGTAGCTAGAGATAGGGGTTCTAAGGTACTTACGTTGTTTCAGATGCCAGGAGTATTGATTTATACTAAATATATTAGGTCAAGGAAGTATGTTGTTGTTCTAAGGTAAGAGTGAACTTTGTTAAACTTCGCTCCTTAAGAGTGAACAGCAGCAAACAGACAGAAAATAGGGAGGAGTGCCTTTCCTTTCAGTAATCCCTGGTGTAACAACCAAGTGAATATCAATCTTAAAAGACTTTAGAACTTTTGATATCCTTTAATTTTGTTACTATTTCTGCATTTTCCCCCAAATATAATGAGAGTTAAATAGAATTCACCAACTGACAAGCTGTAATTTGGACATGAAAAGGAAAGGTATCATCAAATGCCCTTCAAAATCAGAATTACAATCAAATGAAAGCCTATGAGAATTAAGTATTTAGCCTTCCTTTTCAGTTGTGTTAAGCATTCAAATAACTAAACAATTTTGTAAATGCTGACTGTGAGTAAGGGGGAGCTGAAGGTTTTTTTGAGGGTCACTACTTTGCACCATCAGAGGAAATGCATGATTGATTGCCTGAATGTACTATTTTTCCATAACACAGAATGACTTTGGAGAGACTTCAAAAGGATTTAGAAAGTGAACTCTAAGTGTTTTTCCATGACTTGACTACTCAGGTTTTTTTTGTTGTTGTTGTTTTGTTTGTTTATTTTTTGCTTTGGAAGAAAAGAACTGGATTTATTATTTGAAGTGCAGCATTTATATGTTTGCATATGAAGGTGTTTTCAAGAATGGGGAGTTTTCAAGAGATAAAAGATTTTTCAGTTGGCAGCAGTTCTTAGAAAGCATCATCCCCCTACCCGTTTTTTCCCCAAGATTTCATTTATTTATTATTTATTTGACAGAGAGAGAGGGAGAGAGAGGGAGAGAGAGAGAGCGCTTACTCAGGGGGAGCAGCAGGCAGAGGGAGAGGGAAAGGATGCTTCCCGCTGAGCAGGGAGCCCTTTGGAGGGCAGCAGGAAGCCGTCCAAAGGGCTACCTGCAGGGCTTGATTGGGGCTTGGTGCAGGGGCTCAATGCAGGGTTCAATCCCAGGATCCTGGATCATGACCTGAGAAGAAGGCAGGCACTTAACCCACTGAGGCCACCAGGGCCCCCGCATCAATTCTCTTTTTAATACAAATTCAGTGACTTTAATTTCTATGTATGTGAAGAGGGGCTAGCTAGAAGAGGAAAATCTTTAAATTAAAAAAAAATGTAATATTTTTCAGGATATTTTAGATTTCTTATTTTTCCTATTATTGCTCATTCTCACTCATATTACTACTTTCCTTTTGTTCATTTTGTACAGCTTATTGTGATTTTTTTTCAGGCAGAGAGCTATTGTAATATGTCATTACTGCATAGAAAAGGCTGCAGGTTGGAAATGAATGCACTATGCCCTTGAAAATTTCAGTTATCTTCATAAATAATTTATATTTAAGATTTTTGATGAGATTCTAACTATAACAAAATGTGAAAAATAATTTAATGAGAAACTTAAATAATTTTGCCATACCAGTTCTCTCTGAAGTTGGTTGGGAAATTGAATAATGATGTGAGAAGTCCAGTGTTTTGTTTTCTTTGGAGTGTTATTTTTTCAAATAGAAAAGGTAATTAAAATCACCACTTATTTTAGAAATCGAGATTGAGTCTTCATCAAAAAAGGGAAAAAATTAAAATCATTACTAGGCTCAAGTTTAAGGAATAAGTCACCTGTTTCTAAAATATGTTCCTCTATCTCCACATAAAACCTATCAATTTCTGTCTAGTCACCATAACCTAACTTCCTTTAATAGTTACTTAAAAATATTATTTAGCTACAAGTTTACTTGTATTATTTAAAATGTAAAACATAATTTAATTATGATTATTATATTCAATATTCAATACATAATTTCATTATAATGAAGCTTTAGTGCTTTTTTTTCCTGCCAGTAAATTCAAATGAATGTCAAGTCTTCAGTGTCCCTTCTTTTTTACAGTGCCAGTGGGATTTTAAAAATGCATTAATTAATTCCCCATAGGGCCATAATTATAAACTACAATGCATAAACCAATCATTTCAAACTTTTCCAATGCCCTACCTAAAACGAACTGTAGAGAGAATTATATCACTCCTCAAAAGAATTATGTAGGTTATGAAATTTCTTATTTCTTTTGAACCTTCAGATTCTTCTGGTGGTATTTTTCAAATACATATGTCTTTGCATCCTACATCTATTTCCAGCCTGTCTAGAACAGGAACAGTGCCTAACAATCTATAGACCAAATTGGGATCACAGAGAAGGAATGATCATGTCTCTCCTGTTTGGCAGTTTTCCCTCATATTGTACGTATGCTCCATATGCTATACCCTGCTCCCACAGGCAAAAAAGATAAGCTGTTTATGCTCCTGAGGAAATTTTAAATGCTATTTCAAAGCGTTTCTTTTGCATTCTGCCACCAAACTATCACAAATTATGCAATTATCAGTTCTATTTTTCCCACTGGAGAATCATCACTATTCTTGAATGGGTGACACGAACTTCATTCCCGTAAAAATCATTGGAATTTTCAATCATTTCTCATTGTCTTCTGTGTAGCTGTTTTATGCTCCTCTCTGAAAAATACTCCAGCATAACTTGAGCAGAGGTAAAAGCAAAGGGAAATTATTCCTTGCTCATCCAAAGAATGTACTTGAAGACAGGCAAAGGCCCAACAGATTATCTCAGGAGGTCACAATGCCTCATCTTCCACACAGTCTACTTTGGATGTAAATGATTTGGTTGTCTCATCTGGGAAACAGCAGATAAAATTGTCATTTTACTTGTCAAGATTATTGTTTCCTAAATCAAGAATATCTTTGGATTTCTGGAGATCCCCCATTCTCAAATTGTATGAATATTCTTAATGAGCTGCAACTTAGATAAATAACTCTCATAATATTGCCAAGCCTCAAGTCCTGAAAAATAGAATTTTCTTTGCAGTTGGAAGACAGGAAGACACAACGTCTAGGGTCAAAACAATAATACTGTCTCATTACAAGTATATTGTTCATTTTTTGCTTTTGTTTTTTTTGCTCATTTTAGTTTCTCTTTAAATAACAATGAAATAGTTTGTGTAAAAAAGGAAAGACTTAATATATGACATTCTAAGAAAGGTGAACCTATAAGAATTGTATTCCTATCAGTAGTTCCGGGACCTAAGGGTGGGACAAAAATAAATACTACAAAAGGTAATGAAAACATGTCTTTGGACAATGGAAATATTCTTTATTTGGATTGTGATGTGGTTGTACCACTGCATAAGTTTGCCAAAATTCACTGAATAGTACACCTAAAAGGACGAATTTTATTTTAATAAACAAAAAAGAAAGGATTTTTAAAATATTAATTTATATCAATGGAGGGCTCTAACTATATGGAATTAAATTAGAGCCATATCAGGGAGAATCTTTAGACTTCAAGTATATGAATTAGGTTGACCTATGGATCAAAATGTTTGACATGAAAGTTTTTGCTATCCAATGCAGTAGGAAGAATGTCATTTCCATTTTTAGAAATGTTCAAATGGTGGTTGGTTCAGCTTTAGAAGTGGATGATCTAAACTAATGACAAATAATGTCATTGATAGAAAAGACTATAGGAGTATAATTGAAATGTTGACAATGGTTTAGGAAATATATTTTTATTAGAAAAATAATTTATAATATATCAAATTCAGTTAAAAATATTGAACATTGAAAATTAAAACGAAGATAATTTTTCCTTTTTGCTACAAAGGAAACACTAAGAGTAGTATTCTAAAAAAATTGCTTTTGTTATGAAGATTTCTTCCCACATTCTATTCTTCACTTAGTCATAGTTTGGGTAACTCTAATGTTGATTATAAAAGAGATATTAGTCATGATAGAAGTTCTTAGGGTACCTGGGGGCTCAGTTGGTTCAGTTTCTGGCTCTTGATTTTGGCTTAGGTCATGATCTCAGAGTTGTGGGTGGGATTCAGCCCCCATCCTCCAGCATGGAACCTGCTTGGGATTCTCTCTTTCCCTCTCCCTCTGCCCCCACCCCAATCTTTAAAAAAAAGAAAACAAAGAAGTTCTTGATAGAGGTAGAATTAGTTAGATCAGTTGTTAAAATTTTTAGTTGTTAAAATGTTAAAATATAAGTTAATATACGTATGATTCATGAAGCATTCATTATCTGAAAGATTCCATGAAAAAACATTTATAGTATTAATTAATATAACTAATAATTATACCTTTGATATATAGTTTATGCTAATTGACTGCTTATCTGTTGCATTTTGTGCAAGTGTTGCCATTTCTTATCTCTCAATATCATCGTAACTCTGTGTTACCTTCAAACCTCATATTGATATCAGTATCAGTGCCAGGTTGGGTAGCTACTTCTGATGAGCCAGAGTCAGTTTTAAATTACTGTAGAAATAAGCTTTAATCTAGAAACAAGTAACTACTCTGTTAGCAAGTTTCAAGTATAAGATACAATATTATGAACTAGTCGCTATGCTGTACATTAGATCCCCAGAACTTAATCATTTTATAACTGAAAGTTTGTACCATTTGACTGACATTTCCCCATTTTCTTTACTTGATAGCCTCTGGCAACCACCATTCTACTCTCTGAGTCTAATTTTTTTAGATCATTCATAAAAGTGAGCAGGTAGTATATTTGTGTAATTTCATAGCATAATGTCCTTCAGGTTCATCCATGTTGTCATAAATGGCAGGGTTTCCTTCTTTTTATGTTTGAAAAATATTTTATTGTGTATATACACTATACTTTATAATTCACTCATTGACAAACACTTATTATGGCTATTGTGAATAATTCTGTCAATGAATCTCATTGTATATATCCTTTAGATATATATCAAGAAATTGAGATTGCTGGATCATATGGTAGTTATATTTTTAATTTTTTGAAGAAACACCATACAGTTTTTCATTATAACTGTATCAATTTACATTTCCAAAACAGTGTACAAGTAATCCATGTTATTTCTAAAGATAAATAGGTTTTCCTTTTAACTTTCTTTAACCAAATTAATGCACAAAATCTTTTTTTTTTTTTAAGATTTTATTTATTTGACAGAGAGAAACACAGCGAGAGAGGGAACACAAGCAGGAGGAATGAGAGAGGGAGAAGCAGGCTTCCTTCCGAGCAGGGAGCCCAATGTGGGACTCGATCCCAGGTCTCCAGGATCATGACCGGAGCCGAAGGCAGTCGCTTAACCAACTGAGCCACCCAGGTGCCCCTACAAAATCTTTAATAAAATAACAAAACAACAATTTTTGGTATGTGCATTAAAAACATATTGAGAGAGGGGCAGTTTTAATAATGCAGGAAATTATCTCAAGTATACCTGAAAACTAGAATAGAATTATTTTAATTAATATTAGATTTCCCCTAGTATCTGGAAAAAAATGGCAGGATATAAACTCCTATGCATTTAGAATTCAGAAAAAAAAAAGATTTCTGAACTATATCCCCAACAACCTAGTATTTAATATAGTATATATGGAAAAAATATTTCTTTGAGAAAAAAGTACTATTCATAAAATAATTAAAACATTGCAAAGGGATTCACAAACTACTCTATGATTACACTGGATATAATACATGTGGGGATATATCTCTTTCTATAAATCATTTACATCTAAATCTTAGCTTTATATTTTCATATTTATAAAGACAGATTCTTATTATATTTTGTTTATTCCACTGGACTGAGATTTATAATTTATTATTAAATAAGAATTCTAGTCTGTTAGGAACAATCATTTTAAAAATATATTTAGTTGTTACTAATAATGCAGAAGGCAGTTTGCTTATACTTATTATTGAATAAGAATTCCATATCTAAAATGATTAGAAATTATGAAAATAAAATGGAAGTACAGTAACTATACTAATGGAAGGAAAATTAACTTGAAAATTTGCACAGAGCATATTGGCTGGGTAGAGCATTTGTAATCTCCATACTCCTTAGTGGAGGGCATGGATGTACAGTTATGCTGAGAATTTAATTAAGAGCAGAGTGTTGACTTTTCTCCTTGCTTTTATGATTCTCAGATTAAATTACCATTTCTTACCCTTCCACACTTTGTTTATTCATTACATTTTTATCGTTACTGTTTTTGTTTATGTTTAAACAACTGCAACAGAAATTTCCCTGTAACACTGCTCTCCCACAAACAGGAATGCCTGTTCCCCTCTATGATTAGGTAAGACAATGGCTGCTGGTCACTAGATTTAGTCCTGGAGAAAAACACAGGTAAAATTTATTTCAAACCTAGTAGATTAGGGGTGCCTGGCTGGCTCAGTCAGTGAGCATACAATTCTTGATCTTGGAGGTGTGGCTTTAATCCCAGGTTGAGTATAGCGATTACTTAAAAATAAAATCTTAAAAAATAATAAATTAATATTAAAATACATTTGTAGTAAAATTCTGTCATTTCATTGCTAATTTTGTTATGAGCTGTTTTTGTTTTTTTTTCTTGAGCCAGGGTATACCTCAAGAGTATGTACCTTACCTGACTCAACTATAGTCCCATCTTCCTGACCAACGTCCTTGAATTCTGTTCTGACCTTACTGTCCCAGCTCTGTTATGAACTTGCTCTCTGATTTGCTTTCAGATCTAACCTGTTTCTTTACTACTGATTTTTCCAATTCTGTACTCTTCACATTCTAAGGGTTATGTGGGAAAATGTCAGTCAAATGGTACAAACTTTCAGTTATAAGATGATTAAGTTCTGGGGATCTAATGTACAGCATAGTGACTACAGTTAATAATATTGCATCTTATACTTGAAATTTGTTAACAGAGTAGATTTTAGTGTTGCCACCATACACAAACAAGGTAGCTATGTGAAGTGATATATGTGTTAATTAGCCTAATTGTTGGCTATATATTTGATCTATATTTGACATATATCAAATCATCATATTATGCACATGAAATATATAAAATTTTAATGTACAATTACACCTCAATAAACTAGGGAAAAAAGGAATATAGTGGGTAAGTCCCAGAAAATATTGCAGGGAAGATAATCCTCTTGTATCATCACACTGAATATCATGGTTGCTCTTTTCTAATTAGGCTGTACAGTTATATCTTCTGTTCTACCTCCAACTTCTGCTGTGTTGAGAATTCCTCAGTAGCTGCATCCCCTTTCTGGAACTTACACTTGATACAAATATGTCTTGGGAGAGCTGTAGGTCACTTGTATTGTATCATAAACTGGTATTCTCACACAAATTTAATAACCAACCACACTCTATAGGATGAAGATGAGAGATGAAATAGTGAAGGGTCAGATATGCTCAATCTGCTGCCTCACTGTTTACTGTTATCTCTGTGTCTGGGGAAATTACATAAATGAAGAGAGAGACTGCTATGTAGTAAGCTCACAACATATATTCTTTAACATAATGTAATGATGAGCAGTCGCTTAATATACTACAAACATTTTCTCTCTTTACTGTTTTAATACATATCAAATAAGGAAAATGAAAACAGCACAAAAATGTATTTTTTCATCCTAAAATATTTATGGTGGTAATATATAATTTTATCAATATTTTATGTAATTATTAAAATTCACAATATGGAGGAAATTATCCTTATTTATAAAAATAAGAATAGCCTTAAAAGAGCTTTAAAAAAGAAAACACCAAGAATATTATTACTCTAATAAACATTTTTTAGTTATTTTTATGACCTTTTTCAATGATTAGCATGTACATTTCACTTTATGATAAATATTAGCAGAACTGAAATGTCAGACACATTTCTGAATATATATAGATAAATAACTATATAGATAAGTAATATATAGATACTATTTATAAATCAATAATATATTTTATAGATAAATACTCACAAGGATAGTATGCGAAATGAAAAAACAATTGCTAATTACATTTTGATAAATATCATACACAGGCACTGCCTAAGCTACAAGAAGATTACACAAAAAAAGAGTCTGGGACTGTTTCCAAGCCAAAATTATGTTTGAGCTGAATCTTTTTTTTTTTTTTAAGATTTTATTTATTTATTTGACATAGAGAAACACAGCGAGAGAGGGAACACAAGCAGGGGGAGTGAGAGAGGGAGAAACAGGCTTCCCACCAAGTAGGGAGCCCAATGTGGGGCTCGATGTGGGGCTCGATGTGGGGCTCAATCCCGGATCTCCGGGATCATGACCCTAGCTAAAGGCAATCACTTAACCAACTGAACCACCCAGGAGCCCCTGTTTAAGCTCATTCTTGAATGTGATCATCTGTAAGTCAACTAAACAGGTTGAAGAACAATGGAGTTGTGAAATAAAAGATGTTTCAGAAGGAATGGACATATCTCGTATGGAATATGGAAACAGCCTAGAGTATTTGGGCCCACATGGAATATGAATAAATTCGAAAATATGGTGAGAGATTAAGTGTGAGAATGAAGCAAAGGAGGTCACAGAGAACATTTTAGGTCACATTAAAGCAGTAGTTCTCAAAATATCATCCCAAGACCACCTGAAAAAATGTCAGTTGTCAAGGTCTCCTCAAAACTACTGAATCAGAAACTCTGAGACAGTGTCCGGGGAAACTTTTTTTTTTTTTTTAAACAAGACCCTCCGATTCTAATGCATATTCAAGTTTAAGAACCACTACACTAAAATGTATTTCTCTGGCATTACAAAGCCTTGCACTTATAAGGCTGAGAGAGAAGCCTAAATGAGCATTTTAAAACAATCCATTGACAGATCCATTGTAAGGAGATGAGAATAAAAGGGAGAAGATGGGTTCAATAAGGTTCAGTTCAGGGGAGAACTGATGATGTTCTGAATTATAAGTGTGGTGATAAAGAGGATGGAGCAGATTTAAGAGAAATTTTGGGTGTAATATTGAGATATGCACAAGAGGATGTAGAAATATAAGATTAAAGGGATGAGTTTTGATTGATTTCTAGTTATCTAGCTTTGTGAACTAAGTAAACCAATTATATTACACATGCAGTTCCTATTGGCATATATGATCAATTTATATTTTCCTTTATTTGAAATCTTTTTTTTAAAAACTCACTTATAGGGGCACCTGGGTGACTCAGTTGGTTAAGCAACTGCCTTCGACTCAGGTCATGATCCTGGAGACCCTGCATCAGGCTCCTGCCTTGTCGGGAAGCCTGCTTCTGCTTCTCTCACTCCCCCTGCTTGTGTTCCCTCTCTAGCTGTGCCTCTCTGTCAAATAAATAAGTAAGTTCTTTAAAAAATAAAAAAATAAAGAAATAAAAACTGAGTTATACTCTAGATTTTTGTATATTCCTTATGTGTTTTAAGCCAAATATCTACAACAATGTAAGTATCTACAATAATTTAAATAACTGAGTTTCCTCTTTATAGGAACTTACACTATATATGGTAAATTGTACATTATCACCTGATACCTTGAAACAATTTTTGTGGACATATGAAAGTGATCATTAATATACTATTAATTCCAATTACCAAGTAGACAAATGTTAATATTCTTTTAAAGTAAGTGTACTGATATGAATTCTAAGTTTATTACAGAAAATGTAACTAAGAGTGAGAACCAGACAATACAGTTTTTCTCTTTTTTTATTGCTCCCAAATAACACATTTATTCACACTTCTTAACCATTTAATATTAATGATAATATTTTTATTCTAAGATGGTGCTTTATAAAGCTTACTTTAATATCATTTCATCAAGAATGTGTAGTAAGGGACATCTGGCCCACTCAGTCAGAAGAGCAGGTGACATTTGATCTTGGGGTCATGAGTTTGAGGTGCATGTTGGGTGTAGAGATTACTTAAATAAATAAACTTTAAAAAAAGAATATTTAGTAATAGGTATCTCTGACACTTTCACTATAAGTGGAACCAACATACTTGAGCCATGGAAATGGAAGAAAGCAACGAAGAGAAGAAACTAAGAAAACTTGTTTTTTAACAATGGAAAGAGAGACACAAGTCGATATAGTGCATACAGCAAGTATTATAAGAACCTCATATGCATTCTCTTATTTTACGTTCCAGTGAACTATAAATTAGGAAATAATATTTGT
This sequence comes from Spilogale gracilis, assembly GCA_004023965.1. Classification (NCBI taxonomy): domain Eukaryota; kingdom Metazoa; phylum Chordata; class Mammalia; order Carnivora; family Mephitidae; genus Spilogale; species Spilogale gracilis. The sequence continues at coordinate 38,487 of PITA01000865.1, forward strand.
TATCTAAATTTTTCAATATTAACCCTTAAGTAATTTAACAGAACTGAAAACATAAATATAAGAGAATTTATATCCAGATATGTTTGCTTCTGGTTTCTTAATTATTCTTTACCACTTTATAAAAAATAAGATGAAAATGAAGTGACTAGACAAATACATAGGTACAAAGGTAGATTTAGTATAATAAAGCAAAGAAAACAGAAATATCCAAAATGAAGATGAACTTATTGTTAGTTGCTTGTGTGTGTGTGTGTGTGTGTGTGTGTGTGTGTGTGTGTTGTGTGTTGTTTGGTGAGACTAACCAACTTTGAATTTTACAGTAAAAAACATGATCGTTGCATTTGGGGTATCTATTAAATACTGTAATACTGGTATTTTCCTTCCTATATATGATTTTGACAATACTATGCTAGCTATTTAATGAAACATTGTTTATAAGAGAAAAATAAATTATATTCACAATATGAGCAAGCATAAACACAAGGGAGGAAGAAGGAGAAACATTAGTGTAATACCAGAGATAATAAAATTGTTCAACCTTCAAAAATCAAATGTAGAAAAATCATAAATAAGAAAAAGTCAGAAAAAAGAAATATCAATAAAATTCCCTTTTTTATCACATTTGCTTTTCTTCAGGATGACTATATTTGAGAAAAGTTTATTCTTAGTGTACATATCCCCTTACACATTTATAAAATTTTACTAAGTTATATTTCAACATTTCCCTATCAAATGACTAGCAAAATATTCTACTGTTTAGAAATAATACCATGGAAGGTCAGACAACATACCAGACTACTACTGTGAACAAAAGTGTATTTTTGGAAATGCAGATAAATATGATATGTTCATAATTGTATAAAATATTATAGCTCATTATGACCAATTTCTGCTGATATACTGCATATTCTTTTAAAAAAGAAACAACATTTTCAATAAAAATAAAGTAGCTAATTGAAATATCCTTAAATAATTATTCTTTTGTGGGTACTACTGCTTGAGGTATGGTAATAATTACAAAAGTCACATCAGCATTTCTAAAAATATATCCTCCTGGTGTAGTAAATTGATGAGTGAGTCATATTGTTTTAGCAATTTTCTTTTCAGAATATATAAATATTCATATATAATAAATTTAGTTGCCCAATATGAAAGTTGCTGATACAGAGCTTAAGTGTTCGTAGTAATAAAAATCACTATTAGGTGAAGGGTAACAGGGAGCTCCTCTGAGATACATAGGAATTCATGTTTAGGTTATTGTCTCCCTTATATTAAGCAATTTACCACCATAATCACAATTTATCCCAGCCTAAACTGAAAGTCTCCCACAGAACATTAATGCTTGCATTAATGTAGACTTTGCTAGCTAACATTTTTCTCTGTGACAGTTTCATGTTCAAAATTGTATATGCACGGCTCTCTATGCATATAATTTTATGATTATATTTTAAAATGTAATGACTCCATAATTTATACCTGAAAAAGTCATCAATGGTTTTAATAATGTTAATAAATTGAATAATTAATATTAATTATTTTAAAGATATTTAGAATATATTGAGTCAGAATACCTAGGTTCGGGACTTTGTTATCATCATTAGAGGTGATCTTATTTTCATTTGCTTTCTCTCTGCTGACCTAAGAAGAAAATCAATGAAGTTCTAATGACTAAAAATTATATATGTTCTATAGTATACATGGGGGGGATCTTTCTGTTCTGAGGTGAAAATTAAGGTGTGCCTTAGCAAATGTAACGAATGTACAAAAAAAGACTATACGGACAACTGAATAAATTGAATAAATCAAAAGACAAATAGGTGATAAAGTATATGGTGCACATGTTAGCTCTAACTGTTCTAGTGGAGCACGGATTCCTTTTATGTAATTACATATTTATGAAAATGAAAATATTTTATTATGTGTTCTGTATCCCACATTAAAATATCAGAAATCAAAACAAAATGTTTTAAAAACATTTTTGTCATCAGAGACTATTAACAGGCCTGATACTCTGTACTCATGTTAATTAAATAAAATGAAATATATTTAAACTTTATTGGGCAATTATAGTGCATTAAATACTAAGTATTTTCAGTATGTTAATTTGAAAATATTATCAATATCACACATGAAGTAATTGAGCCCAGTGACAAAATAATATTCCCAAGATCAAACAAGTGCCCAAGCCTATGTTCAATTGAAGATTTCTGAGTAAAATAATATTATTAATACCATGATAATAATAGTAGCTAAGACATATAATATTAAGGGCCAAAATGTTTTCTAAGCCCTTATTCATATCAACCCATTTAATGCATATAACCATCTCTGAAGTAGGTAGGGTATTACTCTTAATTTACCAAAGGGGAAAACGTGACACAAAGAGAGAGGTTATGATGAGTAACTGCTTCATAGTTATACAGGTAGAGTGTTGAAGAGCTGAGATTATAAAACCAGTTGGTTCAGTAGTTTTTCTTTTAGACACTAAACATTATAGCTTCTCAGAATGGCCATTTCTGCTTATGAAGCAACTTGGTCCCTGTATGAATACACTCTATAAATAATTACTGGATGTGGTATACATAAATACATTTGGGAGAGGGGAAGTGAGAAATGGTCTAGAAATGCAGATTCACTCATTCAGCAAACATTATGAAATTTCAACATAAGATTAGGTTATGCAAATCATGAAGATCACCAAAATTCATAATCCTAATATTAACTTCTATGATATAATTATTACTTGGCAATGTCATTTCAGGCAGCACAGTTAAATAAAAATAAGGAACAGCCTATAAAACAAAAAAGAAATCCTTAGCTTCTAATCCTCAGCTACAAAATCAATAGCCATTGAATAGTCATTTAGTTTACCTGAATCTCAGATTCTTGATCTGTTAAATGAGGATTATAAACTCCTGATATGATTGCTTTAATGAGCTATTAGAATATTATTGACTTAATGTTTTTGAAAAGGCTATGTACTTCCAGTGCTATGCAAACTTTCCATAATATCTTCATGATTTATATACATTTAACTCCCATATAAGATAGTAAACTTCGTCAGAACAGTGCATAATATCTCTTGGAAGTTCCCACAATATACAGCAAAATGTTTCATACTTAGATTTTCCTCTTGAGAACAGAATGCCCAAATGTTTAGCTCTAATATAGATAAACATTCCTCTGAAAGCATTCATTCATTAGCTCTGCAAGCTTGAGCAAATGACTTAAATTCTTTGACTTAACATTGCTCATCTAATATATATATATATATATATATATATTTAAACTCAGCGACTACTTCCTCTTGTTTTTAAATGAGACATTGAAACAATGTTTGCAAACCAATGACACAGAGTAAATGTATAATAAATATTATAGATAGTGAAATATGTATTCATGAAAAGTTAACAGGGAATTGATGGGATCATCCTGGTTTTCTCAGGACTGTTACAGTTTCAGAAATTGAAGTTCCTCATTGTAGAACCTATTGTAGAACTCTTGCCTGAACCTTAGATAAAATGTGGCAATCAGCGACCAATTTTCAAAAAACACAGGAATCCTCTAGTGAAGCAACTGATCCTATCTCCTCTGCTTTCTGTAACACATCAGACAGTAAAAAGTCCCCCACCTCTTTTTCACTTCTAAACCATGTGTTGTTTGTTGAAACAACTAAATTCTCATGGAACATTTCTGACCTGGTAAACAATTGCACACATTTTTGCTGTCTCTATCTCCTATGCTAGATTCTAATATGAGAAAATCCTGCAAAATGGGAAAATCATTAGATATACAACTCTTATTTCTCTTTTTAATGGATTTTCGTTCTGTAAATGCTCCCATTTTTCCTTCTCTATCCTTTTTGTTTTTTAGCTTTGATGTTTTTGAGTATGAAATACACTCTACTCTCCCCCACCCAAAGGTAAGAGTAGACCAGAAAAGGTTCATTTGTATTGCCTACATGTATTTTTTCTCAACTTTTCTAAATGTTCCATGCTTCTCTGCTTCATTTAATGATTCATTGAACATCTGCTATCTGCTTTGCTTGTTATTAAGTATAGGTCTAGAGATGAGCTCATAAGGAAACATTACAAGTGAGGATAACATAGATAAACACAAAAAGTAGAATAAATTTTTAGAGTTGAGTCTGGCTGAGAAGGGAAAAGAATAAGAAATGTTTCACATGGGGTGAAGCCTGAGATTGAGTTGAAAAATGAGTAACTTTTCTTCAGTTGGAAGAGGAAGTAGAAATTATCATCTCTAGTCAGAGAACCATACGGTGGCTATAACACATTTTGGTGTACTCAGAGAAGTGCAACCGGTTCAGAACCGACAGACAATAGGGTAGAGGGAAAGGTAAGACTTATCACAAATTGAGCTAGAAACTAGGCAGGGCAAGACTATGAAGACCCAATATTTGGTGAATATTACTTTCTTCTCTGTCTTTTATCTTTACTGTGTTTACCTTCTTATCCATTTATGCTCTTCAGATTTAACAAATTTGAGTGGAAATGATAGAAGAAAGGGATGCATTCCCTCTCCCTTTACCATCATTACTAAAAATGAGTCAGTGTTAGAGTAAAAAAAATAATAAAAACTGGTGGCAGCTATATTTATCTTTTAACTAATGTATTTCTTAATATTTTTGCAGTCTCATCTCCATCATAAATTCATTTAAAAACTAAAATAAAACAAAATAAAGTGCTGCCAAAGAGCTTTGGTGCTGCCTAGATTATATGAGTGTATTCAGCATAGAATGACAGCATAGATAATGAAGCCATGGGGACACAGGGCCTGGGCAATAGCAAAAAGAAAAGGCCTACATAAAGAAAACATTACACCAGCCCCTGCATTTCAGGTTGTCTTTACCTACCACCTCCATATGTGATTTCATTCCCTCATGATCCAAGCAGTACGAACAGTGGAAAGTGTACAATCACAACACAGCTGTGAAATTCAGGAAATTAACACTTTGGTGACACTGTTATCTAATCTACAGGTTTTGTTAATGTCTTCAATTATCTTGGTAATGTCCTTTATTGAAAAAGAAAATCCAAAATCATGCATTACTTTCAGTTGTCATATTTTAATCCTTCAATCTTGCATACCTTCTGAGCCTCTTTTTTTTTCTTTTCTCTTATTTTTCTTCTTTTGGGTATTTCTTGATGGTGACATTTTTTAAGTTTATAGAGTTATTTTAAAATACTCATCAATTTGGGGTTGTGTGATATTACCTCATGAGTTAAATAGCCTTTGGGCAGAAATACTTCATACTTCATACGGATGTTGTATACTATATGGGAAGGCACATACACTGAATTTGTTTAATTACTGATGATAATGCTCAAGGTAGAATTTAATAAATCACCAAAATAATTTAACATGATAGAGCTGTGGCTTGGAAGTTTAAGTTTCCAGTTAATCAGACTACATTTGGACTGACTTGTGCTGTGCTGTGTTCACATGTTGAAAAAGAGATTACTTTTATTTTTGTAATAGAGATTACTTACAGGGATTTATACTTACATAAAAAACATTTTTAATTTATTTTTTGGAAGAGAAAAAGCCAGAGGAGGGACAGAGATAGAGGGAAAGAGAAAATCCCACATAGGCTCTATGCTGAGTGTGGAGTCCCCCTCAAAGCTTAATGTCATGACCTGGAGATCATGACCTGAGCTGATATCTAGAGTCTGACAACTGACTGAGCCACCCACGTAATAAAATACATTTAAAACCATGAAACGGCACTAGCATAATGTTGCATATTTCTTGAATAACTTCCAAATTTATTAAAACAATGATATTTGGTAATATAACCAATATGTTTTTAATATTTAAATCCAATTACAATTTTATCATGAATGGCCATCCTAGTTCTGACAGCGGCTCATGCAAATTTTTTAAGTTTTTATTTTAATTCCAGCTAGCATACAGTGTAATATTAGTTTCAGGTGTACAATATAGAGATTCAGCACTTCTATACAGCACCCAGTGCTCATCGCAGCAAGTGCACTCCTTAATCCCCATCACCTGCTTTACCCATTCACCCCACCTACCTCCCCTCTGGTAACCATCAGTTTGTTCTATAGTTGAGTTTGTTTCTTGGTTTACCTTGCTTTCTTTTATTTATTTCCCCTTTGTTCGTTTGTTTTGTTTCTTAAATTCCATATATAAATGAAATCATGGTATTTATCTTTCTCTGACAGACTTACTTTAGCATATTTTTTGGCTGAGTAATATTCTATTGTATAAATACACTACCTCTTTATCCATTCATCAGTTGATGGGCACTTAGGCTGTTTCCATAATTTGGCTGCTATAGATAATGCTACTATAAACATCAGGGTACATGCAGTCCTTAGAATCAGTATTTTTGTATTCTTTGGGCAAATAGCTAGAAGTGCAATCATTGGATTGTAGAGTAGTTCTCTTTTTAACTTGTTTTTTTTTTTTTAAGATTTTATTTATTTATTTGACACAAAGAGAGATCACAAGTAGGCAGACAGGCAGGCAGAGAGAGAGAGAGGAAGCAGGCTCCCTGCCAAGCAGAGAGCCCCATGTGACCTTGATCCCAGGATCCTGAGATCATGACCTGAGCTGAAGGCAGAGGCTTTAACCCACTGAGACACCCAGGTGCCCTCTTTTTAACTTTTTGAGAAAGCTCCATTCTGTTTTTCAGAGTGGTTGCAACAGTTTGCATTCCCACCAACAGTGCAAGAGAGTTCGCCTTTCTCTACATGCTTGCCAACGGTTTTTATTTATCTTTTTAGTCCTAGTCATTCTGACAGGTGTAAGGTGATATTCGCTGTGGTTTTGATTTGCATTTCCCTGATGCTGAGTGATGTTGAGCATCTTTTTATGGGTCTGTTGGCCATCTGTATGTATTTTTTGGAAAACGTCATGTCTTCTGTCCACTTTTGAATTGGATTATTTGTTTTTGAGGTGTTGAGTTTTATAAGTTCTTTATATATTTTGGATATTAACCCTTTATCAGATATGTGATTTGTACTTACCAGAGCACACTGAGGGCAGACAACATATCTTATTCACTGTTTGATCAAGAGCTAACTCATAGACATTTCTAAATAAAGGTTTTAGTAGACTTTTGTTATACTTTATAAAGATATCCTTGAATTCTAAATGCTCACTAATTCAGATTAAGCTTTTTCCAACATGGAGAACAGTGGGAGAAAGAAAGGAAATGTGAACTGCGGTAAATTAGAGAGGGAGATGAAGCATGAGAGACTTTGGACTCTGAGAAATGAACTGAGGATTTTGGAAGGGAGGGGTTTGGGGTGGTGAGGACAGGAATTGCATGGAGCACTGGGTATGGGGCATAAACAATGAGTCTTGGAACACTGAAAAAATAAAATAAATTATTATAAAACAAACACACACACACAAGCTTTTTCCAGTTAGCTTTAATTAATGATGCTTTATTGTTTGTTGATGAATTCAGTAAGTAATTATTAACTTCTTCTCCAAATCGTTGTAATAAACACTGTGAGTTGAAAAATAAGACATAGTCCCTTACCTAAAGAAATGTGCAATTTTATATGAATATAACATCATTATTGTATTCTTGTACTGGTTACATATTTTGTAATTTCAGTTTTATTGCCTAGTAGAAATGCATTTTTCTTTTCTTTTTATTTTAAAGATTTTATTTATTTCTTTGACAGAGAGAGAGATCACAAGTAGGCAGAGAGGCAGGCAGAGAGAGAGGAGGAAGCAAGCTCTCTGCTGAGCAGAGAGCCCGACACGGGCCTGGATCCCAGGACCCTGAGATCATGACCTGAGCCGAAAGCAGAGGCTTTAACCCACTGAGCCACCCAGGCACCTGAAATGCATTTTTTAACACCGAAACTACCATAGAGCAATTATTAAGAGTATGGGCTTTGGTATTAGAATAAAACGTCTAGTTTCAGTTTATGGAATTTTCTAGAAATGTCACTTTTAACACTTCACATAAACTCAATAAGCTTTTGTTTCTTCATAAGCAGGATTGTTGTGAGAACGAATGTGAATGAGAGATAATGTACCAAATTGTAAGGTGTACAATTTTAATTCAAAATAGGCAAATGAAGTTACATCAATTATTTAATAATTATATACCTCTGCCAAAGATGAGTTTAATATTTCAAAATACCTGATTTGTATTTAATACTCTGAATTAATTTGAGAATGGATTATTCTTTCTTGAATTATTCTTTTTTTCTCTCTTTTTTTTTGTTACTTAAATTTTTTTCCAGTGTTCCAAGATTCATTGCCCATGCCCAACGCCCAGTGCTCTACGCAATAGGTGCCCCCAGTACCCACCACCAGGTTCTCCCATCCCCCCACCCCCATCCCTCCAAGTCCCTCAGTTTGTTTCTGTGTCCAAAGTCTCTGTTGTTTCATTTTTCTCCCTGGATTACCCTACTTCCTATTTACTTAATGACACTACAGCCAAAGGGCTGGTATCCAAGATCTATAAAGAACTACTCAAACTCAACATCCAAAAAGGAGATGAACACATCAAAAAATGGGCAAGAGACATGAAGAGGCACTTCTCCGTAGAAGATATACAAACGGCCAACAGACACATGAAAAAATGTTCAGCGTCACTAGCTATCAGGGAATTATTCTTTTTTAAAAGTATTTGAGTTATCTTGATTATTTATTATTTTAAGTAACTTCTCTTGTACATTATATAAAATATTGCTGTTATACTATAGAAGAATAGGAAGGTAAAGATTACTTAGATTTTCTAATATTGTTGTACCTTATTATTAAGGTGATAGTGGTTAAGGCTACTTAATAGTCTAATTTTACTTAAATACAGAGGTGGGTTTTTTCCTTCAAAAGTAAAATTAATCCTTGAAAATGCTTTATCATATTTGGAATCAGTAATAGTTTAGGATTTAAGGTGCATTTTATTACTTTAATAATTTTGTAAATGGTTTGCAGCCTGTCAAAGATACAGTTATCCTCAGCTCAGCACCTAATCCATTACAGTTGACTGTAATTCTCTGTCTATGTGCCCTTGCTTCTCAACCTCCAATACATTTAGATAATTTTGGCTGAGATACAAAAGTAATAAAGTTGCAGACAGCAGTGCAGCATACAGGTTCTTCAAGCATGCTATTTTTTTCGGCATGCACAGTGTGCCTATAAATTTAAGTGAATAATTTAGTTACTACTGAATTCTTAAGCTTATAAATTTTTGACATGTACAATTATCTGTAAGCACTTAGGGTAGTTATTTTAAATCCTGATCCTGATGAGGCCAGAATCAATTCCACTATGCCCAATATCAGACACTTTGAAAAGTAGATGAAACAGCTATCTATTGTATTAGTATAATAATGGATATGATTTGTTTATCATTACATTTTGTAATGTATTTTTGGTATCAAATGAGTTTATAAAATGGAATATTTTTAAAAGACATTAATTTTCCCTCATTTAATCCAATATGAATCAAAATCCCACAGGGAATGTCATAACACTTCACAATATAATTCTGAAATGCTAACAGTGATTCAAATAATGGACCAGCTTAAGAAAATAAAATATTTTTAAAAGGGGAAATTTCTCCCATTCTTAAAAACAGTGTAAAGCTTTAATTAATTAAAGATTTGTGAACTCATATATATTGAAATATATATATATAATAAGATATATATATATATCTTAATGAATGAGCCCATCATCCATATATAATTATTCTGTCTAAAAACCTAGTTGTTGGGGCACCTGGGTGGCTCAGTTAGTTAAGCAACTGCCTTTGGCTGAGGTCATGATGCTGGAGACCCAGGATCAAGCCCCACATCAGGCTCCCTGCTCAGCAGAAAGCCTGCTTCTCCCTCTCTCACTCCCCCTGCCCGTGTTCCCTCTCTGGCTGTGTTTCTATCTATCAATAAATAAAATCTTTAAAAATAAATAAATAAATAAATAAATAAATAAATAAATAAATAAATAAATAACCTAGTTGTCGTAATTAAAATCTCCTTTTTCTGGCCTCCAATAGCCAGTCTGGCTAAGTGTTATTCTAAACATCCCTGAAGTCCGCCCTTTTACTCCTATCTCCCAAACTAGCGTAATTCCAAATTCAGTATCATTTTTCACTTGGATAAATTACTCATTTGAGTAGCCACATGTTCCAGACACACAATTGCCCTCCCCATATACTAGCCTAAGTGAATTGTTTTAAGTTTGGTATCAATCTTCTATTAATATTCTTCAGTGGCTTACCACCACTGCTCTTCTCCAGCCAATGCAATGCCACTGAAACATTCTGAACAGCCCTGTTTAATCTAGCTCCTGCGTCCTTCTTGAGCTAGATGGAGGAAGTCTGACTTCCTCTCTCTGCCAAACTGGCATTCTTTCAAATTTCTGAATGTACCCTGCACCCTGACGCATCAGGACCACTGCACATGTTCTTTCTTTCGCTTCTACTGGTTTCTCTCCTATACTCCCCCTCATATGCATAATCTCTAAGAACTCAGCTCAAAGCCAGTTATTCAGCAAAACCATCCCGTTCCTGATATATAGTCACAAAACACCATACACTTCTCTATTAAAACAGCCACAGTATTTGGTTATAAATGTGTTGCGTGATTATTTGATTAGTGACTGTTTCTCCCATTAAAATTAAAGTCACTTTATATGTGTGTTTTTGTCCAACATTTTATTCTCATGATCTAACAGAGGGCCTGGCATAGAGTAAGTGCTCACTGATTTAATATATGATTAAACAGCAAGACACAGGCTCTTTGGTTTTCCAATGCATTTTATTTTCAATTTTAAAGGCATTGAATAGCATTTAATTTATCCCACTCTGCTGCCCACTTAAGTTCACCAAAAACATCAAGTTAACACAGAGCTGATAAGATAAACTTACAAATCCTTTGACCTGGCAGACTTAAGTATCTTAAAACATGGCTATTCTTTAAAACTTATTTCATATTTTAACTCTCTATAAACCCTCTGCCTTTGCCACATTGACTTACCCTTTATCTCCCAAGATATTCCATATTCTTCTATTTCAACATGTCTGTGCTCTGGATCCCTTCAGCTCTAAAAAGACTTACCTAAGCGGAATGTTAGTTGTCTTTTACTGTGTGTGTTTATATATAAAATATATAACTGTATAACTATATATATATAGTTACATATATAATTGAGAATTTGCTGTTTACTGTTATGCATTCTTTCATATCTTCATGTATGGATACGTCTTTTACAACTAGACTTTAAATTATCGCAAATATGAACAACAATTATTTTTTACATGAAATCATTTTCTTAATATGGGTTTGTAAAAACCTTACTGATTAATTGACAGATGGATTAAAATTTAGAAATTAAGGATTAAAGTAAGGAATTATAAAAAAATAGTCTTGGTGCAAATGTAAGTTCAGTGATTTCATATGACGTCTTAGCTGATGCAATTCAAAAACAATTCATAATATCAAGTTAAGATTTCAAGAAGTTTTAATTTTTCCGATTGGTAACCATGAAGCATTCATATACAGAGGGTGTTCTGATTAAAATACATTAAAAGTGATTTTCTAGGGTCGATCTAGCAATAACATGGATTTATTCAGTAATGCAAAAAATAAATCTGTTATGCTCTGGACAAAGGATCAGCACTAAGGATATAAAAGTTTGTGAGATGAACAGGGTCTGGGTCTCTAAGAATTTTCAGAATTAAGGATGATTAATATTAGCTTTCTGTCCATAGTGTCATGGGCAAAGGCTGCAGAAATTCTGGTAAGAGTTGATCATTATTGCACTGAGATAGAATTATACTGTGAAGATGTTGACTATGGGCTAGCGACTGCATACAGAGATTGGCAAGATTTAGACACTAATTATAGAGATTTTATTTACAAGGACTCCATACAGTATCTGAACCAAATTTGCATGGGATACTTATTGCAATGCAGATTTCCAAAGCATTACTGAATCAAAATCTTTATGGGCTGATGGCAGACATCAAGCCATTTAAGATAGATGTAAAATATTTAACCTGAAAACACATTATTTAGAGACAAGCTAGAAAGTTTGCTTTCTGTTTATGGGAAATCTGACCACAATATTCTACAAATTATTGGATATAAGGCAGACAATTTTTTGGAGGTAAAAAAGCATTTAAACAAGTAATTTATTTAGTTTCTCTGTAATTTGAATTTATGTTTTACAAATAGTTACTTTCTGAGCTCGTAACATTTATCTCACACATACCTGGCTGTCCATAAATATTCATTGACCTAGAATCTTTCATTAAATGCCTTATAATCTTCAGTTATATTTTTGTGAATGATTATAACTTTAAACATTTAATATTCTTTAATGACCCAGTTTACCTATTGCATTATTTTCATGAAATTTTCTAATTTTTATTTTTCATAGTTTATGTAATTGTTTACAGTTCTCTTAAGTGGGCATGAAAGATTGCATACTTTCAGCATTGGGTTTTATGTTGTTGATGCTTTTAAAATAAAACATTTGTACTAAGAGATAAAGTTATATATTTTTTCCATTTTATTTATCATTGTGAACATTTACTTTTAAATACTTTAGCTGTTACATTTCAATATTTTAGTCCTAGTTTAAGGCAGCCAAATTCCAACATCAACTTGCTTTATTTTTCTAGTAAAGAATTGTTTCAAAAATCAATTAGTAGATTTCTCTACCCAGCAAAAGTGGTCAAAATTCTAATTTTATTCTGTTATGAATTTTATATTTTTAGGGCTCTAATAAGGTTTGAAAGATTAAGTGTTATATGAGATATAAGATGTGGACACAAAATGAACACATTAATGTATATGTGTGATAGAAGCATCATCATGTGCTCTAGAAATATATAGTTGAATATCAATATGATCCCTTCCCTCAAACAGTTGTGGTTTACCAGAAAGAGATATGTATGTAGGGGCAAAGATCTAGTGTCTATCATAAATGTATCATTGTCAAAATTGGTATTATATTTTAAATTTTCATTTGGGCAATATGATGTGTTCCTTATCATTTCAATCACCTTTAACTATTGCTGCCCCATTGATTTTTTTCTAATTGTTTAATATTCTTTATCACTGAATTATTGAAGTTATGTAGGTGGATTTATCATTTTCCTAAGCTCCCTAAATCTATTTTTATTACCTGTGTAACAAAAACATGTATATTAATAGGTGTGGTGACTAAGAAAGCAATAATGACATTTACTTAATTTGCATTACATAATATATTCTTTATGCACTGCCTTTAATCTCATTGTGAATTAAATTTTTATTTGAAGAAATAATACTTGAAAAATTATTATTTAAATTTTATATGGATATAATTGATTATAATTTTAGATTCTAGATTAATCAATGGCCATTATGCTTACTTATACCATGAAAAGTTGTAAGTTAAAAATAGGGAAATTTAATCATCTAATCATCTACTTAGTTCATGAATACAGTTTCAGTTAAAAAGTTTAATTTATTCTTGTTAAAATCCTGCCATTTATGTATGCTTCTTTATATTTGTCTATAATAAAATGACTCATACTATAATAGTATGTGCATGTCCTACATGATCTATACTTAACAATTTTGAAGTAACTCCTTTGGGTAAGATAATATGAGTTAAGAGGTAGTTTTCCAGTATGCCCAGCCTAAATTGTAACAATTGCACACATGAGGAGGGGAATGGGAATAAAGAGAAGGAAGATTGACTACATTGGCCATTATTTCTATAAAAAATAAGCTAATTTCATCTGGAGAATTACCTTGCTCTTGTGGAAAAAAACCCCAGAATTTTGAGTCAGACTGACCAGAGCTACATTTGCTTTCTAATATTTCTTAGTTGTGAAACTCTGGGAGAGCTACTCAAACTTTCTGATCCATAATTTACTTAATAGAAAAATGAAGGTATCAAAATCTCAGAGAGATTTTCTGAGCACATAATAAAATTGATACATATTTTTCCCAGCACTCTAGAATCAGAATCATTCACACATATTTTTTCTGTATTATCTCTTCATATAGGCTCACCCATTTCATAGCTACCCCCTGCATGCCTCTGGCTCCCAGATATATATCTTTAACTGTTGCACGTATTACATTATAATTTTCTAAAATGTGGATTCAATAATCTCATATAAGTATAAAATAAACACATACCAAAGATCCCATTTAATTCACTAATTGATGACAGGATGTTAAAATTGGTCCAAAGAATATGTGCCAAAATACCTATTGGTATGTGTTTAAATATGTGTACATGGATGTATATATAATATGCAATTTATTAAAGAAGTGTTAGGACAAAATTTCTGAATTATGAACAAAACTGGCTAATGTCTAATAGGGCAAGAAAGTATAACCTTTCTTCCTATTCTGTCAGACAGAAATTATATTCATATTTACTCAACAATAACAATCAAAAATCTATAAGTTAGTCTCTACCCCTACAATACAGTTGAAAAATGGCCTAGTTCATACAAAGTTTTGTGAAAGAACCCAAAGTCATCTCTTTTCTCTGTTTCCAAGTTTGGGATAATTTATATGTATATATGTATATAGCTTTTGTATATATACACATATATATGTAATTTTGTATAATATAACAATAATATGTCATTATAATATAAACATATGTAACACTTTTTTTGACCAAGTTGACATTTCCAGTTGGCTGTCTACTAGTGTCATCATAGTAAACATACCTTCAACCAGTTTATTCCTTTTTTATATTGGGAAATAGTGCTATCATCTCTCCATATATTCAAGCCTCAACTCTAAACATTGTCAATCCTGTGATTTTTCATTTTCCTTTATATGCACATATGCCACCATTATGTCTTACTTTCAGTATTTATAATCTGTATTATAAATGTATCTGCACAAATTTCCATTAGTACTTCTATTCCATGGTACCACCATCACTCACCCATATCCTTGCTGTGGTTGCCTAAGAGGTCACCATTACTTCCAACCTTAACTCCTCACCATCTACTTTCCTAACATATGCCACTAAACCAGGCAATGGCTACCCATTACACTCAGATAAAAAATATTACTCTGCTCTACAAGATTCTGTGATCTGGCTGTAGACTAACTTGGCAAATTCACCTCATACTATTCCCTGTTACACACCCACTGTCCTTCAGCCACATTGATCTTCCTGTTTCTGAATTCTCCAAGCTCTTGTCAATTTTGACAATAGTATATCACTTTTCCCATAATGTTCATCCCAGAATCATTTATATTTGGATCTGTGCTTAAGTATAACCTCTTACAAGAGGCTATATTGATCACTGAATTTATTTTATTTTTTATTTTATTATTATTTTTAAAGTTTTTATTTATTTAAGAGGGGGGAAAGAGAGAGTAGGCATGTGCCTGCATGTTCGTACATGAGTGGGGGAAGGGGCAGAGGGAGAAACAGATTCCCCCACGAGCTCAGAGCCCAACTTGGACCATCCCAAGACCTTGAGATCATAACCAGAGCTGAAGTCAGATGCTTGAGATACCCAAGGAATCCAATCACTTAATTTAAATTAGCACTTCTCCATTAGTATGTATCATGCCCTCCCACTTTATTTTCTTCAAAGCATAACACAAATGTGGGTGCCTGGGTAGCTCAGTTGGTTAAGCGACTGCGTTTGCCTGGGGTATGATCCTGGAGTCCCCAGATTGAGTCCCACATTGGGCTCCCTGCTTGATGGGGGGGAGAAGGGTTTACTTCTCCTCTGACCACTCCCCTCTCATGCTTTCTGTCTTACTCTCATTTTATCAAATAAATTAAAAACAAAAAACCCCACAAATTCTTACTAGTTGGCCCTGTTTCTGTTGGAATATAAACTCCTTAAGAACAGGTTTTTTTATTATTTTATTTTTTCAGTGTTCCAAGATTCATTATGTCCCATACCCAGTGCTCCATGCAATAAGTGCCCTTAGTACCTACCAGCAGGCTCTACCATCCCCCTACCCCTTCACCCCTAAAACCCTCAGTTTGTTTCTGACTCCAAAGTCTCTTGTGTTTTGTTTCCCTCCCAATTTACCCTACTTCCCATTTCCTTTCCTTCACCTACTGTCCTCTATATTACTCCTTATACACCACAAGTAAGTGAAACCAGGTGATACTTGACTTTCTCTACTTGGCTTATTTCACTTAATATAATATCTTTCAATTCTGTCCATGTTGATACAAAAGTTAGGTATTCATCCTTTCTGATGGAGGTGTAATATCCCATTGTATATATGTACCATATCTTCTTTATCTACTCATCTGTTGAAGGGCGCCTTGACTCTTTCCACAGTTTGGCAATTGTGGCCACTGCTGCAATGAGCATTGGGGAACATATGTCCCTTCTTTTCACTACATCTGTATCTTTGGGGGTAATACCCAGTAGTGCAATTGCAGGGTCATAGGGTAGCTCTATTTTCAAATTTTTAAGGAATCTCCACACTGTTTTCCAAAGAGGCTGCACCAACTTGCATTCCCACCAATAGTGTAAGAGGGTTTCCCTTTCTCTGCAGCCACTCCAATACTTGTTGTTCCCTGTCTTGTTAATTCTGGCCATTCTGACTGGTGTAAGGTGGTAACTCAGTGTGGTTTTTATTTGAATTTCCCTGATAGCTAGTGATGAAGAACATTTTTTCATGTGTCTGTTAGCCATTTGTATGTCTTCTATGGAGAAGTGCCTCTTCATGTCTCCTGCCCAATTTTTGATGTGATCATTCTCTTTTTTGGTGTTGAGTTTGAGTAGTTCTTTATAGATCTTGGATATCAGCCCTTTGTCTGTAGTGTCATTTGCAAATATGCTCTCCCATTCTGTGGGTTACCTCTTTGTTTTGTTGACTGTTTCCTTGGCTGTGCAGAAGCTCTTTATTTTGATGAAGTCCCAAAAGTTCATTTTCGCTTTTGTTTTCTTTGCCTTTGGAGACATGTCTGGAAAGAAGTTGCTATGGCCAGTGTCAAAAAGGGTACTGCCTATGTTCTCCTCTAGGATTTTGATGGATTGCTGCCTCACGTTGAGGTCTTTCATCCATTTCGAGTTTATCTTTGTGTGTGGAATAAGATAATGGTCTATTTTCATTCTTCTATATGTAGCTGTCCAGTTTTCCCAGCACCATTTATTGAAGAGACTGTCTTTTTTTCCACTGGATATTTTTTCCTGCTTTGTTGAAGATGATTTGACCATAGATGTGTGGGTCCATATCTGGTCTCTCTACTCTGTTCCATTTGTCTTTTTGTCTGTTATTGTGCCAGTACAATGCTGTCTTGGTGATCACAGCTTTGTAATAAAGCCTGAAGTCAGGTAATAAGATGCCCCTAGCTTTGTTTTTCTCATTCAACAATTCCTTAAAAATCCTGGGTCTTTTTTGGTTCCATGTAAATTTTAGGTTTGCTTGTTCCAACATTTCAAAAATGTTGATGGAATTTTGATTGGGATGGTGTTGAAAGTATAGATTACTCTGGACAGTATAGACATTTTAGCAATGTTTATTTTTCCAATCCATGAGCATGGAACTTCCATCTTTTTGTGTCTTCTTCAATTTCTTTCATGAGTATTCTACAGTTCTTCGAGTACAGATCCTTAACTTCTTTGGTTAGGTTTATTCCTAGGTATCTTATGGGTTTTGGTGCTATAGTAAATGGAATCGATTCTCTGATTTTCCTGTCTATATTTCCATTGTTACTGTATAAAAACACAACTGATTTCTGTACATTGATCAATGTGATTGATTTTGTATCCTGCCACATTACCGAATTGTTGTATGAGTTCTAGTAGTTTGGGGGTAGAGTCTTTTGGGTTTTCCACATAGAGTATCATGTCATCTGCAAAGAGAGAGAGTTTGACTTCCTCTTTGCCAATTTGAATAACTTTTATTTCCTTTTGTTGTCTGATTGTTGTTGCTAGGACTTCTAACATTATGTTGAACAATAGTGGTGAGAGTGGGCATCCTTGTCTTGTTCCTGATCTCAGAGGGAAGGCACTCAGTTTTTCCCCATTGAGAATGATATTCGCTGTGGGATTTTCATAGATAGATTTTATGAGGTTGAGGAATGTTTCCTCTATCCCTATACTTTGAAGAGTTTTGATCAGGAACAGATGTTGTATTTTGTCAAATGCCTTGTCTGCATCAATTGAGAGGACCATGTGGTTCTTCTCTCTTCTCTTATTGATTTGTTCTATCATGTTGATTGATTTGCATGTGTTGAACCACCCTTGTATCCCTGGGATAAAACCCATGTGGCCATGGTAGATAATCTTTTTAATGTATTGTTGGATCCTGTTAGCAAGGATCTTGTTGAGAATCTTGGCATCCATATTCATCAGAGATATTGGTCTGAAATTCTCCTTTTTGATGGGGTCTTTGTCTGGTTTAAGGATTAGAGTAATGCTGGCTTCATAGAAAGAATCTGGAACTTGTCCTTCTGTTTCTATTTTTTGAAACAGCTTCAGGAGAATAGGTGTTATTTCTTCTTTGAATGTTTGGTAGAATTCCCCAGGGAATCCATCAGGCCCTGGGTTCTTGTTTTTTGGAGGTTTTTGATCATTGCTTCAAACTCATTACTAGATATTGGCCTATTCGGATTGCCAATTTCTTCTTGTTTCACTCTTGGAAGTTTATAGGTTTCCAGGAATGCATCCATATCTTCTAGGTTGTTAAATTTATTGGCATATAACTGTTGATAGGAATTTCTGATGATTGTTTCTATTTTCTTAGTGTTAGTCGTGATCTCTCCCCTTTTATTCATAATTTTTATTAATTTGGGTCTTCTGCCTTTTCTTTGGATTAGTTTGGCCAATGAGTTATTGATCTTATTAATTCTTTCAAAGTACCAGTTTCTAGTTTTATTGATGTGTCCTACTATATCTCTAGTTTCTAATTCATTGATCTCAGCTCTAATCTTAATTATTTCCCACCTTGTGTGTGGGGTTGGTCTAATTTGTTGTTGATTTTCCAGTTCTTTTTTAATTAATAAATTAATCATTTAATTTATTTTCAGTGTTCCAAGATTCATTGTTTATGTCCCACATCCAGTGCTCCATGCAATACATGCCCATCAGTACCCACCAACAGGCTCACCCATGCCCCCATCTCCTCCTCTGATTTTCTAGTTCTTTAAGGTGCAATGAGAGTTGGTGCATTTTGAGTTTTTCAATTTTTTTGAGTGAGGCTTGGATAACTATGTATTTCCCCCTTAGGACTGCCTTTACTATATCCCATAGATTTTGGATTGATATATCTTCATTCTCATTGGTTTCCATGAAGTGTTTAAGTTATTCTTTGATTTCCTGGTTGATCCAAAGATTCTTGAGCAGGATAGTCTTTAGCTTCCTAGTGTTTGATTTTTTTTCTGAACTTTTTGTTGTAATTGAGTTCCAGTTTCAAGGCATTGTGGTCAGAGAATATGTAGGGAATAATCTCAATTTTCTTGTATTGGTTGAGTTCTGATTTGTGACCTAGTATGTGGTCTATTCTGGAGAAAGTTCCATGTACAGAATGAGTATTCTGCTCTTTTACAATGGAATGTTCTGAAGATATCAATAAGATCCATCTGGTCCAATGTGTCATTCAAAGCTCTTGTTTCTTTGTTGATTTTCGGTTTAGATAATCTGTCTATTGTTGAGAGTGGTGTGTAAAGATCTCCTAAAATTAATGTATTTATATAAATATGACTCTTTATTTTGCTTAACCGTTGGCTTATGTAGTTGGCTGCTCCCATGTTGGGGGCATATTTACAACTGTTAGATCTTGGTGTGTAGACCCTTTGAGAATGATGTAATGTCCTTCTGTGTCTCTGACTACAGTCTTTAGATTAAAATCCAATTTGTCTGATATGAGAATTACTACTCTGGCTTTCTTTTGAGGTCACTGGCATGGAAGATGGTCCTCCATCCCCTCACTTTCAATCTGGAAGTGTCCTTAGATTCAAAATGTGTCTTTTGTAAACAGCATATGGACAGGTCTTGTTGTTTTATCCAGTCTGAAACTCTGTGCCTTTTTATTGGAGCATTTAGACCATTCATATGGAGAGTGATTATTGACAGATACATTTTTATTTACATCATGTGGCCTGTGAAGTTCATGTTTCTATGGATTACCTCTGTAAATTTCTGTTCTGTGTCACTCTTGGGTTCATTTCTCTTTTATAGAACCCCCCTTAATATTTCTTATAGTGCTAGCTTGGTGGTTGCATAATTTTTTAGACCTTGGCTGTCTTGGAAGCTCTTTATCTCTCCTTCCATTTTGAAAGTCAACCTTGCTGGGTACATTATCCTTGGTTTCAATTTTTGTCATGTAATTTCCTGAATATGTCTTGCCAGCCCTTTCTGGTTTGCCAGGTTTCTGTGGATAAGTCTGACATTATTCTGATAGTCCTCCCTCTGTACATAAGAGATCACTTCCCCCTAGCTGTACTTCAGACATATTCTTTGATTTTATGAGTCATGGATTTCACGATTATACGCCTGGAGGTTTGTCTAGCCTCATTGATCTTGGGGGGTGTCCTCTCTGCCTCTAGGACATGAACACTTGTTTCATTCCCAAATTAGGGAAATTTTCATCCATGACTTGTTCAACTATATCTTCTAGACTTCTCTCTCTCTCAACTCCCTTGGGGATTTCAATAATTCTGATATTGGCGCGTTTCATGACAGCCTTTATTTCCCTAATTATATTTTCATGGGATTTTAGCTGTTTGTTCCACGACTTCTCTTGCTCCTCCTTCTTAATCCATCTGTCTTCTAAATCACTAATATAATCTTCAGCTTCCCCTACCCTAGCTGTTAGTGTACTTAAATTAGATTGCATCTCATTAATAGCCTTTTTAATCTCTGCCAGTTTGGCTTTCATTTCTGTCCTTAGAGCCTTTATCTTGCCACTAATGTTCTTTTCCAACTTAGCCATCACTTGGATGATTGCTACCCTGAATTCCATTTCTGTCGTATTGTTTATGTTTATTTCCAGTAGTTCTATGACAGGGGTTTCAGTCTCTGGGTTTTTCTTCTGTTGGTTGTTCCTCCTATAGGTCATTTTGGTGAGGGGTGGTTGAGGGGATGCATAGCTGAATATATTAACCACTATTCAGGTGAGTTGTGTGTTAAAAGGCTTTGGAGCAATCAGAAGTCACCACCAAAAAGGAAGAAGAAAGAAAAAAATGAGAGAAAAAGAGAAATAAACAAGAAAAAAAACCTGGCCAAAATGGGCCCCAATGCTAGGATTTATATGGTACAAAATCACAACAGAGTAAAGAAAATGACCATCAAAAGTAAAAGAAAGTTGAAGAGATCAAAAAACTAAACTGAACCCAAATGACCCCCAAGACCAATATTTATATATTACAAAGGCAAAAACAATTACACAGAAACACTGACAGAAGGATAGGATTGAAAGGTGAGTGCGTATCCTCGTTGTGGGCAAGTAAAGTATTTCAGATCCTCCTGGGTTTGTCTTATTATTGTTAGAGAAGTTCACTTTCTAGAGATAAAGGGAGATTAAACCTGGTTTATATATAGGGGTAGTATTGAATAGGAATAAAGGATTACCTTGAAGCTTATGTATGTTTATGTATATGTATATTTAAAAAGAAAAAAATAAAGGAAAGAAGAGAGAAAAAGGGAAAAAAACAAAAAACAAACAAACAAAAGAAGCAAAACAACAACAACAACAACAAAACACAAGTATGTGTTTGAAAAAAGTTCAAGGTAAAAAGTTATTATGGAGTATTGTATTAAGTATCACGTTGTAATAATAAGTAGGTTAAAAAATGAACAAAAACTGTGAGAACAAATTTTAAATTTATTTATTTATTTTTAAAGATTTTATTTATTTGACAGAGAGAAACACAGCCAGAGAGGGAACACAAGCAGGGGGAGTGAGAGAGAGAGAAGCAGGCTTCCCACTGAGCAGGGAGCCCAATATGGGACTCGATCCCGGGTCTCCGAGATCATGACCTGAGCTGAAGGCAGTTGTTTAACCAACTGAGCCACCCAGGCACCCCACAAATTTTAAATTTAAACTGAAAACTTAAAAAATAAAAATAGAAAAAATTTAAAAAGAAAATAAAGTGAAAATCTGTATCTATAAAGCCTACAGCTTTGGGGGTAATACCAGGAACTTAATATATTGCTTTTTCCCTGATGTTGGGGTTTTACAGTTTTACAGAGACCCTTTGGTGCTGTCCTCTTGTTCTTCTGTCTTGTCTTCTGGGGGAGGGGCCTGCTGCCCTGTTTTTCAGTTAGTGTTACCTGGGCTGAATCTCTCTGCCCCTTTTCTAGGGACTGGGCCCCATGGCAAACAGGTTTTAAGGCTTTTGTTCTCTGGAGGATTTGTTCTTTTGCAGCTTTTTGCAGTTTTTCAGAAAATCAGGTCAGAGCAAGATGTCTGTCCCCAGACCTCTGTCTCAGAGAGAGGTTTCAGCTAACAACCCTCTGGATGGTGCAGGGCACACAGACTCTCTCTGTATTTTCCCTTTATCTCACCACTTCTCACAATCGTGCACCCACAGCCACTATCAGAACGGCACCTGAGGCCCCCGCTTGTTGTTTTGCTCCCATGTCATGGAAACCATGACTGATTTTGGATCGTGAGACCTTATCTCTGCCCAGAGATTTTTTGTAGTGTACACCCACGCAGAAAGGACTGAGATCCTGTGGTCTCACAGGCCACGCACAAGTCTACAGAATTACCTCCTTTGTGGGTTGTGTGCACTGGCCCAAGGGGTGGAAAACCAACGGCAGCTCTAAAGATACTCCATACCACTCGGTTTCCACATGCGTCACTGGGGAGCACTTTCTATCCCCGGCCCCGAACCGCAGGTTTATAACCCTGCCAACAGTGGTCAGCTTTCTCCGGTTGCCTCTTAAGGCCTTCTGTTTTTGTCTTCTTTTAATCAGATTGCAATTTGGTGTTGCTCCCCCAAGCACGAAGCACTTTCATACTGGGGTATTGCCTTCCAGTGGGTTGCTTCTGTGGGCTCCTTCCCCCGGTGTCCCTTTGTCTTTGGATATCACTCTGAGAGTTCCCACTCCACTTTACCTCTTTGCTGATGCTCTTTTTCCCATGTAGAGATCCAGATGTGTGTAATATTACATTGCAGGCTTATTTCCTGGGTGCTCACGGTGTTTTTGCAGGTATTTAGGTATTCAGGTGACCCTTTGAAATGGGGACACTTACTTTTCCATCATCTTGTCCCTGCCTCCAAGAACAGTTTTTTGTCTTATTCAGCAGTGTCTGCAATATCTAGAAAAGGCCCAAACACATAGCAAGCACTCAAAACATTATTTGTAAAAAAATAATAACAATAATAACAGTAATGATCATTTAAAAAATGAATGAAAGGCACACATGAAGTGCTAGATAAGCTAAGCTCTCAAAAAAAGTGAGTTTCCTACAGAAAATGTTTGCATCTACTAACCACTAAATTCAGTTATTTATTTTCCCTAGTTCTAGCTATGGCTAAAATTGTCTAAATTCAAATGTATTGTCAGAAGCAATAGATCACTTCCTCTGTGATTATTTGTAATAATGTGGTTTAAAATTTACTCAAGAAATAGTCTATGTCATTTACATACTACTTTATGGTAGTAAATGTAACATTCTATATAAATATGAATTCCAATAACTTAACCTTTTTCTTTTCAACATGCTTTGGTAATGGTTTTTCTACATCACTGAAATGTTTTTGTTTATGGCATCAGAATCCATTCCTTACTATAAAGTTCATGCTCAGAAAAAGGAAGCACACTCACAATAAGAACAGCACATGGACAGTGTTTTGACTTTTAAACACTTTAAACATTGTATCTCATAGACAATTTATGAACTATTTTATTTTGTTCTATCTGTCTAACATGCACTGATAAACTAATTTGATGATAGATGGCTGTCCCCCCTTACCCAACCCCTCCGTGGTCTGAACATTGAAAATTCAAGAGATCCCTTCCAGGAGTAGGCTACTCAAAGTCATGTTCTTGTTGGATTTATAGCTGTTTGACTGAGAGAGGGCAATTTCATTTTTTTATTCTTTACTTTTAATGTCAGAGAGTCTATGACCCTATGGCATTCTCCAGCGCCTTGAGGGGCATGCAGCGGCAGCAAGTATTAGTTTTACAATTAGTAGTGCAGATTAGAATCCGTAGAGTAAAAAATATAATGTTTGTATTGTCAGGGTCAGGGTATAGTATCTTTAGCGGGACTGAAAAATGATTTGACCTAGATTAGACACATTAGCAAATCACTAAAAGACCCCTGAAAAACTGTGAAAAGGGAAAAAAAAATGATAACAAGGGGCTAATTTGAATGTTAGTTCTACATAATGATCATTTTTGTTTGGTTGTTTATTAAGGAAAAGACTGGGAACATCTGTGTATGGGGGGTTGTTAAAGTACACGCATTTGTCAACATAGACATTCAGTCATTTGAACATACATTTAGGCACTAGAACTGTGCCTGATATTTAATGGCCACCCACTAAATCCCTAAATATTTACAGAATGCGTGTTATGGGAATAAGAGATTCATTTCTTTCTAAGTGGAGTAGTCCTGTGAGATCCACCACTCCACAAGAGGAACCCATGTAAAGACCTGGAACGGGGAACCTGGGTGGCTCAGTTGGTTAAACATCTGCCTTTGGCTCAGGTCATGATCACAGGTTCCTGGGTTCAAGGCTTCTTGCTCTGCAGAGAGTCTGCTTCTCCCTCTAACTCTGCTCTGCCCAACTTGTACTCTCTCTCTCAAATAAATAAATCTTAAAAAAAACAAAAACAAAACAAAACAAAACGAAAAAAACCACCGGGAAATGCTAAGCTTACTCATCATTGTAGGGCAGATGATTCAGAGAAAGCTACAGGGAATTGAAAGACAGCCCCATCTGATATGGCAGGAAATCCAGAAGCTGAAGTGAGAATTGCAGGTCAGGCAGGCTGTCCTAGAGAGTTCAAGCAGGAGGTCAGTGTGTTAGCAGGACTGCAGAACTTGATTGTGAACCTGGCAGCAGGTGTGAGATCAGGAACAGAGGCTGGATCATGCTAGTCAGGGGACAGAGCTGGGAGGTCTAGCCCTAGGGCCTAGAATTTTTATACAGGAATTTGGGGAAAGCAAAGCTATAGAATAGCCTTAGTGACAGGGACAAAGTAAGGCCCCATTTAAGAAAGAAGGGCATACAAATATAAACCCAAGCTTAAACTACAACTATCATCAGTTAGACCTGCTATTGAGCGAGACATTTGAATTATGGAAATTGGACAGTCAATCAGAAAAGTAATTTAAAATAGGATATTATTACAAATTTTACAAAGTTATAATTAGGTAACTTAAGATTTTATTTTAATAAAATGCATAGATGTATATGTTCGCCAATCTTCATATAGTGTCAAGATTTTTTTTTTTCCTGTGTGTTGGTCCATTACTTTGAATTCCACTTTTTATGGAAGGGCATAAAAGTGTTAGTTCAGTAGACCCAGATTGCTCAAAGGCTGTATATTCCAAAAAGAGGTTTATCTTCAGTACCAACCTTTTTCTGGCTTTGTAGGAGATAAGTTGGAACCCTTGAAATACGCTACTTGATAAGAACATTTTTATATACCTAAAGCCTTGGGCCACTCTGTACTTAAAGTGAACACCTGTTGTTTTTTTGTTTGTTTGTTTTTGTTGTTGTTGTTGTTGTTGTTGTTTTATGCCTGAAGTCTTGGGCCATGCCGTACCAGTTTGACCTACGTAAGTTTAAGTTAATAATATAATGTATGATGAACGCCTATTTTTGTTCTGAGGGAAGCTGGGATCAGAGGAGTTGAGTTTAGTCTTGTTGGCACTATATACCAGTTTTACTGACCTCCACTAAAAATCCTGGATATCAATACTGAAGTGAACTTCCCTGATTAGAAGCATTTTGCTTGGGCTGTCACATATCATGAATAGGAGAATTAAGTGTGTCCCCAAGAAATTTCACTGAGAGGGGACTCCTGACTTTGCTCCATGCAACTTTTCCCTTTGTTGGTTTTAAAAATGCATCCATTCTCTGTAATTAACCGTAACTATGAGTTTAATAGCTTTTTAGAGTCCTGTGAGGAGTTCTAGAGAATTATTGAGCCTAAGGGTTGTCTTGGGAACCCTGACATAATTTTCTATATACACTACACCTGTAATACATTATCTATGATTTCTGGGTTTTTCTTTCTTTGAAGAAGAAAAACTTAATAGCACTTGGAATTTGAGGGCAGATTCTTCCCAAATTTTATGATTTTGAGTTAGTGGAAAAGGTCAGCTTGCAAAAACATGTATGAGAAGTAATGCAATTGATTCTTGTTGGGTATACAGAAGAATAAGAGGGAGTTGAAGCTCAGGGATAATTGTCCTTGAATAATAATGCAGTTATTGAACAACATGTATTTGCCAGGTCTTATAGTATGCAGTTTCTGTTTAAACTCACTTAATCCTCAGTGGTGTCATTTAGGAGATTTTTATGGATACAATGAAATGAATAGCAGTGATTCAAGAAGCAGAGTTTGAGTTTCAACTTAGCTTATTAATGAAATACTTTCCTCAGTGCTCTCTTTATTTTATGGAGGGCTTTATATCCATTTGTATTGAGAACGATGGTTATCCTTCATAATTTTACTTTTGGAGATAAAATTTGATACAATGTTTTAAATAATTGTAAATCATGTATTGAAGAAATGCAATTGACACCTCTGTTCAAGAATTAGTTTAAGAAGAATTAGCCCACAAGAAGTTTCAACTCTAGATAGTTTCTTTGTAGTTTCCTTCTCAGTTAGGTTGGAAATGGGAAATTAAGATCGTGTGTACTTTATCTTTCTCAGCTATGGAATGCTAAATGTTACTAGTCTCTCAAATAAGATATTCAGGGAAAAGAGCAATGTCCTACCTGAGATGCTTGAAATCCGTTTTAAATAAAAACTGTAACAATTAATTCACTTCAAAAAGCATAGGAAATGATATCATTGGAATTTAAAGTATTAAAAGTAAACTTCAGTCACATACAATTTTCCTAGTTTTACTGATGTTAAAAGTACATATCTGTGACACATTTAACTCCTTTTTATTATAATCTTAAAATCAGAATTTGAGGGGAGATCAAAAATTCAATTACATTTTAAGTCAGTCCTTTCAACTTAAATACTGCAGTCTTATTATTTTGAATGCGAAAACACACTTAAAATATAAATATGTTTATGTTAATGTAAAATCTTTAAAATATTTATCACATTTTGTTTAGTATAAAGCATCCATTCTTTATTTTTAGAATATAAGAAATCTTACTTTCAGCACTAGAAATGAGAACTTAAAATGTCATGTGTTATAGACCCTCCCATTGATATATCATATCACAGCTAAACTTTTATTTTCCTTTCTATAATTGTTCACAAAATAAAAAGGGGGGCTCAGCAGTGCTTGAGGAGAGATATAAAAATCAAACATTAATTTTATTCAGATGAGATGATTTGTATGCAAGCTGATCAGGCTACAAGCTTATCTCATTACAAGCTCAAGGCTGTGAGCATTTCATCATTTCTCAGATGCCATTAAGTTTAATAATATGACTGCCTGCATTGTGTATTAAAAACGTGTGGCAGTTCTGCATTTCTGTATAATGATGAAGTGTTTGTGAATATTTATTACTTCAGTCTTTAGTGCTCTCAACTTTATACTAAACAGCAAAGTTAATTGCCTATACTGTTCTAATTGCATTGTTTAGAGAACACTTTCTCTTCTTCCTCTTCAGTTGCAGCGTTATTAGTAACATGCAGATTTTTTGAAGTGCAATAATTGG
The DNA here is from genome assembly GCA_004023965.1 of Spilogale gracilis. Classification (NCBI taxonomy): domain Eukaryota; kingdom Metazoa; phylum Chordata; class Mammalia; order Carnivora; family Mephitidae; genus Spilogale; species Spilogale gracilis. The sequence goes on from PITA01000865.1 coordinate 66,270, forward strand.
CATGTGAAAACATGCACAGACATATAATTGCACCCCAAATTGAAACACGGTAGTATATTTGGTCTCTGGCAGGGTCAATTAGCTCCATGCCCTTCTTTCTGGGAATGCAAGTGGTCAGTCCTGCTGATTTTAAACAGTTACAGAGACACTGATTTGCATATACAATTCGTTTCAAACAATTATAGTAAGAATATAAGTTTTAAATACCAAAAATGGAATGTTTGCAAGAAGTTCTTTAAAACTGGACACATTCATTAGTCCTTTACTTTATTATTCTCAAAATTGGCAGTTCCATATAAAATGGTTCAAAATGGATTTTGTTGTCATTGTTTATATTCTTTTGTCTTGGTCTTCCAATATATCTCTGTCTTTTGTCTTGCTCTCACTGGAACCCAGTAAATATTCTTTTTTAAAACAAATCTCTGAAATCCAGAGACTTGAGATTTCACTTTAGTTTTGTCTCTCAAATATTGTCTTGAGGCATTTTATTTTTCTGTGTTTGTTTCAACACTGTCCAAATAACAGGCACCCTATCTATGTATTACAATCTGCAGTACTTTTTCCCAGAAGCACTAATTTCAGTGTTATCATGAGTAATTGTACTAGTGCTTTAAGAGCTTAAGTATGAAAACTTTTACTCAATATGATCTTCATGTTTCCCATTCTCATATGTGATTCACTCATAGTGATTCACTATGCTTTAGCAATTTCTCCAACTTGGAAGGAAGAGAGCCAAGTTTTCTCCTGTAAATGTCTTTGATTCCCCACTCAAGTCAGGGGTATGCTTTGTCTAGTTAGGAGGGGGGAAAGCTATCCCAAATAATAGGAAAAACTGCAGTATTTCATTTTTGTCTTATATGTATTTCTGCTACCTGGCTTTTTTCCTACCCTCACCTCACCCAGTATCAGACACTTTGATATTTAGACTCACCTTTCTCTGGGTCCATGACACATATGAACGTCAAGCTAAAAACAGATATCATACAAACACACATTTCGTAATTTCCAATATGCCAAATCTTTTTGGCTGGGCATTATAAAGACAAGAAAGAAATCCCTCCACTGTTGTTTAGATGGGCCTGTGATTTGGTTTTCTGCTGAGCGGTGTGTGGTATAGGCTAGAGTTTATAATATTGCAGGATAGGTCAAGCTTAAGCTAACTAAGATTTTTTTTTAAGCTAACTAAGATATTGCCAGGTGTGGAAACAAAAAGAATAAAGGCAATTGGATATAAATACATGTTATTATCTGGAATACAGATAAGAATCTACAAAGAAAATATGGAGCAAGGTAGACCCTGAGATTTGGAGACCCTGAATCTCAATAATAATTACCTTTAAATTATGCTGATAACTACCTAGAAGTCACCAAATTTTTAACCAATTAATAAAATAACATCATAGATTTTATGGGAAGGGAAGGTTTCAAGAAATCTGAAATGCTCAGAAGTATCTTGTGCTACATTGTCTTGAATGAAGACTTAGAAAGGCCATGGGGTTGAATAACTTGCAGGTTCTATGGGAGATTTAAATGGCATAAGAGAACATGAAGCAAGAGTTAGAAAACAACAATCTACTTAAAATACTTAAAAAAAATAACTTCCAGATAAGAGATAGATAGACAGATAAGAAGATAGATAAACTTCTAGTTATCAATCCAGAAGAGTGGAATGTGAGATGTAGAAATCAGGAGGACTAATGTAAAACAGTAAAAAGGATCATTTCTCTTGGAGAACATCAAGTGCACAGCCCCTGGCCAGTTGAAAAACTTAATATGCATTGAAGTGAAAAATAAGATAGAACAGGTGGGTTTTTCCAAGAAAGTATGGATGCTCATTTTACCTGCAGTTTCCTATACAAAATAACCTGTCAGTCACAAGTAGTTAGGATATATAGCTAGTAGAATAGGTGGACTTTTCCATGACAGGCTGATAGGAGAACTCATAGATCACAGCCTCAGCTCTTCAGATCATAGGAAATAGAATAAGGAAATATTTTCTCACATATTTGATAAACTGCTAAAATTTGATAATTTTCTTCTTCTATGTTTTAATTAGAAATGTCTTATCCCAAAGGGATGCTGTGGATTTTTTTCATTAATAGTTTTAATGAGACATTTAATGTGCAAAAAAAAAAAAGACATTTAATGTGAATATTTTTTATGCCTCACCTGATAGTACAAACTTATTATCAAGGCTGTGGCTGGAACTGTGTTTGGCATCGTTCATGTGGATTCTAATATTGATGGAGTTTCTTCATTATGGTAGAAAGTAATTAGTGAATCTCTTTTTTTTTTTCCTTGAGTATCTCTTCCTTTTCCTCCTTCCTATCATAATCATCAAAATACCTTGTTTTATATACTTCTAAAATGTTCATTTCTTTGTACATCAGTGTTCTAATAGGTGATCAAATAAAATAGGTAAAGTAGATAAATTATTATCAGATGAGCATAAATCTCACCTAATTTTTCTGTGATTAATAGATCATCCACAAATATAAACATATTTAATTTCCTAAAATAATAAATCCTTACAAAACACAAAATCTGCAGGAAGCACCTCTGAACACCTGAATATATCGGGAACATAGATGTTTTCACAACATTAAAATATAATTAGGCCTAGCTTTGGCCAAATTCAGAAGGGTTTGAGAATCTGCTATCTCGTAATTAATGTCTAATTGTTGGTAATTATGTTGTTTGGTTTTGTGCACAACCCAATTTATTTTTTTGCACCAGGGCCCATGTCAATTATACTCTGGCCACAACCGTCAAGGCTATCAACAAATTAAACACTGATTGCCAGGGCTGCATGATAATGGTCTCCTACCAATTTGCATAAAGTATCTAGGTTCTTAAGCCTGAAAAAACAAGTCTGCATTGAATGTTGTATCTCTCATGTCACTTCTAATTATCCACTAATAGCTAGCCAGGCCAGAATTTAACTCAGAAGCTAGAGGTAGATGGCCATATAAGTTACAGAGATCTAATTCTTACATTTAAAATTTTGTAGACCCCATTTAAATGTTGCATAACCTGATAGATAATGTAGCAGGATTTTTGCACTTAAACAGTTTTCTGTTTCTACAATTGCTTATGAATTACTTTAATGCAGCAAAATTGAATCTTTACTATTTTTCTTTCTTAATTTTGCTTTCCTGCAAAACAGCCACTTGGCACAAGCTGAAGCAATGTAAAATGAAGAGCATGCATTGGAACTTTTTACTGTCTTATTGATTAAATATTTTTTCTCATGAGAGACCTCTTAAAAATTGATAATAATTTACAATCCATAAGGACTGATTTTACAATATGGCCAATGAATATTTTTAACATTCTTGTTACTGAGACAACTTAAATAACTTTGAACATAGGAATTAAAACATGAAATCTATTGTAAAACTTTGTTATAATGATAATTACTCTACTTTAGCCTATAGGCTATAGAATTCTATAAAGATATGTCACTGAAAATATGTTATGCATTACGGTGGTGATGTATAATATACTGAGATCCCTGATAAAATGAGTCCTCAGAGTGAAGGTATTTGGGGTAATAATTCATGGGAACAATAGCTCTTACTGCTTTACAGTATATCACAAGAGTGACAACTCTGTGATGAAATGTAATACATAATTCTCTTGGTCACACACACCAATTTTTTCCTGACCTGAAGAATATTTTGTCTCTATTTTAATAATAGTGTCATGATTCTTAGCATCATAGAATAAGTAGATATAAGACCTATACTTTAGGGTATGACCAGCAGTGTAGTTTCAATTGGAGAAAGCTATCAGAATTTTCACTGCATATACCTTCTTTGGTAAATGAAATATTTCACTTGCTGAAATAGAAGAACATTCATTAACATGACCTGCAGTGGCTATATATGAAAATGAAACGAAAATGAGTTCTAAGGCATCATATGGGGCAGGACATCTAGGATTATGTAAAAAGTCTATATAGTACACGCAGGATCTTTTTTAGTTACATGTTTCCCTCATGGGCTCACCAGTGTACCTTAGTAGCTCCCTCTTCAACAAACCCTGTAATTGAACTTTATTATACTCATTAGTCTTGTCACTGGGATTTATTGAACACATACTAATGTGACAGGTATTATCGCCAGAGCTAGAGGTCACAAGAGAGTAATCAATGTGATTCCCATCTTGAAAAAGGCTAACATGGGAGCAAGCTACATAAGTTATTTACTATCACAGTGATATCCCTAGTCTATGATCTTTCTGATTTCTATACCCTCTTCACACTAGTTCCTGCTTTCTTCATGTACTGGGCTCAGCAATATCTATAATTTGCTATAGCAGTATGATTAGTAATTAAAATTTCTGATAATGATACTTACTACTACTTCTTTTTCTCCTCACCTCTATTTGCTTCTACCCAATTTTCAAACATCTGTTCTACATTTGTCTTTGGCTCTTTTCTCTAGCAAATTAATGCTATACAATAATATAAAAATCTCATAGCAGCAAAGGACTTTAAGACCATTTTTTTTTCAGGTGAGAGAAGTTAAGTTTAAAAATGTAAAAACCTATATATTTTCTAATTAATTGCTCTTCTGTTCTCCCATAGCAAGTTGTACATACCTCTGTTAGAGTACTTATTCTATTGTATTAGCCTATTGTTTACAACTTTCTATTTCTGCATGGCAATATTCCTCAGGTCAGAAAAACAGACATAATTCTAGGTAGTAATACATTAATGGAAATTGATTTTGTTCAAGAAAAATGTCATCCTTAAGCATGCCATAGAAGTACTGTTTGTGTGTGTGTTTAATTAAAAATATATGTTCCAGTGGAAATGTTTCATAAGCTGTAGCAACTTACAAGTTGTGTTATTTGGCATCACTATAAATTTTGGGCCTTTCAGGTAAAAAAAAAGGTCCCCTTCACACATGGAATTTATTAGTGATTTGTATAGTCAGATTGAATTGCCATAACAAAATACCATAGTGAGGTGTCTTAAACAAGAGAAATTTCTTTTTTTAATTTTTTTGAGAGATTTTATTTCTTTGACAGAGAGAGATCACAAGTAGGCAGAGAGGCAGGTAGAAAGAGAGGAGGAAGCAGGCTCCCTGCCGAGCAGAGAGCCCGATGTGGGCCTCGATCCCAGGACCCTGAGATCATGACCTGAGCCGAAAGCAGAGGCTTAACCACTGAGCAACCCAGGTGCCCCCAAAAATTATTTTTTCACAATTCTAGATGTTAGAAACTCCATCATCATGGTGATGGCAAATTTGGTTTTTAGTGAGAAAGCTCTCTTCCTGGCTTGTAGAGGGTTGCCGTCTTCATCTTCATTGTGTCATCACATGGCTTTTCTTCTATCTGCACATGGAGAGAGAGCTCTCTGGAATCTCTTTTTATAAGGACACTAATACCCCTGGATCAGTGCCCTACCTTGATCTTCTTATAGGTCCTGTCTGCTTAATTACCTTCTGGTAAGTTCCATCTCCAAATATAGTCCCTTTGGCGGTTAGAACCTTAAGATATGAACTGGGACACACTTTATTTGAATTTATATTCTTTGATTTTAAGAAAGAAAAAGCAATTTACGTCTCAATAACTCCCACCCCCTCCAAAAGAATAGAAGGTACTACAATGCCTCCCTACATCTCCCAACATAGTTATAACCATCCATATATATGCAATATCCTGTTTACATTTAACTGAGAAATGTTGGATTTTGTACAGAGAAGTTTAGCTAAAAGAAAAATGAGAATTGAAATATAGAGAGACATGTCCTAGCAGCCTGCTTTTGGCATTTCCAGTCCTAGGTTTTGATGAGAAATATCTCATGTCATCACAGGAGAGTTTGACAGGTAAATGGGCAACCTAGAATCTGAGTCTTTACTCTTTTACATGAAAAGATATATACACATAGACCTCTTGTCAAAGGAGTAAAAAGAATGAAACCCAGACAGGAAACTCCATCTTTAATCTCTGTGTGTCTGCTATTTTGGCTTGATTTTCTTCGCCATGCATGGTCTCACTTTCTGTCTCTAGCATCCATATCCATGAGAAATGCTTATGTTTATATCCCTTGACCTCCAGGTGTATCACAGTAGATCTAATTATGTTCTATCTCTCATGTCACTTCTAATTATCCACTAATGGCTAGTCAGGCAAGAATTTAACTCAGAAGCTAGAGGTATATGGCCATGTAAGTTTTAGAGTTTCTTATATTTAAAATATTTTAGACCCCAATTCTCGTTTTTCAGATAATTCCAATTCCAATTCTCATTTTTCAGAGAGAGAACCAACCTGGCTTCAGTCAGAAGTTTGTTCCTAGTAAAACTGACTATTGCTGGGGGATAGGTCATAAAATTTATTATGGTTCCATAGAATCACTGCTTCTGCATGTGAGTATTGTTGAAACCTAGCATAAGATCATTGCTTGGTAAGAAGGGGATGTTCATTCTTCTTGTAAGAGAGGCAAATTCTGGCCTCAAGCTTGTATTGTGGCAAAGTAGAATTTTCTAGTCTCACTCTCTTAAGCCCAGGCGTTTAGAGAAACTTCCATGTCATAAAAGCTACTTTAACCAGAAATAGTCTTAACAGGTATAACTTGCATTTAAATTGTAGTATCTGCATGACTTAAATTATATGCTTTTAGTTATGATATACTCACTCCCTCTGAAACTTAAATGGCTCTTTTTCTTTATGACTAAAAAGCTAGACTTGAACATTAGGTATAGTGGGTAATTGGTTAAGAGTATTTTATATTTCAACTTTGAAAAGTAGGGGTCATCACAAAAAAGGATTATAAAACCTTTTCTGTACAGCTAATGGAAAATGTTCAGTTTAAAGCTAGCCCTTAAAATGTTCAGAGAAATTGTCAGTTATAGCTTATAATGGCTATGGTCCTTATTGTTTTATGCCCAGACACATGAAGGGATTTATGTGGTAAAATGCTTATAATCAAAGTTTAAAATAAAGATGTCCTCCACTCAGATTTTCCAATGTTTAAATTTATATTTTATTCTCATCCAAGTTACTTTGCAGGAAAAGAAAATGGATTTGAGCAGCTATTTATATTTCATCTTAAATTAGATTCCTTTTATTTTATTGCTAAATTACTTGCAAAAACTTAAATCTGTTAGCTTTGTATCCTTTCAAGAATTTCATCTCTTTTTAAAATTTATCTAGTGTGTCTGTTAACTTTTGCTGTCTATAATTAGACAACAAATCTCATTGGCTTACAGAAAGAGGCGCTTATATCTCAATCTGTGGATTAGATGATGTTTGATCCACAGTGGCCCCAGTTGGATCTCATATGATTCTCTTCTTCTTGAGGGACCAGCAAGCTAACTATATTCTTACAGTGATGGTGGAAGGCAAGATGTCATGCCTAACAGGACAAGCACATACCAAACTTCTGCTCTCATCATTCTTTCCACGTTTCATTGGTCAAAGCAGGTCATGGCTAATATCATGGCCATATCAATGGCACAGAAAAATATACCCCTCACTTGGAATTTGGGGGAATCAGGAGTGTAGGAAAGACATGATCGTTGACTGAATGATAATCTATTACTTCTATCTACTACTTCTGGAATAAAAATTAACGTATAGTGTGCGTGTGTGTGTGTGTGTGTGTGTGTGTATAGGGATTAGTCATTCCCATTCAACACGTAGTGTGAGCATTGACTATTAGTCAAGAACTTGCTTATTGCTCAAAATAAATTTTTGAACTACAAAGAATCAAATACTGGCCTGATTTAAATGTAAAGGTAATTAGCAGACATACTAAAAAGATACACAATTTGTTTCTTTATTATTTTTGTGATAAATAATACATTTAGAAAACACAATGTACAATTCTGGTAGTCAATGAGGAGGGTACATAATAAATTCTAAAACGTCAAAAAAAAGCATCCTAATGTAGTAATATTTAACATGAGACTAAAGAAGCATAGTCAATCAGGGAAATAGGTAGGGGAGAAAAAAAAAAAGAGTTCCAGGAAAAAGTTTTATCATGCATAAAGCTCTTCAGGCAGAAAAGAGAAACTGAATGTCAGTGTGGAGATAGAAGGCAAGGTGAGTGTTCTAAAATATAAATGATGGAGAGGTCAGAGCAAAAAGAATCCTTTGACAATGTTAAATCTTTAGAATTTATTCTAGGATCAATGAGAAACCATTAAAGGATTTTAGTCAGTGTTTGGGTGACTTAATCAGATTTGCATTTGTAAAAGGTCACAGTAGCTGCTAGATGAGGAATGGATTAGACCCCACTATCAAATCTTGAAAAAAAAATAGAGAGCAGCTGAATTTCTCATACACTAGTAGTAAGATTATGAATATGTAATTGGTACAAATGTTTTGTAAAATTATTTGACATTCTCTAGTAAAGATTTATATCCCCAAAGACCTCATATTTCTACTTTTAAATGTTTGAAGAAATGCTTGCATATATATATCAAAAGACATATATAGAAATATTCATTAATATGATTTTTATAGATGTTAACTAATTAATTTTTATAAAGAGATAACACTCTCCAAATCTGCCAACATTAGACTGGATAAATAAATTGTATTATATTTATATACTATAGAATATTACACAGCAGTGAAAATTTGAAAAACAAGATAGCATGCATGAACATTAGGAATATAATTTTGAGTGAAAAAGACAATTCATAGAAGAATACTTACAGTATTATTTTATAAGTAAACACTTGAAACACAGGAAACATCAATAATACATTTTAGAAATGCTTAAATAATGAAACTTTAACGATAATCAGAAACTAAATATTAAAACAAAAAGTCACAATAATGGTCATGACTGAGTGAAGACAAAATTGAATAGGACCAGGAAAAGGCACATAGAGGGCTTCTCAAACTGGCTGGTTAATAGAAGAGTATTTTGGTATTTTAGCCTTACACATTCTATAGCCTTTAATAATCTCCTATAATTACTCTCTTATAATTAAACTAAATATTTAACAAAACATTTTAAGCAAGATATGAAGGGTCAGAGGATATAGAGATCATTTTGGAGGTTGTTAGAGTAATTCAGGAGAAAGATAACATTTCCAGGGTGAGGCAGATGAGATGGAGGTAAGTCATGTGTTCTTAGGAGGAGGATGTGAGAGACTCTGAAGGACTGAGAATTTTCCATTGTGGCCTTGGAATATTCTTGCTCTTTTAGCTATTCCACCCTACATCCTCTAACATATAACATTATCTTATCTTTGTTTTCTCTAGCCCTGTTGATATAAACCAGATTGTACAGTGGCTGCTAAATCATATGAAAAGTTTATTTATTCCTGAAAGTAGCCCAATAAAACTTTCTACCTTGATCCCTCAAGTTGGAATGTTCCTTTGGAGCCTTCTTCTACCTATTACTTTTTAACAGATTGTTATGTTCATAATTCTTTGGTTGATTTTCTTTGACAATGTGATCAATCACCTGATGTATGGAATAGGAGTTGAGATAGATTATGATTTCATCCTGAGATGCATTGAGTTTGAGTTATTTGTGAGACAAGCAAATGGGAATGTTGAGGAGAGTGTTAAATATATTACCTAAAATTCAGAGGAAAGTCTAGGTGAATGGGGGGAAAACTGATTGTAATATTAGCCATAATGATAGATGAAATTGCCTCCAGATAAGATATAGAGCACAGTAGGAAAAGCATCTGAGACTGAGTATTGAAGAACTCAAGCATTTATACATCGAATGGAGAAGGAAAGGCTGGCAATAGAGTGATAAAGAGGAACCAGAAGGTATGTAGAACATTAGGAGAGGGGTTATCTCAAGTCACATCTTCAAAAGTAGACCAAGACATAAGGACTCACATTCTAGTGATTTATTAGAAAGTACTCCTGAAGAAACTAGTGAGGGAGGAAGGAAGAAGCCAAGCATGTAAGCAATTTCAGGCCAGTCTCAGCTGTATCCTGGTTCATTCAGAAAGAGCTGAAGGATGAAATGCTACCCAGAATTCTTCCCTACTCAGTGCAAAAGAGCTAGATTTTATACCCCCTAGGGTATTTGCCAAAGTCTGCTCCATGAAGTTATTAACTCCAGGTACTTCTGCTCTTTGCAAATGGACTGCTGGACTGCATTAACATAGAAACTGGTGCAGGAAGTTAGAAGCAAGGATAACAGGAAGGAAGGGGTGGGGCACAAAAATGATAAAAGCCATCAGTGTGAATCTTGGTATAACCCCTACAAGTGTCTGCTAAATATGGCATCACAGAATCCAAAGAAAGTTTTAAGGGCATGGTAGTCTTCACTAATAGCTCTTCTTGAGAGTTTAAGGTGAATTCTGAAAAACTAAGTATCTGTTAGACTAAGTCACAGGAGCATATTCAAATTTAAGCTTGATTATATGATAAGTAATGTCATATAAGGAGCTTTCACTTTGTCCCTTAGGCAATAAGAAGCCATTGAGATAATTTTAAAAAGAAGAATAACAAAAACATATGAATATTTTCAGTGAGGGCAGCACTTAAGGATGTTTGAATCCTAGGAAACCATTCTGGAGACTGCCGAAAAAGTTCAAGTAAGAGATTATAAAGGTTTAGAGTAGATTAAGAATGGGTAGAAGTTGCCGTTTATATTTAAAAGACAAAATAAAGATGTGGCTCCATGAAAATAAAAACAGTCCAGGATGACTACAGGTTTCTATATTTGTTTACTGAGTTAATAGAGAAATATAAGAAGGATCCTGGAAATAATCTATTTCAGCATCAACAGGATGTATAACCAGTGTCTCTGGAACACTCCTATTGAGCTAGCTAGTAGGCATTTGAATAGAAAAGCCTGCAGTTTGCCAGGGTGATCAGGATACCAGACAGAAATTTGCACACCATTTTCTGATCATATTTATCATAGTTAGATACATGAGTCTATAAGAAGCCCCAGGATAAGAAAAGAAATAAGTCATAGGAATCCTGGTATAGAATGCTTAAATAATAAAAAAGCCATACCAGATGTTAATTGACCAACTATTTCAGGTTAGATAATATCTTTGTGATTTAATTGCTTTTCTGGTCTCTTTACTGTAATCTCTACTCAGATGACAAATAGAGATGTTCTGCCTAATCACTCCATCTAAAATATCTGTCCCACCTCCAATATCCTTAACTTTCCTGTTTTCTTCATGGTACATACCATTATATCAGGCATTATATCAGATATTCATGGATGTATTTACTTTGTGTCTTCTACAGTAGAATAAAAGATCATAAAGATTGAGTCTCCCCTCCCACACATACACCACCAAATATATCCCCTGTTTTTAGAATGCCTCTCGGAACATGAAACCTACTCATAATTTTTGTTGTTGTTAACACTTTAAGAGTTTATTTGACCAAAAATTGACTGGAATGGGGCAGGGCCAAAACAGAAGTGGTAAGTCACACTGTAGGAACATGAGCCAAGAGAAAGAGAAAAAACAGAAGAAAAGAGAGAAAGAGAAAGAAAGAAGGAAAGAAAGAAAGGAAGAGGGGAAAGGAGGGGGGAAAAAAGAAGGAAGGAAGGAGGGAAGGAAGGAAGGAAAGAAGGAGGGAGGGAGGGAGGAATAAAAGATTTGCATCTAGCTTAATGCCTAGATAGTAATGTGTGATAGGTTGTTTTTAGCATTTTAATTTTGTAACCTCATATTTTGGTTTGGTCATATAGGCCACCAGGGCTTTAGAGTCATGTCAATCTAATGATCTTCTTGTTTAGTTAATATAACAGGAACTTATGTAAATGCCACTTTGGCAGCAGTGGGAAGGAGGTGCCTACTTTCTCATTTTTGCTCAAAACATCCTACATTCGCTGTGTGTCTGCCCCCATCTTGGTCTGAATCTCCTGATTTGGTGCTGCCTGGTTTCCTGATGCTGGTGTTTTTCCAAGGCAACAAGTCTATATCCATCCCTCCCTTATAGTTATTTCTTTTCTGGCCTGAAGAATGATCTCTCACTTACTTTTGAGTACCATGTAGGTGCTGGGGAGCTTTTGGATGCTCTTGCATGACAGTCTAGGAACGATGAAGACTCAGGAGGCCAACTAGCCTCCCTTAATACATAGACTTGCCCTTCTGCCCCTTCTTTAAAATATCTGCCTCACAGGCTGTCAGAAGCTTCTATACTTCCTCAGCTTACTCTCCACTTACACATCTCTATTTTTGGCTCCTCAGATCAATAATTTGTAACTGATGCATCCAACAGGCTTATCAGGTGATTATTTTATAGACTCTGTTTATTGCCACTTTAGATAATTCTGTCTGCAGAGTCAAATTCCCTGTGCAAATCACAGATCTTTGAGAAAATGAAGCCAAAGTTGATTCTCCAATTATGACACAAATTCTTAAATTACCTTAAAGTATTGTAGGACTGCAATTTTAGTCCCAATGGACAAAATTGCTTTCTTGTATAATCTTATTATAATTTAACTGTATACCTAAGCCAACCCAGTCATGGCAAAAATTCATCCAGCATTTACTTGGAAAGTAATTTGTGTCCATGTTTCACATTCATCTTAGTTTAGCAATGATGCATCTGGGCCTAGAGTATTGACAGAGCACCTGAATCTGAGAAGTACACATTGTATTCTAGTAAATTAGTATATTTCTACATGATATTAAGATGCTGTGAGATCAAAGACAGGACGGATGTTCTCCAAGGGCCAGATTCTAATCAGTTTCACCATGAGGTAAGAAGCTTAGGTCACTATGCAAGTAATGTAATTTTATAATTATAGCACACAAACACACACATGCAGATTTGAAACACATTCAGAGTCCCAGTATAATTCATAAATTTATTTTTATCTTCCCAGAATTTATCTCCTGCTCCTTTTTGTAATTTCCTTGAGAAATTAAGTCTGTTAGCCTTTGCATGAAAACTTACAAATAAAGTTTCATGTACATACTCTCTTCTGATGACCACACGGCTGTCTCTCTCCAGATTTGAATTCTGAACTGAAGAACATTTAAAGCAAAAAATATTGGGAGCTGATTCTCACTAACGTTGTTATTCCAATAAGACTGCCCCTTAGTTCCTTTCACCACAATTCCAGAAACTTCTTTGGATCATGTCCTTGATCGCCAATCTTTCTTAGGATTCTGAAAGCTACTCCATATCCTTCTAATAAACTCATGTTATGTTTTATTAACCTAGTGCTTTTTCCATTGCTTATCATCAGAGACAAATGGAGAGGCCTTTTTTATGATTCTTTTTATTGCCCACAGCTTGAGTAATATATATGTAATGTGATAGGAGAAAGGAAATCTTAAAAGTGTAGTTTCATGGCATTACTTAATTCAGTCCACACTGATGGCCCTGGGCCTCCCTCTGCAGGACTTCCATAGTCTCCTCCTACACCTGGACACTCTTTCCTTCATGAACACCATGTGTTTCTAGAGCTTGAAGAATTTTTTCTGTGACTTCTGAGAGATCAAGATCAACGTGTACATGGCTACCTGCCACACACCTGCGGTCCCCAGCTTGAGGCTGGGCACAGGTGCAATGCATCTACCACTAAGCAACATTTCTGCCTTGGTTCCTGATGCTGTCCTCTTTGCCCTCCCAACACCTACAGCCCTGTTTTGATTACTAAAGTCTGACGGTGCTACTGCCCCCTCCACCCCCATCTGAGACTGCCTATCTCTGGAGGTTATGGCAGAGCACTCATGAGGAATGCCTCCAGATGTTATTATCCAGGAGTCCTGCCATACACATACACATATACAACTCAGAGGTGGAGGTCCTAGGTCTCCCAAGTTCAGTGCTGTATGCCTGGGATGGGACACTGGATGAGTGTGGGGGAGGATGCATGTTTTTAGTCCCATAAACAGACTTGTTTACCCAATAAAACAAAAAGTATAGTTTCATGGCATTACTATTTATTACTTTTTTGAAGTTCGAGATTATTACTGTACTTTAATGTACTCAGTTATCCAAAGGTGTGCAGTAGATTTGTCCTTGGTGATTTGGGATACCATAAGATATCACCACATGTAATAAAATTTCTTTTTCTGAGTTTAGTTGAAATATCTCAATGCAGACAAGCCTGTTATTAGATCTTCACATATGACAAATGGCTTTCTGTCAGCCACTTTTTCCCTCTCCACTGTCCATCATCCTAGCCTAGGAGATCCGCACTCTTCTCCTTTGAATGCATTAGTCATTCGTGAATAATGACATAAAAGCTTAGCAATGCTCCAGAAAGAGAGCCTTTTATTATACTTTTCTAACAGCCATTAATATCTATAACAACTCAGCAGTTTTTAATTTTCTCTTATAAAAGGACAAGTTGTAACTACATGACAAAATGGCATGGTGTCCAGAACTGTTACCAGTTTCATTAGTGAGGGCAAGAAAGGAAAAAATAGAAAAATGAGCTATATTACTATCAGACACATGAAACTTTTGATTAAAACAATATATATAAAACAACTATTTTGGGTAATGAAGGGTCATTGAATGTATAAACATTAATTACAACAAAGGATACAATATTTTTAAAAGGCTTTATTTTTCTATTTAAATCTTTTGGGTATTGCAAGAAATTAAAAAAAATTAAATTTATGTTAGCTAAAATTTTGAAGTCAACATAGGTTTTAACAAAGTTATGCACTTCCATAATATTTTTGAAAAGGTATCATCCAAAAAAAATATGGAACAAAAATTATATTTTAACCAAAGAAATATTGTCTTTTGGAACTATATTTGTGAATCATTTCAGTAAGAATGTTAAAAAGCAAAATAGTATTTGAATCAAAGTGAGAGGCTCTCATAATTGAAAACAAAAATGGTCACAATTATTTTAGTTACAAAGTTATATATAACATAATCAGGGTTATTTTATCTATTACATATTACTTTCTCTTCCTGAATTTAAGAAAAATGGAAAATTCAAACAAGGCATTTAAACTTTTTGGGTTTTTCATAAATATTTTATCCCAAAATAAAATTGGGAATAAAATCTTTTCAGTTTGGAATAAAATCTAGATTGAGTAACTAAATTGCTCATCATTAACTTCTCCACAAATGAGATGTTTTACTTAGTTTTGTTGTTTTCTAATTGAATATATATCTTCCAAAAGAGCCAGGTCAATACCATTAATAAACTACTTTCAGAATTTTTTTTTCTACTTAAGTAGATTTCATCTTTCTTTCTTAGCTGATTGTTTATTAACAAATATTTATTAGGACCCAAACTTTGCTTTTCATTGTGAATTCCAGCTTCCATTTGGATTTTTATAGAAAAAGATTTTTGGAGTCATGTACAACATAGTTACAGAATAACCTGCATTATATAAGCATAATAAGTCAGCATAATAAGCACTGACTTAATTCTATTTATGACTCCATTATACAGTAACCCTGATTATCCTTAGATATTATGCAAGAGCATATAAGGAAAATGATTTGTCAATCTAGACTACCATATTTTTTTTAATTAGGGAAAGATCTTCAAATGCTTTTTTCACATAACTCATTTGTTCCTAAATTTTTAAAAAATATGGAAGATGGTTGCCTGGGTGGCTCAGTGGGTTAAAGCCTCTGCTTTCATCTCAGGTCATGGTCTCAAAGTCCTGGGATCCAGGCCTGTGTTGGGCTCTCTGCTCAGCCTGTTTCCTCTGCTCTCTCTCCCTGCCTTTCTGTCTACTTGTGATCTCTCTTTCTGTCAAATAAATAAATAAAACCTTTTTTAAAAAAGTATGGAAGACAACACAGGTAGTAATGTCCTCATTTACAAGTAAGGAAGCTAGAAGTTTTGATGGGTGACAAATTATTGTCATGCTTAACTATTTATTCCCAATCTCTCTTCTGGGAATTCTCTCAGATGCAATTAAAGGACAATCTGTTCTAATTAAAAAAATGAGCAAGTCAATTAATCTGTACTTTACAGGTATATATTGTATATTTTGTTATATAGAATACATGCACTTAAACACTTACCAGTTCTTTCATATTTGACATCTATGCTACCTCTAATCCAGTGCATTGCTATCATAACCAATGCTCTATAGACACTTATTCATTTTTCCCCTCAAGCATTTCTGAAGAACACACAGAAGATCATTGGGTGTATAAATACATATTTTAACTAAAGATTACCAAATTTTTGGGGCGCCTGGGTGGCTCAGTTGGTTAGACAACTGCCTTCACCTCAGGTCATGATACTGGAGTTCCACTATCCAGCCCCGCATCAGGTTCCCTGCTGGATGGGAGGCCTGCTTCTCCCTCTCCCACTCCCCCTGCTTGTATTCCCTATCTAGCTGTGTTTCTCTCTGTCAAATGAATAAATAAAACATTTAAGAAAAAAGAAGATGGGGCGCCTGGGTGGCTCAGTTGGTTAAGAGACTGCCTTCGGCTCAGGTCATGATCCGGAGACCCAGGATCGAGCCCTACATTGGGCTCCCTGCTCGGCAGGAGGCCTGCTTCTCCCTCTCTCACTCCCTCTGCTTGTGTTCCCTCTCTGGCTGTGTTTCTCTCTGTCAAATAAATAAAATCTTAAAAAAAAATTACCAAATTTTCTACGAAAAAGCTATATGGATATACATATCTGCCACCACTTTATGATGATAATTGGTTCCAAACATTACAAAATTTGTTAGTATTGGATTTTTAAAAAATTGATGATTTTATCAGTATGTTATATTTTCTTTTACTTTTTAATTGTTACATTAATAGTAAATGGAATACTCTTTTGTACACTTGTTAGCCATTCCGTTTGCTTCTTCATTTGGTTTCATATTAATATTCTTCTATGTTACTATTGCATTTCCTATTCTTCTCCTTATTTTAGAGAGAGGGAGAAGGGGTTAGGTGCAGAGGGAGAGGAAAATAGGGAATCTCCATACCAACACAGAGCCCTAAATGGGGCTCAATCTCACAACCTCAAGATCATGACCTGAGCTGAAATCAAGAATCAGATGCTAAACTGACTGAGCCACTCAGGCACCCTTGCATTTCTTATTCCTAAATACTATTGCATTACTGTTATTTTGCAGAATACCTACTATATGGCTTCTCTCAATTTATCAGTATTAATATTGTTAACATTAATAGCACAACTTTTAACATAAGTGATTTGGTATTTATGTCTTTCTATACTTTTATGCAAAATTGTGCAAACATGACTGTGGAACAAACAATTACTAAAGGCCCTTCTTTTACACACTTAGAATCATAGCAAATGATTCTCCCAAGGATAGAATTGTGGATATCAGATCCCTATGTCTCAGAACTAAAGAAATATGCAGACCCAACAAAAAAAGGAAGAAAGAGAAAGAAAGAAAGAAAGAAAGAAAGAAAGAAAGAAAGAAAGAAAGAAAGAAAGAAAGAGGAAGGAAGGAAGGAAGGGAAGGGTGAGTTTATTAGGACAATAAAAATATGAGCAATGCCATACTTGAGATAAATGTATAATTTGACTTAATTTGACATATTGATTTAAAATCCTTTTGAGGTTGGAACAATAGCATTTAACATTGTCAATTTTTCATTTGTGTTTTACTTAAAAGAACATTTTTACCAGTTGTAAGTGTTTCATATATTTCATTAGATTGTGGAAAAACTGATTAGAAGAAGACGTACTCTAGGACAAAAGTTCAATAGGAAACTTCAGGCAAAAAAAACCCCAAACATTGAATTTCAGAATCAATTTATAATGACAAAAGGAAAGTTCATATTCTACTTAGCATGAAGCTGCAAATTCCATTCCACTAAAAGTCACTTATATTTGCCTCCAGATAAAGCAACTATTTCAGATGTTCCAGCCAGTCAATCAGAAAGTATTTACTGAGTAATCATTTAATACATTGACACTAGATTCAGGATAAAGAGAATTAAAAAAATTCAGCATTACAATAAAAATTTATGAACCTACACAGACTAACATTCCTGAAATAAGTTGGTGTGGAAAGCTATCCAGAAAGAGATCAACTTATTATAACCAAAAGAAATTATGGAATGATTAATTTTAATCATTTGTGCCACATACAACTTATTGCCTTTTAGTATCATCCTGACTTGAAATTGTACTAGGTGGTCTTAGTCTTATAATTGAATTAAATAGAGCACATGATAGTTTTTATTTGATGAATACTATTAGTTATAGCTATGATATTAATGCATCCAAAATTTTATCAATATATAATATACAGTCCACACTGCTTATTAGTTTTTATTCCACAATTCTTCATTTCCTTTATTTACCTTACACATGCAGCAGCCTCAGAATAACAAATGTTAATACAACCACCTGAAACAAAAGTTTTTTCGTTTGCTCTTCCCATTCGCTATTTTTAAAATTCACACTATGTCAGCATTTCCAGAACATACTATACTCTCTCCCTTCTATCCCGCATTTAGTCTTAGTTCTTCCGTGCTTGCTACTAGTGGTTATCTGTTGGCCTATCATATCTGGCTTTTTTTTTTCTTTTTTTTTTTTAACTCTAAATTTCTTTTATTTTTTCAGTATTCCAAGGTTCATTGCCCATGCCCCACACCCAGTGCTCCATGCAATAGGTGCCCTCAGTACCCACCGCCAGGCTCTCCCATCCCCCCACCTCCTCCCTCCAAGTCCCTCAGTTTGTTTCTGTGTCCAGTCTCTCATGTTTTATTTCTCTTTCTGAATGACCCTACTTCCCATTTCCTTTCCTTCTCCTACTTTCCTCTATATTACTCCTTATGCACCACAAATAAGTGAAACCAGGTGGTACTTGATTTTTTCTACTTGGCTTATTTCACCCAGCGTAATCTCTTCCAGTCCAGTCCATGTTGCTACAAAAGTTGGATATTCATCCTTTCTGATGGAGGCATAATATTCCATTGTATATATGTACCACATCTTCTTTATCCACTCATCTGTTGATGGGCACTTTGGCTCTTGCCACAGTTTGGTGATTGTGGCCATTGCTGCTATAAACATTGGTGTACATATGGCCCTTCTTTTCACTACATCTGTATCTTTGGGGTAAATACCCAGTAGTGCAATTGCAGGGTCATGGGGTAGCTCTGTTTTTAATTTTTTAAGGAATCTCCACACTGTTTTCCAAAGTGGCTGCACCAACTTGCATTCCCACCAATAGTGTAAGAGGGTTCCCCTTTCTCTGCAGCCTCTCTAACACTTGTTGTTTCCTGTCTTGTTAATTTACCCATTCAGACTGGTGTAAGGTGGTATCTCAGTGTGGCATACAGAAAAAGAAAATTGTTACATATGTGGCCTTTTTGCTCTGGTGCTACTAATTTGCTTAGTAAATTATCCTTAAAGAATTAAGAGTATGGGAAGATAAACTTCAAAATCTGGCTAGTGTCATGAAACAAATAATGATTCACTAAAATATTTCAGCATATTTAACTGGAGAATACTAACTGATTTCTATTGAAAGAAAGGCTATATATAAGAAAAGAACAAATGTTAAATTCAGTATAACTTTGAATTGTTGCAAAATGTCCTGTCATTAATGAATATATATTACATCATCTATTATTCAGATTATTTTCTCTGAGAAAAAATATAATGGACCTAGGGAATACCCTACATTTTATGTAAGAATAAACTGAGGCTCAGAGAGAATTTGTTAAAATGGCAGAAAGCATGAACAGACACTTTTCCATAGAAAACATACAAATGGCTACCAGACACATGAAAAAATGTTACACATTGCTTGCCATCAGGGAAATACAAATCAAAACCATAATGAGATACCACCTTATACCAGTTAGAATGGCTAAAATTAACAAGATAGGGAACAACAAATGTTGGCAAGGATGGAGAGAATGGGACAGTGTTAAATATTATTATTTCTAACCTCAAAAGGATTGGTACAGCCACTCTGGAGAACAAGATGGAGGCTCCTCAAGAAGTTAAAAATAAAGCTACCTAATGACCCAGCAATTGCACTATAGATATTTACCCCAAAGATACAGATGTAGTGAAAAAGGGGCATGTGCACCCCAATATTCGTGCCTGCAGCATCCACAATAGAGAAACTGTGAAAGGAGCTGAGATCCCCTCCAACAGATGAATGGATAAAGAAGATGTGGTTCATATATATAATGGAATATTACTCAGGCATCAGAAAGGATAAAACCTACCATTTGCATGAACATGAATGGAACTGGAGAGGATTATACTAAGTGAAATAAGTCAAGCAGAGAAAGACAATTATTATATGGTTTCACTCATCTGGGGAATATAAGGAATAGAGCAGAGGATCATAGGGGAGGAGAGGGAAAACTGATTGGGAAGAAATCAGAGAGGGAAACAAACCATGAGAGACTCTTGATGCCAGGAAACAAACTGAGGGATGCTGGAGGAGAGGTGGGTGGGAGGGAATGGGTTAACTGGGTGATGGGCATTAAAGAGGGCACGTGGTGTGATGAACTCTGGGTGTTATATGCAACTAATGAGTCACTGAACAGTACATCAAAAACTAATGATGTATTATATGTTGGCTAATTGAATTTAAATAAAAATATTGAAAAAGTAAAACAAATTAAAAATAAAACAAAGCTATCTAGCTATTAATTGGCCAAGATTTGTGTGTTCCTAACTGCTTTTTCCTCTGAACCCTCTACCACATGAAAGGATGGGATCTGAGAGGCTTGAGAAAAAATCACTACAAAATTTAAGAAAAAGTCTAAATCATTTAGTGAATAACCACAGTTTTATAGTGGCATCAAAAGCAGTAAATACTATAGTAACAGTAGTACTGGTAATAGTAAAAATAATAAAGATGTGATGGTTGTGGTGGTGATAATAAGAATAATCATAATAGTGCTGATTGAATCAACATGTATTCAAATTAAGTAAAATACATTTTTAGTTCAGTAGTAAGTTTAATTCAGATCGGAGTATTTTGTCCAGTTCACTGTAGTTTTGTAAACTTAAAATGAACATTATATCCAGATATTAATATAAATTTGAATATTAAATAATGAATGTATTATTATAGACTATTTTATTAGGAATATGTGCTACAGTCTAAATTAATATGATAATCTGTATTTACCTTTTTTAACATATGATTTCTATTAACTTTCTTAATAAAGAAGAAGGAAACCTGAGAGAATTTCATTATCTGGATACCATGTTCAAGTCAGCCACTGGTATTGAATGAGGAATGCATTGCCTTGTGTTTTCCATTTTTATAATACAGAGATACTGTTTTTCTATGATATAACCTGAAGAAATGCAGAGTTCTAAAACAAATCTTTGGATATTAAATATTGTTTTGTCCTTACAGAATTTGATTGTAAGCCATTTTATTATATTTGACCTGGAAATTGTTCATTTTCACGTTTTTTATACTTAATATTCAGTATGGATTTAAATACTGAATATTTTTGTTATAACAATCTCTAATATTTATTCACCAGAACTAACATTGTCAAGGAATTAATCTTATTCAAGACAAATTTTAAGTGTTTCACATTTTTGATGAAAAGTGTTCATTAAGGAAATGTATAAGCTCAGAAACCAGCTATCCCCTAAACTGTAGGCATAAAATTGAATAATCTCTCTGCTCTGGTGTGTTTGTAGAGAGGAGACTATAATTTTGTCCTTAAAGGCTATTGTTAAATATACAGCATATATCACCAATTTTTATAGCCTCATAGATTAATATTCCTCTTGTAAAAAATAAAGTACTTTGATTTTGGAGTGCCCAACCTTTTTTTCAACACAGCACATATGGTTTTAGTTCTACTAGTGGACTCCACAAATTGTTTAAACCAGTGAGCACTCCCATGGACTCTGACATTAGGAATTTTCCAGAAACCCTCTCCTGATCTGCTGAATGCTAATGAAGCAACATTTGCAGGATGCTTCTGAAATCTACCTGAATAGACACTTTCTGTCTTTAACCGTGAGGTCTGAAATTGTTGCAGCCATTTAACTGGAATTGTGAATGACATTGGTGACTGATAAGCAGTTTAAATAGAGTTATGGTGACAAAATCCTGGTCAACAGAAAAAAAGGAAGAAAGTGAAGATCTTTCCAATTGCTTTCCCAAAATATCTAATATATTTTCAGTTAATACTTTTGAATTTCCCTAGTTTAACATATGTAAAAATAGTGGGTTGTGTCTCGTTTATGTTCTTGACCCATATTGCATTGGTTATATAACTTCCAGACAAATGTTAATTTTAGTGTTAAGTGGGACATTTTTAGCTAGTTTCTGAAATTGAAAGTGAATTCTTTTTGTTTCAGTACTCCTTAGTACATTAGTTTTTAAGATTGATGTTCATTATCATATTAAAGAAGAATTCTGATGTCTTAGCTTAGAGTCTTTGTTAATACTGAAATTAATTCTGTCTAATATCTTTCCAGCTTTCTAACTTCCCATAAGATTTTTCTCCTTTGATCTTTTATCAATTGTTGTGACAAATTATGTTAATAGATTAGCTAATGTAAAACTATCTTTCTCTTCATTCCTTTACTCAACTAAAGAAACTAAAGTCCTTTGCCTATTGGAACTTACCCTATCTTACCCTATAGTGGTAAAGAGGACATCTAAGCAAATAAGAGATATGTCAGGTACTGATAATTCCTATGGAGGAAAACAAGCATAATAAGAGGAATATAAAGAAAAATGTAGCTATTTTATTCAGGGTGACTAGAGCTATGAATAAGGGGAAGGAGTAAGAAATGTGGTTATAGGCTACAAAAACAATCATGATAGGGAAGCAAATGAAAATGTCCTAAACAAGGAGCATTGTTGGCTTATTAAAGAAACAGCATTGAGAGCAGTTACTACAGCCTACTTATCAAGAGAGAGAGGCAGGGGAGTAAGTTCAAGAGACAAATGGAGTAGTGGTCCAGATCCCATAGGTCCTTGCAGGCATTGGAGTATGTTTATTTTTATTCTGTGTAAAATAAGGAACTTTTGAACTGATGAATAACAATCTTACCAGAATAATTAGAAGATTATTCTGACTACTGAACATGCTCCAGGAGGCAAGGGATGAATCATGAGGGCTAGTTAATAAAAAGTATTACAGATGAGATACGGGAGTACGTTAGAATAGAGTGGTGACTAAGAAATGGTCATAATCCAGATGAATTTTGCAAGTAGAATAGACATCACCTATTGACAGATGCTAGATTTGAGAAAACTATGAGAATGAAACCATCATTTTTTTTTTAATAGAACACAGCTTAATCTTACTTCAAAGACTTAGAAGTCACTTAAAAGTGTATGTCTGGTCAAAGTTTATGAACTTTGATTATTTTGTTAACATATAATGTATTACTTGTTTCAGGGGTACAGGTTTGTGATTCATCAGTCTTAACACAATTCACAGCACTCACCATAGCAAACCCTCCCCGATGTCCATCCCCCAGCCACTCCATCCCTCCCACCCACCTCCACTCCAGCAACTCTCACTTCAGTTTCCTGAGATTAAAAGCCTCTTATGGTGAAATCATCATTTTTGCTTGAGAAGTTGATAGAATGGAAACAAACCTAAAAAGAAGAAGAAAAATGTGAAGGAAAGGCAGATATTGAGAGGAAAAGGGACTTAGTTATAAACCTGATTAATTTAAGATGCCTGTTACAAAAATAATAGGAGTCATCAATTAAACATTTACATGTACATTACAAATGAACCTCTAGAATAAACTATAATTGATCATTGTATATGATTATTTTACTTTGTGCCTTCTTTAATGTAGTGGTATTTAATTTAGAATGTCAAATTCTCTATTACTAAATACAGAAATTATTTTATCTGTATTTTATTGCTTAATATATTATTTTGTCTCTTGTTCCTTATTTAGCGTATATCAAGGGCCTGTGATAAATGCAATTCTAAATATATACTAGCCCAACATTAGAAGGTATATGGAATTTATTTGGGTATAGGAGTCTGCAGAGTGTTTGTCTTAGGAGCTTTATGCAGGGGCCCAAGTTCCTTCAATGGTGTGGCTACACAACTCATTATTTCAGTCCTTATCAAACTTTATATCCAGATGAGGATGGGAAAAGCAAATTGAGGAAGCCCATAGGTAGATGGGCCAGGCCTAGAATTAGCACATATCACTGCTGCTCCCATTGCAATAAGAATTCAGATAGCCACTCCTAACAGTAAGGCAGTATCAGAAAAATAGTTGATCATTTTAATGTTCAAAAGTAAAATAAATTTTAGGTCATTTCCCTGGTTTCCATAGTAATTAAAACATTTTTTAAAATGAATACATTTATGATCTACTTGCTTTTGATTAGTTTCATATGCAATCAACCACATTCAAAGTTCTTTGCATTCCTTTCTTACACTTCAAAGATACATCACATTCCTTCCTTTGTAAAATGCAGCAGAAGCATGAAACTCCGGTTCATATTTTAAATAAAATATTGTGTTGCTTTGGACTTCTTAAGCTTATTAAGTTCAATTTTCATTCCTAACTCTTTCAATACAGCTCTATATGTTTGATATCTTTGTCTTTATCACTATTTCTAAGCACAGATCTTCCTCAGTTTACAATAGGGTTGAATCCCAATAGAGTCATCATATACTGAAAATATCCTAAGCCAAAAATGCATTTAAGACACCTAATCTACCAAACATAGTAACTTAGCCTAGCCTACCTTGAACACAATCTACTCACACTGGCCTACAGTAGGGCAGAATTATCTAAAATAAAACTTACTTTATAGTGAAGTGTATCTCATGTAATTTATTTAATACTGTATTGAAAGTGGAAAACAGAACTGTTATATGGGTACAGAGTGGTTGTTAAGTACACAGGTAGGTGACCCTCATGATCACATAGCTGACTAAGTCCTGGGGCTTGCTGCCACTACCCAGCATCAGGAAAGAGTATCATACTGCATATTACTAGCCTGGGAGAAGATCAAAATTCAAAATCCGAATTATAGTTTCTACTAAGTGCAAATTGCTTTTGCACCATCATAAAATCGAAGATCGTAAGTTGAACCATTGTAAGTTGGAGACTCTCTGCAATCTGCAATTGTACCTTTGAGATTCTCTTTGATCTGAGTTATTTCAGATACTGATGTTATAGATATATACATATATACATGAATTGATATACATTGATACATATATACAGTATATTACCAGTATTTGCCATTTGGGTTTTTTTTGTGTTTTTTTTCTATTTTTTCTTTCTTTTTTTTTATTGTTACTAAATATTTTTTTCCAGTGTTCCAAGATTCATTCCCCATTCCCCAGCCATTTGGTTTTAAAATTGTGTTATTATCCAGCTTTATCACAGTGTCAGAAATTATGATATATTATTTCTACATTTGAATTGGTATGATCAATTTTTGAAAATGTTTTGCTTCTGAAAAAAAATGTTTCCTCTAGGTGTGTAGTACACCATATTTAATACATATATTAAATGGCCTTTAGTAATTATGTAATTTAAATTCTCTGTACTCTTTTTTAATCTGTCAAGAATTGATAAATTATGAACTAGAGTTCTTCATTTCTCCATTATACTTGCTTTGATTAAATTTTCTTTCTATTATCTGTTTTGCCCTACTACTTTGTAATTTATTATATTTCTCATGCATGTTTTTCTTTATTAAACTTGTAAGGCACCTCATTTTATTTACTTTTTCTTAAATTATTCTTTATTCAATATTAAGTATTAATACTGAGTTACATAAGGGATTTTTTTAAAAAAATGTGTTGGGGCACCTGGGTAGCTGGCTCAGTGGCTTAAGTGTCTGACTCTGGTATTCAGTAGAAGTCATGATGTTAGGGTCCTAGGATGGAGCTACACATCAGACCCTGTCCTCAACATGGATTCTGCTTGTCCTCTCTGTGCTCCTCCCCCGCTCCCTTTCTCTGTCTCTCCCAAATAAATAAATAATTTCCAATTGTTGTTATTATACTGTATTTAATCTCTTTGAATAAATGACTAAATAATTGTTCTGATTTCTAGTAGAAATTTTGAGGTACATATTTCACTTCTTTTTAAATCTGTGCAACTGTCATTCATTGCCTTTGTTTTGAACCATTATTATTTTAATTTAACATTATTTTCTCTGTCTCTATGAAGTCTTTCCTGTTTCAAGATTCTATTTCATCACTGGAAATGTACTGTGGGTTTCTTGGTATAATGTCCTCCCCAATGATGTTTTCAAAAACAGATGTTGTCTTAAATACTTTGTTGGTCCTTGAAATAATTCTATTCCATAGGAAAGAATCTATTCTTCCACAAGGTAGTTCCTTTAGTTACGTATCTAGTAATTTTACCTCGTTTGCTTTTCCTTTTCTGTTGTTTTCTTTGTCCTTGTTTATTATTAAGTAATCTCATCTATTGAGCTGTTCTATAACACATTACATAGGTTTAGAAAAAGAACGTTTACTTTTTGGTTGAACCTCTTCAATTCATTGATGCAGCAATGTGAGAACAAATGAGATACAAAAGCACTACAAACAGGGAGCCTTTGCTTTTTGTCCTAAAATTCTTCCCTGGGTAAGACGTGACAGCCTAGAACTACCACAAACAAAATGTTGTTTATCTCTATGACCCTGCCTCTATGCCTTTTCTAGCTTTCTGAACAGTGTATCTGCTATAGGACCACAGAAGTCTTATTTTTGAAAAGGTAATGAATAAAGTAATTGCAGCCCAGATTTTATGAACCACATCTGCTCCAACGCTCCTTAGAACTCCTCCTACAAATTAAAATTGTTTTGTGTCTTATACAGAATAATTTCTGTATTTCTTAATGATTCTGTTGATTCCTGAGATAAGAAATTACTTTAAAAAACTCATTATAGTTCACATCTATTTTATTACTTTTACTTCTATCAAAATTCCTAGGATGTGAAATACCTTTCACTAAATTACAGTGTTCCTAATAACTTTTCCACTATTCTGTATTTTTTTTTATCTTTTCTGCCCTCAGCACAGTCCTTGAAATTTTAGCAGTGAAAATTTTAGTAAATAATCACTACTGGTATTTTACATTTCATGATTAAATTTAGATTTATATCATAGACTAATGAATTATAGAAAATACAAATCTTTTTTTTTGAGAACAGGAGATATACAGTAATACAGTGAGAATACATGTAACTCAGAGCTTATATTTTTAAATCAGTTCACAATGCAATTAATGTAGAGTCAAAATAATCCTTGATTGATTCTTTAATAACTATTAGATCTCTGAGACCTGGGAAAAGGTTTACACTCAGTTCCTTTTGGCTCATTTACCATGGCTCTGACCTATCTATCTGTGGGGTTGTAGAAAATAAGTTTGGGAGAAACTCGAAGTGGAATTTAAGGATAATAATAGACTTTTCTATCACTTTATCTCTGTTCATTATTGTATCAAATAAGTAAAATGCACCTTTTTACTTATCTGATACTGCAGGGACTTTCTAGTAATTTTGTTTTAGGTAGCTCAACTATCCTTCCTCTGCATTTTTTGTATTTCAAATTTTTATTCAAATTCTAGTTAGTTAACATATAGGGTAATATTGATTTCAGGAGTAGAATTTAGTGATTCATCACTTACATACAATGATAAATGCCTGCTTTAATGCCCATCACCCATTTAGCCCATCCCACACTGACCTCCCTCCATCAACCCTCAGTTTGTTTGCAACAGGTAAGAATCTCTTATGGTTTGCTTCCCTTTCTTTCTTTTTTCTCTTCTTCCCCTATGTTTATCTCTCTTTTTTCTTAAATTCCTCATCTGAGTGAAATCATATGGTATTTGTCTTTCTCTGACTTATTTCACTTAGCATGATATGCTCTAGCTTCATCCATGTCCTTGTAAATGGCAAGATTTCATTCTTTTTTATGGCTGAGTAATAGTCCATTGTGTATAGATACCATGACTTCTTTATCCATCCATCAGTCAATGAACATTTGGGCTCTTTCCATAATTTGGTTATTATTGATAATGATACTGTAAACATTGGGGTACATGTGCCTCTTCAAATAAGTATTTTTCTACCCTTTGTATAAATATTTAATAGTGCAACTTTGGGGTCACAGGGTCTATTTTTAACTTTTTTAGGAAACTTCATACTGTTAACTTTTTGAGGAACCCTCATAATGTTTTCAGAGTAACTGCACTAGTTTGCATTCCCGCCAACAGTGCAAAATCCCCTTTCTCTGCATCCTTGCCAACATCTGTTGTTTCCTGTGTTGTTAATTTTAGCCATTCTGACAGGTGTGAGGTGATATTTCATTGTAGGTTTGATTTGCATTTCCCTGATGATGAGGGATGTTGAGCATCTTTTCATGGGTCTATTAGCCATCTATATGTCTTCTTTGGGAAAATATCTGTTCATGTCTTCTGCTCATTTCTTAACTAGATTATTTGTTTTTGGATGTTTAATAAGTTCTTTATATACTTGGGTTACTAACCCTTCTGCATTTTTAAATAAACTGATCAAGATTTTTCAAAAATGTCTTACATGGGGGCGCCTGGGTGGCTCAGTTGGTTAGGTGACTGCCTTCTGCTCAGGTCATGATCCCGGAGACCGGGGATTGAGTCCCACATCGGGCTCCCTGCTCGGCGGGAAGCCTGCTTCTCCCTCTCTCACTCCCCCTGCTTTGTGTTCCCTCTCTGGCTGTGTTTCTCTCTGTCAAATACATAAAAAAATCTTTAAAAAATGTCTTACATGCCTCAAAGATTTAATAAGATAACAAAGAGAATATAATTTAACAAATAATTACTCTGAGGGCCCATACTTTGCCTTTATCCAGCACATATAATGAACTTAGCATAAAGAGATGTTGTCATGAAATATCTGTAAATTGAATGACCTAAGCCTACCACAATACTGACTTATCTAGATATAACCAACAGCAGTGAGATCTTATTGGGTGTGTTTTCCAAACTGTATTTTAATAAAGCTATCAAATCATTATGAATCTTACTTCCTTCATGCAATGAGCTTAAAATAGGTAAGAAATAAAATGTATTTGTGTTGACACAAGTTATACAACTTTTGATACTATATTATGTCTGATTTTATCTGAAAGTTTCACAGATAGTCACCATGTTTCCCTCCTGAAGAAGTGATAACATAAAATATAGTCTAGTTGAAATCACTGTTTCATTCCTTTTTGAGCATTTTAAGATCATGTCAAGGTATTTTGCCATTGTTTCAGGTACTTTAAAACATCAGCACTGGAAAAATCAGGGTTTTCTCATTATTGAATATTATCAAAGTTCAATTATATACAGCAAAGTTTAGAAAGTGCCAAGGACATTAAATACCTGTAGGCATATATTATTGTATGAGAGATGTAAGTTAAAGATTGACTTTTTTTTCA
This sequence comes from Spilogale gracilis, assembly GCA_004023965.1. NCBI lineage: Eukaryota > Metazoa > Chordata > Mammalia > Carnivora > Mephitidae > Spilogale > Spilogale gracilis. The sequence goes on from PITA01000865.1 coordinate 95,509, forward strand.
GAATGGGATTACCTATGTCCTACTCAGGATTGAAGTATTAGGTGGCCAATTACTTTTTAAATAATCGGACCTATATTAACCATTATAACACTACAACTATAATGAAGAAAACTATTTGCAAATAAGAGTACTATCATTTTGTGCAAATTTCCACACACACACACACACACTCTAAAAGAAATTTCAAGTGTTTATTTCCTGTTTATTGTTTTGTTTATTTCTCCTAACACACTTTATAGCATCTCCTAGCAATTAATTGCAAGCTTAATGGAGCCACTTCCATCTGACTAGATCATCTTGCAGTGTTTGTATTTCCATATTATATTGTTTACTTTCTTAATTTATGTAATTAACTCAGATGAAATGCTTGCACATTGCTTTAGAGATGTTATGGATTAATTACTTATTTAATTAGTTATAACTCAAATTAAGTCAAAAATGTACTGTATAAATTTCAAACACTTTAATTATAATAACTTCTTGCACAATTGTAATTGTAAAAAAAAGGCAAAAGAAAAATATAATGGTGCCACATAAAAATTACAGAAAATAGAAGATAATAACAATGACAAAGGTTTATTAAACTTTCCATATTACTTAGAATGTTGAATGAAAAAAGTGACAACACATACAAAAAAAGCAATCATGTTCCTATAAGTCTCTGATTAAATCCCTGAATTTTGCAATATTTTTGCATGAAATAATAGTAAAATATGTATTTGTGCTAATAAAAAGAATTCATTTAAAAAGTAAATGCATTTAATTAAGTCTTCATGATTTATAACTTAAAACTTGAATTTTCCAATTATTACAACAATTATATTGTCTTTTGTGGAACACATTGATTTGCTAATAACTGTGAACAATGACATGGTATCAACATTTTATAATTGTAATAGCAACTATAGCTTTAATACTGTAGCTATTTTGCCAATTTTTAAATTGTTTCTGAGCAATCTCAATAAAATGAAACAGCAAAGAATTTAAATGAACATATTTATATTAGTGTCTTGCATTCCCCAGTGCATTATTCATTTGTTTTAAAATATGATGTTTATAATCACAATTGTAAGATATTATGAAAATTAATTATTCATATAATTCTTAGGGGAAATTCTGTTCCAAAGTTATAGATGGCTCCGTTAATTAATTAGGATCAATTTTTCATATATTCAAAGGTTAAAATGTGACCTACTTTCAATAAATAATTTCATTTTGTTACAAATATGTAGTTGATTATCTCTTACCTACTTCTTTTTTTATTAAGATAACATATTTTTTTAATTTTTTTAAGATTTATTTATTTATTTTAGAGAGCAAGGTGGGGAGGGGAAGAGAGAAAGGGAGAAGGAATCTTTAGCAGACTCCATTCTGAGCATGGAGCCTGACATGGGGCTCAGTCTCACCATCTGAGATCAAGACCTTAGCTGAAACAAAGACATGATTACCAACTATGCCACCCAGGCACCATAAAGATAACACATGTTTAGCTGAAAATCTGAGTCCATGAGATAGGGCTTATATTGATTATTTGCATGATAAAATAAAACATAAATAAACTCAAAATCCTTATGCATTTGAATAATTTTGAGCAGTCAGAATCATTAGATAGAGACAAATAAACAATATTTGTTTATTATAGTAATGATAATATTACTATAGTGATATTATTCAAATGACATTGCTTTTTGGTATTTCCCTAGAACATAATTTTCCTATACTAACACATTATTACAGTAATACTTAATGGAAATGAGTTTGTTAATACCCTTAGAAGGTTGTTTACAACAAATCCTGTTCAATACATTTTAGTAATATATGTTAATAAATATAGCATAGATGAAATTTCATGAATTAGTAATTTTGCTCTGGAAAGTAGATCTTTTTCTCTGGGTACCTAGTCCCATCTTCAACTCCTATTAAGTAAGACTGGTATAGGGGAAAAAATTAAGATTTTTTTCCAATTTCATTATTTTATTAAGAAATATTTTTGGTTTTTGTTTTTTTGTGTTTGTTTGCTTGTTTTTTGAGAAAGAGTTGTGAGCTAGGAGGAGAAGTGATGGAGGGAGAGAGAGAATCTTAAGCAGGCTCCAAGCCCAGTATGGACCCTGATGCGGGGCTTGATCTCACAACTCTGAGATCAAGAACTGAGCTAAAATTAAGAATCGGATGCTTAACCAACTGAGCTACCCAAGTGCCCCAAGAAATAATTAAGATTTTAGAGCTCATTTTTATTTATTGTTTTATATATCTTTTTAAGTTTTGTCTGTATCACTCAAAGAAAGCAAAACTATACAGCTCGTTCCTTTTCATCATGTAAATTGGCCTTCTTTGGGTCTTATTGTTAGTGTGGACTTCTTATTTTGTAATCACCGTATTTTTCAGAGTCATTTCCCAGGATATGAGTCCAGTTTTGTCACTAAAAATGGCTCATCTATTGAAATCATGTACTCTTTTTTGACTACTGAATTACCACTTAGGGCCTTAGGGAAAACAGGTAGAAATATTCCTTGCAGATACATATAACACAATTATGTTGCTTTCCAGTCATCTACTGTTTTAGTAATTTTACCAAAATAAAGGGACTGTATTTTATTTGGTATAATTTCATTTTTATGAACCATGATGGTTTATGGTTATCTTTACTTATTTTCAAAGTCTGTACAAACCATTTTTTAAACAATCTGTTATAGAAATGTATCTAACTTTAGTGTCATGAGCTCCTGGCTTGTAAATATCATATAATTTTTTTTCCATGATAAAAAAGAGGCTCAGTGTTGGCATTCAACATTAACAATGTCTTGGTGAGAAGGCATTTCTTGTGGGGCAGCCTTTGATACTGTGTTTCTCTTACACACACTGCTGTTTCTATGGCTCTTTCCTGGACCTATTGGAAAAGCACTATGGAGTCAGGGAGAAAGTTTGGCTTATAGTTACAGAATGGGTTATCTTGTCCACTTACCTCCTGAGCAACTCTTCTGAGGTAAATTCTCTCTGACGGACACTAACACAAGACACACACAAAAATCCATGTACTTTGTGCCTACTCCGGTGTCACCTTCCCAGACTTTCTCATTTGTCATAATCTGGTCTCCTTCCTTGCAGGATCTTGAGCAAGAGGACAGGCCACTGGCAACTTCTCAGAAATCATGTCTATACAACCATGACTTTTAAAGCCCTTTTTAAAGGTCTATGCATTTTCCTTGGCACAGCTACATTAGGAAATGACACTAGAACTCTTTGGGAAGTGATTGAGAAAATATTGATCATGAACACTGGTGATAGCTTTGCAGCCTTTCCTTTAATCAATACTTACCTGAACTGATAAAGAATTACAAATTTCCATTTTGGTAGCTGAAGTTTGTCCCCCGTTGCCAGTTTATGATTTTTACTAGTTATAAAATTCGTAATCACTCTAGACAGCAGCTGTTCATCTCTCTCACCACTAGGATCATTATGACTGATCAACCATCGCCATAGATTCCTATAGTTCAAGGCACTTTGATTGCCATTCTGACCATGATGTCCATTACAGTGATTAAGTCCACCTTATCTTTGATAAATAAATAGTACCATTGCCATTCTTTTAAAAAATATTTTATGTATTTATTGAGAGAGAGAGAGAGTGAGTGAGAGAGAACATGAGAGGGGAGAAGGTCAGAGGGAGAAGCAGACACCGCAGAACTGGGAGCCTGACGTAGGACTCGATCCCGAGACTCCAGGATCATGACCTGAGCTGTAGGCAGTGGCTTAACCAACTGAGCCACCCAGGCTCCCCATCATTGCCATGCTGATATCCTATCAATCTCATTGATAGTAGGGAAATATATTCTTAATCCCGGTTTTTAGAAATCAGACATCCTGAGGTGCTCAATGATGCCTGATTTTTATCCTTTATACTTTCTTAATTGTTATGCTGAAAGGAGTTTTCTTTGGGCCCTTTGGAGAACATAGCCAAGTGTAGTTTTCCAATTTCATGTAATAAATCCAGTCTAACTTGTCTACATGTATGTCATACTGCATCTATACTCTATCCCTATCTGTCATTTGATTTTTTTAGAAAATGGGATGCTAATGTTGAAGGACTTAATACACCTCACTTACCACATTGCTTCCTGCCTGATAATTCTGTTCCAGAATTCCACTTTTGAGGCTTTGTTTTCTACATTCAGTACAATAACTCTTAGCCTGAGTTTTCATCTTTTCAACCACCATCATTGAAAAGCAAGTGTTTGTGGGCCATTAACTTAAGAATTGATCCAAAGGAACAGGAGAGAAGAACTGGAAAGAACAAGACAGAGGAAGAAAATCCAATACAAAGGTGCATTATTAAGTTTGTTGCCACACTAGATAACCAGGATTGTTTCACAGGGACTTTCTGATGAGTCAAATAGAATGCAAGCTGAAAAGACAGTCAAAAATTGTATTTTTGTTTCTGTTTTTATGCCCCAGAGACAAACAAACTTTTTAATAGTCCCTAATGTTGTTTGTAGGAGATCCTGTATTTCTGTTCTGCTTGATAAAGAGACTCCACTGTAGTCATAATACATGATTTTATGATGGTTGCCCCAAGCAGTGCCATCCGTCTTGAGTTTCAAGTGCTGACAGAACTTGTACATTGCACTCGGGGCCACAGTGAAACCTGATTATCCAGCCAACTTCATTAGTTAATGGTGCCAGATGCACAGCATAGCATAAATTTTTAATAATTATTAAAGTAAGATTATGATATATAGATCTCCTGAGTTCTCAATAACATACCATTAATATTTCTTTGAGTAATAAGCTTCCTTTTCTTATACTAATCAAAAATATAAATTGATTTCATAATGGTTTAATTGAAACTGTTTCTGTGATATATTTTAGAAATTAAAATTTCGATCGTCTGACACTCAATTGCTTTGATGATATTTATCCACTGGAATTTGTTCCCCAAAGCACTGGTATCAGTGATTTGTGATAGTTAAATCACAGTAACTATTTATATCCGTGAGCATGTAAGCCATTATTAACATTATTCCCAGAAAGATTTCTCTCAGTCTTAAAATCAGAAAGGATTAGCTTTCTTCTAATCTCCCACCTTGCTCAACTTGTTCAATTTAAGTGACAGATGCTTATTTTCTCATAAGACAACCCACGGTATTGTTGGACAATTCCAGTTGAAAATTTTTCCTAAACTTACTAAGTTAACATTTATACAGTTTACTTAATGAGGGCTAATGTGTAAATTGTAACGTACAGTACTCCAAAATGTCTCTTCTGTCTCCAATTTAAAAGCTGAGGCAAAACTAACTGACAGCTTTTAATTCTTCTATTTCCTTCTCATCCAACATTTAATCTATCCTGGAACTCATTGACTATACCTCTAGAATTTTTTTTAAAACATAACATGAACACTTTTCAGGAAGTTTGAAGTTTCTTAGACTATGACAGCATCTTCTTTTTTTTCTGGGCTAATTAGGGTAGCAGCTTCTAAACAATCTCATTGCCCATTTTATTGCCCATATTCTACCATCCACAGAAAAACCAAAGGGCCCATTAATGCATAATTCAGATTGTTTGTCTCCTGGCCTCTATTTGCTTCCCACTCTAAATAAAGTGAAATGCTAGCTCTTCTTCAACCTATGTCACTTCATCTCTGGCTACCAATTCAATATCATTATCTGCCATTCTTCCTGCTATGCTCTGGTCACAAGATCCTTCTTGCTGTTCCTTTGACATGTTAAACATATTCCTTTCTCAGATATGTTCTCACTGCTTGGAATATTATTTCCAGATTCTTCATATGGCTACTGTTAGGGGTTGAAGTGTGTCCTCCTAAAATTCCTATGTTGAAACTCTATCCCCACTACCATAAAGGTGATTATATTTGGAAATCAGACCTTTAAATGGATAATTAAAATTATAGGAGACCATTAGGATAGGCTTTCTCCATTATAACTGGTGTCCTTATAAGAAGAGAAAATTTGGCACAAACACATATGGAAGGAAGACCATGTGAGGACCCAGGTAGAAGACAGCCATCTACAAGCCAAAAAGAGAGGCTTCAGAAAAAACCAACCCTGCCCACACCTTAATCTTGGATTCCAGCTTCTAGAACAGTCAGGAAATACAATTCTGTTGTTTAAGCCATCCAGTCTTGGGTACTTTGTTATGGCAGCCCTAGAAAAGTAATGTAGTATCTTCTCATTATTTTCATGTTATCCAAAAGTTTACCTCCTCTGAAAGGTATATTTTAAGTACAGTATCAATGTAACCATACACCCTCGTCACTCATTTTGTCGTTACTCTGTTACCTTTGATAACATGTATTACTACATTACTTTTTTTTTTTGGCTATTGTTAATATGTTTATTTTATGAATCATTCTAAGATCCTTGAAGTTAAAATTTTGGATGTCTTTTCACATAGTAAGTACTTGGTAAATAATTATTGAATAAATGCCTTGTTAGAAAACCTTCTCTCTATCCTTTCATCATATCCCTTATTATATCTTCCTTCCCTCAACAAACATCCTTCATTTCTTTAATTTTCCTCTGTCATTATATCCTGAAATTTTGACATTTTGTTTACATAGGCTTGGTATAAATTATTCTAAAGTGACTTTGGTCATCACTGAGAATATCAGGGATATTATTTATAGTGACCTGAATTAATTAACGCTAGCTAGAGATTTATTTATCTTTTTAAAAACAACTGTTAGTGCTTTTTATAATCAATTGAAAATTTAGCATTTTATTTTCACACAAATGAAAAACTAAACATTCTTCTAGTCTATTTTACTTTTCTTTTTAAAAAAATATTTAAATGCAAGATATATTTGTGTCATTAAACCAAACTTAGTTTTACCCCAGATTTGAAGTATTGATCTAAATAACAGTTGTTTCTGAAAATATGCTACCTCCACTTTTCCCACTCCTGAATCATTTTATACTTAATATATGGCACCTCTTCCTTATTCATTGAATACAATTATCTCTAGGTTGCCATTATCAGCCTTTTCTCGTTTATTTATATTTTTAGGTAAATATAAATAAATGTCTTCAAGATTTGGCAGATCCATGCTAAATTTATATCTTACTTTCCCATTGTCTACTGGTTTCTACAAAGTGTTATTAAATGCCATCTATTGGGCACCTGGGTGGCTCAGTGGGTTAAAGTGACCTCTGCCTTCGGCTCAGTTCATGATCTCAGGGTCCTGGGATCGAGGCCTACATCAGGCGCTCTGCTCAGCAGGGAGCCTGCTTCCTCCTCTCTCTCTGCCTGCCTCTCTGCCTACTTGTGATCTCTCTCTCTGTCAAATAAATAAATAAAATCTTAAAAAAAAAAGAAATAAAGAAAGAAAAGAGTAAATGTCACCTATTTCCCAAATCTTTAAGATTGCTTCCATGGACGTTTCTGATTTTTTCTGGTTGTATCATTTTCTCCATAAAACAGGAGTGCTAGCAAACGGTAAAATGGATGAATTCTGGGAGGTTAACTGCTATCTCCTGGAGTGGGCTCAAAGATGATTTATAAAGTCTGCTTTATATTTCCCAACTACCTTCATCAATCTTAGTAACTTTCTTGTCACCAAACATCACAATATTTCCTTAGGGTAGATAATAGACTTCATAACTTCTAGTGTCTTTGAAACAACGATAAAGGGAAGGGAAGGTAGAGGCAGGTGAGAAGGAAAGAGAAGTGGAAAAGTAGATCTTTAGGGTCAGAGAGATAGGGGTTCTAGTCTTAGCTTTGTCTAATAACAGTTCTTTTGCCTTGGGCACCTAAAAGAACTAAGCTAAAACCATTTCTATATTTCTAATATAGCATAAATAAAATAACCATGAAAATTACAAATAATATATTTGATGCATTTAATATGTCTAAAAATAATGAATGTCTAATACACAGTAATATCATTTTTAATAAAATCAAAGGGTAGCTCTATTGGACTGGTCATATGACATTCTTATTGTAACTGCACTTTTCTTATAAACCTCATGTTGCATGGAATTATCAAAAGTCTCTGTTGAAAAGTTTATACGTTTTGTTTATCATGTTCTATACCACATGGGCTCTCCACCTTGGGCACAGTAAGACTTGACACCCACAGCTGACCTACTGATCTGTGAGATATATCAGAATCCAACAGGTTTACTTTATAGTGAGTCCTCATGACCTATCTACCCAGTCATCTCTTCTTTCAATTTTAAAAACAAGGAAGACCAAAACAAAGGGAAGCTATCTAAGATACAAGAAAAAGGGGGGGGGGGAGTGGAGGCACAGTAGGAAGTATTATTAAAAACAAAAATAAATAAAAATGAGGAGACTGACCCATTAAGAGAGTAAAAGACATAATTAGGGGAGAGTTCCCCAACTATAAAAAAATAAAAGATATGGAGAATTTTTTTTTTAAGATTTTATTTATTTAACAGAGAGAAACACACCTAGAGAGGGAATAAAAGCAGGGGGAGTGGGAGAGGGAGAAGAAAGCTTCCCACCGAGCAGGAAGCCCAATGCAGGGCTTCATCCCAGAACTCCAGGACCATGATCTGAGCCGAAGGCAGACGCTTAACAACTGAGCCATCCAGGTGCCCTGATATGTAGAATTTTGTTGCTAATCAGACTCAAAGGATAAACAAGCAGGCATAGAGCAGATAGTGAGAATCTAATTCACACACTCAGCATCTCACTAGTATGTTTGAAAGTCAACAGCATGCTTGGACTACTAGCTGTGGTATTTTGAATGGTAAAGGAGTGATGTTTCATTTTCTCATGAGATTACATGATTAGTCCGTCAAAGCTTTTCTTGTCTCTACTACTTTGGATTTTCTTGTTTTGCTTTTTGGGTTTTTGAGTTTTTTTTTTTTTTAATCTCTTATCTGAAATAACATAAATGCATTTCTGTTTCTTGCAGTGTTGGTGGATAGATATTACTGAAAATAGGACAGTTAGGAAACAACAAATTTAGGTTTCTCAGTTTACTGGTGAGCAATTGCTTTTACCTCTGATTAACCAACTAGTTAGACACAGACCAGGTTAAATTGAGTTTCCTCTCTAGTTCAGTATTTTTTCTGCTGTATCCTTTTGCTTTCTTTACCTCTCCACATTACTCAGAACCTCCAAATTAAAGTAAAACTTTCATTGCTTTCTTGGTTTTTATGCTGTGCTCTTAGTTTTAGTCTTGATTTCCCTTTCTTAGTTTTATATTTTTTATTAGAGGTATGTATGTATGTATGTATGTATGTATGCATATATGTATGTATATATGTATTTATATTTAGAGAGCACAGGGTGGGAAGAGCCATAGGAAGACTCTCAGGCCGACTCCCCTCTAAGCGCAGAGCACAGCACAGGATTTCATCTCATAACCCTGAGACTAGGACCTGAGCTGAAATCAAGACACTTAACCAACTGAGCCACCTAGACACTGCTCCACTTTTATATATATTTTTGCTCTGCAATATTTCTTCCATCGTATCTGAAAAGTTTCCATCCTGTAATGTGAGCATGAAAAAGTTCCATGGATCTCCTCTAGCCAAAATAACAACTTGCTCTCGAGCACTTGTGACTAAGAATCAACACAGGAAGGAAAGAAAATTTTACACAATAGCCATAGTTTGTGACAATAGTACTTCTATGCCAATATTGCTTGAGTAACTCTAAAATAATTATTTTTAAAAGTTCTTTTTTGAAATTTCTTCTGAAATTCCTTATAGCTTTATTTCATCATGTTTGTGAAACTAAATTAAAATTTAAAATAACTTCTTTTGCTTCATGATAACTAAATAGAAGGTAAAGAATTTGGTTAGCAGCCAATCAGGGGTATATATTCTCCATAACTTTGGAAATTACCATTAGTTCCATCAGGGCCAGAATCTTACTTTATCATGCCCAGAGTATTACAGTGGTCTTAGTTTTCTTGTTTCAATCTCACCCTACTCAATCATATTTTTTCTTATACTCCTAGATGATTATAAAACACACTGTTATGCATTTCCATTGGCTTCCTATTTCCTTCCAAATACTTCTGCCTTCGAAGCTCCTTCCTAATCATTTCTATTCTTACCTTTTCCTTATGTCCCACCATGTGATCCTCCCCAACATATTCTCTGTTTCAAAAGGCCTGATCAGCCCATTGTCACTCACAAATGCTATGTTCTTCCTTCTCACACCATGATTCGTTCTGTTTCCTTCTGTTTGGGGAGACCCATCTAGTCATGAATACTTTCATGGTTTCTACAGCCTACAGTCATTTTCCTAGTCTCAAACTGTTGTTGCCTTTATTGTCTTTATGATCCAGCTTAACCTTTAAGTGGTTTTTATTTCATGCATATTATTTGCTGCATATAAATACTATATAGTGGAAACCATGTAGTAAATGCAATTTTTTTGTATTGCCTTTAGTGGTTAGCACAGTAGGAATTTAATTAATAAATGCTAAATAGTAAGGGTTTAATTAGTAGATGTTAAATAAATACTTTGGCTAACTAACCAATTACAGCCTTCCCTTCAAATGTGCAAAGGAAGAAGATTGTGATCTCTCTGTCACTGCTGATCTTTCCCAAGATGTTCATGGCATTTTCAACTATTTCTTTTTTTTTTTCATTTTCAACTATTTCTTTAGAAAAAAATGGCCTCTGCAAGAATATTCAGTATATCTGTAGAATTAAATGGAACAACAACAACAACAACAAAAAAAAAAAAAAAAAAAAAAAACAGGGCGCCTGGGTGGCTCGGAGGGTTAAGTCTCTGCCTTCAGCTCAGGTCATGATCTCAGGGTCCTGGGATTGAGGTCTGCCTCGGGCTCTCTGCTCAGTGAGGAGCCTGCTTCCTCCTCTCTCTCTACCTGCCTCTCTGCCTACTTGTGATCTCTCTCTCTGTCAAATAAGTACATAAACCTTTAGAAAAAAAAAGAACAACAAATGCTGGAAGTTAGGAAAAGGAGGAAGGAGAAAAGATTACATATCAACACTTAGGGAATCTTGAAATGTCATTTATCCTTTCAAGGTGATTGAGATTTTAGCGAGAGAACTAAATGTTGCCATAATCCTGAAGCTCACTTGACTATTAAAATGACCCTTAAAATGAGATTTTACATGCATGGATAATCTGTAAATGATATGCACAGCAGTCTTCATCTCTTCCATTTATTTAGACAATATTTACCTATTCATATGCTTAAAAGTGTGAATTCCACAGTATAGAATTCAAGTATATACATGTGCATGTATATTTGATATTTTGTGTCAGTGGCATTTTCCAGTAGTTGTATTTTTCAAATAATTGCATTATTAAAATGATTGGTAATACACTTTCAGCCCCAGGTGGCTCTCTCTTCCATTCAGAAGTGATTACAGAAAGATTGAAAAGATATTTTGCATTTCATTTGTGGTTGTCTTTTATTGAACTTGGTTAATATAACATGCTTCTGTGATTTTAGGTTTTTAAAGTAAGTGCAGTCCCCTTGGAAGTGTTTGCTCATAAACGTGGGTGAAAAAACATGCAGCCACTCTCGTTAAGCTTTCAAAAAGTGCTTTTAGAAAATGTTTGAAATTGAGGCTTAGGTTATAGTCTTTTCTTAATGTGCATATATAACTCCCACTAATCTTAAAGGGAATTAAATACATACATATAAGGAAGAATAATCTTTAGTTCTCTTGTTTAAAGAATTTCTAAAACCCTTTTTCTAGCATAACTTAACAGAAAATTGTTAGAAGTATTTGTCATCTTTGTGAAAAATCTAGCAATGAAATTCAACTTTATAAACTTTAAATGTAAGAAGCCAAATTCTTGTTCTATAGTCTTGTGTTACATGAACAAACTAACACTGGATCATTTTGCAAATACATCAGGAGAACAAATTTTTATTTGATTTGCAGAGCCACAAATAACAACCTTTCTTCTATGATTACACAATTCAGACAAATGTTTCATAGACTGTAAAAATTTCTATTCCATTTAATGTCATTAATTTCTGGTTAGTTTACTGATATATCTATACTTTCATACCTGTGTAATAAAGTTTCTTATGTAATATGGCAACATTACTCCTTTTCAGATATAAATAGAGAAAATTAGTCTCCCTAAAATGTTAGAAACTTTTTATGCTTTAAAATGTATAAGTTTCAAGAAGCCTGGGTGGCTCAGTGAGTTAAGCATCTGACTCTTGATTCAACTCAACTCCTGATCTCGGGGTCATGTGATTGAGCCCCAGGGCAGACTCTATGCTCAGCAGGGAATTAGCTTGAGATTCTCTCTCTCTATCCTTCCCACCACTGATGCACACACTCTCTCTCTTTCTAAAATAAAGAACTCTTCAAAAATAAAGTGTAATAGTTACTTTGACATTTTACCACATTTATAGAATAAATTAGTATTTCTTAAAGCAAAGTGCTATACTCCTTATTTTTAAAATGAAGTAAAATGCATTTAAAATTCATCAAAAATAAGTATCTTTAACATCTTTAAACTTAAAAGAGGATGTGGAGTTAGGAAAGGAACAATAATCTCAGTATAAAAAGGCTGCATATCTCAAATTCATAGTAGATAAGTATAACTCTTATTCTCCTCAACCGGGTCCTGTAAGTACTAGAAACAAAGATTTGATTTCAAGGTTCCTTTGGACTTTTCAAATTTTTCATGAGAATGCTTTTTCCCATAAATATAACATAGTGGGTGCTTGGGTGGCTCAGTTGGTTAAGCATCTGCCTTCAGCTCAGGTCATGATCCCAGTGTCCTGGGTTTGAGTCTCACATTGGGCTCCCTGCTCAGCGGAGAGCCTACTTCTCCCTTCTCCTCTGCCTGCTGCGCTGCCTACTTGAGCTCTCTATTTCTCTGTCTAATAAATAAGTAAAATATTTTAAAAATATATAACACAGTTATAAAATATATAATTTTTGGATAAAAGCTTTATTAAAATGAGGAAATAGACTATAAGGTTTAGGGCTTATGTTGTAAAACATGTTATTTGTTTGGGCGCCTGGGTGGCTCAGTTGGTTAAGCAACTGCCTTCGGCTCAGGTCATGATCCCGGAGACCCAGGATCGAGTCCCACATCGGGCTCCCTGCTCGGCGGGAAGCCTGCCTCTCCCTCTCTCACTCCCCCTGCTTATGTTCCCTCTCTGGCTGTGTTTCTCTCTGTCAAATAAATAAAATCTTTAAAAAACAAAACAAAACAAAAAACATGTTATTTGTTGAAATTTCTTTTAATGTTTAATGTCCTAAAAAATAGTTATTGAACTTTAAAAATTACTTAATATGTGTTCAGAAGACTGGGTTTTCTCAATCAAATGTAGATATAATTGAAGAGTTGAAGTGGCATCATTATTATACTTCCATTTTCTCTTTTAAAAGAGATTTCCTAGAAGTGCATCTTAGGAGTCACTGCTAATTTCATTTTCAACTCCTTGACTATATATATGTTGCACTTATTTTCATGTTCATGCAATCATAATACATATACTTCAAATACTTGAATTGCTTCCTGTTATCCTGTTATTTAGATATCCACCTCCTTACATTTTGTCTAAGAGACCTGACTTAATCTTCCTCCAGTGTCGGGTAGCATACTTTTGCCTTGCTCCTTATCATAGTTACCTTCTTCCTGCCCCCAAAGTCCCTGAATTATCACTGTTACTGGACCTTGGCCCATGACTCTTCTACTGTCTGGAATAGTCCCCCGATGATGGCTACCTTGTATTCATTCTCCAGTTTAATGTTCATGCTACAAATGCCTTGTCTACTCTTGCGACACTGCTCTGAGCATGCCAGCACTTCGCCCAGTACTGCTCAGTACTATTGTAATTAGCTTGTAGAGTGATCACTTGTTTCCTCATACAATCGTACCAAGGAAGTCTGAAAGCTTCATAAAGTCAAGAATTTTATAATTTTGCCCACTGCTTTTTTCCTTGTTTGCAAAAACTAACGACAAAATACACGTGTAGTAAATATTCGCTGAAATAAAAGAATAAATGAATATAATTTTGCATTATGCTTTGTTCTAATTATGCCACAAACATTTTTCATTATTTCTAAAATGGGTGGAAAACAATAAGAATAATGATGATGATAATACTGATGTGTCATTATTTACAAAGTCCATCAGCTTTATAATAGATAATTCAGGTTAATTAAAATTTTCAAACTTATGGATACCATTGATATAAATATCTTCATGTATATTGCTGTCTTGTTCCATTTGATTTAAGGAAATTTCTCAGAAATAATACCTAGTATAAGCCATTTGCAATGACGCACATGGAATTGGAGGGTATTATGCTGAGTGAAATAAGTCAATCAGAGAAAGACCATTATCATATGATCTCTCTGATATGAGGAATTTGAGAGGCAGGACAAGGGGTCGTAGAGGGTAGGGTTGGGAAAAATGAAACAAGATGGAACTGGGGAGAAGATAAACCATAAGAGACTCTTAATCTCAGGAAACAAACTGAGGGTTGCTGGACGTTGGGGGCAGGGATATGGTGGCTGGGTTATGGAAAAAAAAATAAATACTATAAGAGTATGACTGTTTTTATATCGCCACATTGCCACAAATTGCTCTGTGAAAAGATTGCATTAATTTGCAATACCACTTACACATGTCTCTATAAATACCACAAATGGCAGCTGCCTGGGTGGCTCAGTTGGTTAAGCAGCTGCCTTGCTGTCTTTGGCTCAGGTCATGATCCCAGAGTCCTGGGATCAAGGCCTGAGTTGGGCTCCCTGCTCAGCAAGGAGTCTGCTTCTCCCTCTCCCTCTGCCAGTCCCCTTTTCTCTTGCCCCCCTCCCTGTTCATGTTCCCCCTCTCTCAAATAAGTAAACAAAATTTTAAAAATAAATTTTAAAAAATACCACAAATGGGTTAAAATTTTTTGTTATTAAAAATTGTCTTGGAAAACAAGATAGAAAAAGACACAGCTTAGAAAAATTTGGTGTTAGTGTCTAATGGCTAGCGTTTTTGAAGAACATTTGATTGAAAGAATATTTGACTAGTTTAAGTGCAGATGACATACAATTAATCAAGAGTGTCCCTCTGATCCTCCTGCTGTGGATTTGGGGCCCTACAAGCTCTCTGTTCCTCTTTAGGAGTCAGACAACCCAGTACAGTCATCTGTGTGGTTGCAGACTTGCCCTCTGAGACGTGCAAACGACTGTAGAGGATTAAGCTTTTTAAATTTTGCACACAAAGAAGAACTATAAGCAGCTAATTTCTTTCCTACTTTTACCCAATTTTACATTTGGCTTTCCCTAGAATAAATTTATTGAATAGAAGCCAATCATAACAGCATTTCCTCAATTACCTCTGAGAAAATTCCAAAATCCAAAAGTACATAAGACAATTTTAATGATGTATAACATTTTTAGTCATTTAAAATAAGTAGTTTCTCTATTAATAAATTTATTGGAAATCCCCTAGTATGCAATTTGCATTAATGACTTCATTAAGAAAATCTGTCATCAACTTCAGTTGGTTTTGCCAAGAACCAGAAATGATGATCCATTTACTTAAGAGCAATTTTAGATAAAATTTGGGTAATTTAGCAATATCACTAACAATAATAAATACCAAACCAGAAATATGTGAGATGTCATTCAGTAGCTGTTATACAAGAATAGGAAAGACAGGCTACAAAGTCTAAGAAAGAAAAATCTTTGTATTTACATCTTTTTGTCATCTATGCTAAAAGCATACATAGTAAAAAACTAAGAATGTAAATTATGTTTTGTTCTGTCATAGTTGGCTTACTCAAAAATAACAGATTTATACTTCTTCTGTAGTGCTAATTGTAGGCCAGCATTGCATCTGGGTTATCATCTGGATTATTTTTCCTTAAAAATAAAATGAATAAAAAATTCACAGACTGATGTTCAAAGATTCTACTTCAGAAAAGAATCCTAGACTGAATTCTTAAACTCCAATCATTCAATATTTCTCTCCTTCATGAGTGTATATGATGTGTAAATATATTCGAGACTAGACCTTTAAATTTTCAACTAATGTGAATATGTGAGCTAGATTATAGAGTCTCGTAAAATTCCCAATTCCAAGCTACATTTATTTACTAAGTAAAATCTTAATATGAGCATTTTTAAAGACTTTTTTCATTTATCAAAACAAAATGTTTCGGGTTAAACATTCACAAAAACAAATCTGGAGAACTTACATCTGACAGGAAGAGGTTCATTTTTTTATGGTGACTCAGCCCACTACCTGGAGAAGTTAAGGGCTGCCTGTACTTCCATGATGCTCTCAAGAGTATTGATTCTCACTGCATTCTCACTATGGAAATGCTACATTTACTCCAAGTGCAAAAATCAGGCATGAGCCTATGTTTAAGAAGATGTGTTATTTTTCATGACCAATGGAAGAAATTGAACTCAGCAGCAAATGTTGAAATTACAGTAAAGTTTTCTGAGACACCCCCTCACACATTGAAAGAAATAGATACATAGTGAAACACACTGAAGAAATAATTACACAAAAATTTAAATCACTCAGTGGAAAAAAATTATCATTAACACATTTAAAGTAAGAGAATGTTACTTTAAAATAAGAGAGGCGGCACCCGTGTAGCTCAGTTGGTTAAGCATCTGACTCTTGATTTTTGCTCAGGTCATGATTTCAGAGTCCTGGGATGAGCCCCACATGTGGATCTGAGCTCAGCAGGGAGTCTGCTTGAGAATTCTCTCTCCTTTTTTTCCTCTGCCCCTTCCCCTGCTCACTTTCTCTCTCTCTCTCTCAAATAAGTAAGTAAATCAATCAATCAATCAATCAATCAAGAAAATAAGAGATAAAATTCTCCTTAAAGAAAAAGCAAAGAGAAATGTGGTAATATTGAGATCAGAGGACAAATCAGTCAAATAAAAGGTGAAAACTAAACTTACATCTAATACTATGTAGAGTTTGCACACCAGAAAAAAATAACCCAGCCACCCTATCCCTCCCCTCCCCACACCCATCAACCCTTAGTTTGTTTCCTGAGGTTAATAAGGTTTATTTACTGAATTAGGTAACAAATAATCACTAATATGGAAAATAAAAACATGAGTTTTATGTGGCTAACAATTGTTCCTCCCTTTTTATTTGTAGTAATACAAAATACAGTGAGGGATGAGTTTGTTTTTTAAAGTATTTCTTGCTGATGTTTCTCATGATTCTCTTCTTCTTCCATTGCCTTTGTAGCAAATTCAGGTGGATGCTTCATAATATATGAGTTAATCATGGTATGCCACTGGAAATGAAAAATGTTACTTTTATTAATTTATTATTTCCAATACTATCTATACTAATTAGGTCTATATGAGAATTTGGGAAATCATATACATAATGCTTTGCCTATACCATAACATGCTGAATGTGATTCTGGGAGCTTTTTATTGTTGTTTTTGGTTTTGTTGTTGACATTGTTTTGTTTTATAAAACATTCTCTGCAGTTCAGTCAAATTCTTCCAGAGTTTATAAAGTTAAACCTTACTGGATAAAGGAAAAAGATTCTGTAAGCCCAAAGTGTTATTCACCAAATATATAAAGCAATCTACTCTAAGTCAAACAGGGAATACTTGGGAAAAACACAGATCTTAGAAATAAAATATCCAGTTGGTGCAAACCCACCATCCTTCAAGGGTTGGTGTCACTTAACCAATTGCCTTAATGTGATTTATTCAGTACAGCACATTGCATCTACATTTACATAGAATTTTTATCAGGAGAAGGAAATGTAAATTAAAATAATATAGCAGGACCTTGGTAATCAAATTTATTTGTATTGTTCACTTCTATTAGTATAAGGATAAAGGAGATGATGGGATATATCTCTAATATTGAGTCCTGTTAGAACTAATGACTATTAATTCTGGATCAGCCCAGAAACCTTTAAGATCTGTAAAACATATCAGGTTGTCTATGTAATTTTGAACTTAACCCATTATCTGAGTGTTTTAGTATCCAATGTCAATATTTATAAAACAAAAAATCTACATTAACGGCAAGAATATTTCCAGTTCAGTTTGGGGCACCTGGGAGGCTCAGAGTGTTAATTAAGCCTCTGCCTTTGACTCAGATCATTATCTCAGGGTCCTGGGATCAAGCCCCACATCAGGCTCTCTACTCAACAGCAAGCCTGCTTCCCCCTCTTTCTCTGCCTGCCTCTCTGCCTGTTTGTGATCTCTCTCTCTCTCTCTGTCAAATAAATAAATAAAATCTTAAAAAAAATTTTAGAAAGAGAATATTTTCAGGTCAGAACACATACTTAATTTTTGTTTGAACTCCCATTCAACACTTATGGCTCATTTTAGTTTTCCATTGTAATTTAATATTGCAAAAGAGTAAACATGAATATCTAAGTTTGAGTTTTACAAACTAACCATCAAAGGTGCTGATACTGAAGACAAAAGTTACTTTGTCTTGTAGCTAGTTACATTTTTCCCCTTTTAATCTATCTCCTGCTCCCAATAAATCAACTTATTTGAGAATTTTAAGAAAATGACATTAAAAATTAAAAGAAAAATTTTTTCACATCGTATTCTACCCCAGCTTTAAAATTTAGATTATGACTTCTGCTTTGTCCAAAAAAGTTAGTAATAATAATAATAATAATAATAATAATAAAGAGAGTTTCCAGGAAAAAAATTCAGACCTCTGCACTTGAGATCTCCCTAAATATCTGTTTACTATTGGAATTTTGAGGTCTTTTTAAAAGTTTTCAATAATTAGGAAAAGGTAGAAATCACACTGGAAAACAAAACTATTTTAAATAGATAATTTGCTCATCAAATATTTATTAAATACCTACTATATTATCTCATAACTAAGTTCTAGAGATGCAAAGATGACTGAAATATAAGAACCTTATATCTGAGGATCATTGATCCAGGTATTGTAGCTATCCACTATTATATTCTAGCTACCTGGCTCCACCCATAAAGTCTGAAACTATGGTCACCAGAAGCTCCCAGACTAACAAGTATCACATTTGTCACTAGGTTAGAATACGATGATGCCAAAATTAGGGGAGGGGTGAACAGAGAAACCCAGAGAAATACTCCGTTCATCTCAGATTTCAGCAGGTTTACAACCTGACTGAGTGAGTGCAGCTACATGAGTTAGGAAGGAAAGGATCTTATTGGTACAGCCTGGGTCAAATGTCCCCTCCTTGCCCTCTTCTTTGGTCTATAAAAAGATAGCAAGGATGCTCAAAACATAGGATACAAAGAGATACTAGTTTAGATAGAAAAATAAAAAGGATCAAGATTACTTGCTTGTAACAAACTGGAAACTGTTGTAACAAACTATTACAAAGTGGGTGACTTAAAACCACAGAAATTCTCTCACAGTTCTGAAGGCCAGCATAGTCACGTTCCTTACAGAAGCTCTAGGAGCGATTCATGACTGTGGCTTTATTACTCCAGTCTCTGCCTCTTTGGTAACACTGCCTTTTCCTCTTCTGTGTGTACTGTGTTCTCTTCTGTGCATTTGTCTCAAACTCACTCAGCCTCTCTCTTAGGAAGATCCATGTGATTGCATTTAGCTCCCATCTAATAATCTGGGATAAACTCCTCCCTCAAAAACCTTAATTTAATAACATCTTTTGCCATATAAAGTAATATTTCCAAGTTCTAGAGATTAGAATGTGTGCATCTCTTTGGTGCCACCATTCAACCCACTACAGAATCCATTCTTGTAGCTAATGCATGTTATCGGGTTCATCAAGATACCAGCTGTGACTTAACCACCCTAATCAGAATAAGGAGCCGATGCAGACATTACTACTGCTTCAAAGCACTAAAAATGTTTGAAATGCTGCTCTTCTCCTAAAAATAAAAACAGTTTATATTAGGAACTTAAAATGGATATATATTTTTTCTTTTAAACAACATTATATTAATTTCAACTTACAAATTTACCCTTCTTGGGGTGCCTGAGTGGCTCAGAGACTTAAAGTGTCTTCCTTCAGCTCAGGTCATGATCTCAGGGTCCTGAGATGGAGCCCCATGTCAGAATCCTGGCTCAGCGGGGAGTCTGCTTCTTCCTCTGCCTCTCCCACTGCTTGTGCTCTCTCTGTCTTTCTCAAATGAATAAATAAAATCTTTAAAAAAAAGAAAGAAATTTGCCCTTCTTAGGATAAGCAAATGCAAAAATCTCACATATTTATACTAGCTGTATTTGTTTAGTATTTGTCGATTGCATATTGTAGAAAAAATATTACTAAATTTAAAGAGCTAATTTAAAGAAAAAATTGGGAAACAATAAATCTCTAAGAATTACAATGGAGACTTCAAACTAAAAAATAGAATTGCCATTTTGCTTTAAAACAGGTTAGTGTTGAATAAGACTATTAAGAATAATAGAAATATATTAATATATTAAGAAATACATTAACATAATATCTCAAACTATTTTTTAAGTTTTTATATAAATTCCAGTCAGTATACAGTGTAATATTAGTTTCAGATGTACAATACAGTGAATTAACCCTTCCACACAACACCTGGTGCTCATCACAAGAAGTACAGTCCTCAATCCCCTCACGTATTTCTCCAATCCCTCACACACCTCCTCTCTGTTAACCATAAGTTTGCTCTCTATAGTTGAGTCTGGATATCTCTTAATTTACTCTCTGCTGCCCACTTGCATTTATTTTTTATTTCAGATGATGCTGTCTTAGAGATTTCTTTTCTCATCTATTATATTATTTGTTAAATAAATGGATTCAGGGAAATGAAGGTACATTTCCAAACCACTTTAATGGCCTAATATAAACTCATTAGCCTATTGTAACGTGTCATATATTAATATTCAACATAATAGGTGTTACTTTTAAATTGCTTTTAAAATTATTCACAAAATTAAACTATTTTCTAGTTGTTTTTTTTTAAACCAGGTTAATAACTTGGCTTTACATAACATCTATTACAACAATTTACTGCATTGTTTTTTAGGTAAATAGAAGTGCTTAAAACATCTAGGAATAGAACTAATGCCACCTTTGCTGCATATCTTTGGCTCATCCCTCTCCCTTAAATTTTAAGGTAGTTTTAATTTAATCTATTGTTACAATAAGGTATATTCCATTCCATTCCTACATCAGTAAGCACGGTCTTTTATTGCCTGTATTTTACTATGTAAGTTTACAATTGTATTGGTCTCCTCTCCCACTGATTGTTTCCACTCCAATGAAGTGTGACAGTTAAATCTTTTAAGTGAGATATAAAAGGCATTAAATAGTTATAATTCTTGTGTTTTCCTGTTATTTTATGATGAATTTGACTGCTTTACAACACATATTTTGAGTTAGAAACATTATTGTTTCAAAGATAAATTTTCATCAAGAAAAGGATTTTTGGAAAAGCATTGTTTGATATATAAACTTCAGTGGGAAATCTGCAACATGAGGACTGAAGGCACTGATTTTGTTAATTTTAGTGCAAAAAGATGAAAACTCATAATAGGCATGCAGTCTTTGAAGCTGTAGGTGCACACATTCTCATTAAATTCATAGCCAGTTGGTAGAGTAGCAGGGGTCCATTTATTTCCCTAGGATTTAGATGAAAATCACATCTCTCTTACACCTCTCTCACACCGGTGCCACCACAAACGACATACAGGTTTCTCTGCGTTGCAATTTTGGCTTCCTAAGTAGATGGTTTTGAAGAACCCACTGTGATTTAGCCTGACTGGAGCAGTCAAGTCCACACTATGTGTCTCAAAGGAGAGCTATGCATAATTAGCTGTCTCTACATTTAGAAAGGTATCACTTTGAAAGATCAGTTTACACCAGAATTATAGAGATTTACCTTCTATCCCTGAACTATTTTCTCTCTCTTTACTTCTGCTCTGTCAGTGCATCCACATGGAAAGACCTCCTCTCCTCCACTGTTGTATTTTAAGATACGGTTTAGATTTTGCTACCAACACATCAAAGAAGGGAAATGATCTTGCCCTCTTTTCAACTCAATGAATATTCACCCTCTATGTTACTAACAGTGTGATAGTAAGTCATCTATGTTTGCATGGCTTTTTTCAGTGACGTTCTAACCTAGGACTCAAGCTTTCCTGTATTAACTTTGTAAAGTCTTCTCAATTATCTCACTTAACTGGTGATGTCCAGGTATCCTGAAGGTAGCAACCATTTCTTTTTTTTTTCTTTTTTTAAAGATTTTATTTATTTGACAGAGAGAAACACAGCCAGAGAGGGAACACAAGCAGGGGGAGTGAGAGAGGGAGAAGCAGGTTTCCTGCCGAGCAGGGAGCCCGATGTGGGACTCGATCCCGGGTCTCCGGGATCATGACCTGAGCCGAAGGCAGTAGCTTAACCAACTGAGCCACCCAGTCGCTTAACCAACTGAGCCATCCAGGCACCCAAGTAGCAACCATTTCTGACAGAGTAGTAATGAGGGTTTTTTATTTTATACATTTATTATATTATTATACAATTTACTTAATATTTATTGTTTATAATGAGTGTAATTACTATTATTATTCACTGCAGATAGCTAGTTATATTTATTTTTAATGAACTGGTGTGGGAAGAAAAGAAATAGTTGTCTTGATAAACAATAAAAATGAATATAAAATATCTTTCTAGGGTGCCTGGGTGGCTCAGTGGGTTAAAGCCTCTGCCTTCAGCTCGGGTCATGATCTCAGGGTCCTGGGATCCAGGCCCGCGTCGGGCTCTCTGCTCAGCAGGGAGCCTGCTTCCTCCTCTCTCTCTGCCTGTCTCTCTGCCTACTTGTGATCTCTCTCTGTCACATAAATAAATAACATTTTTTAAAAAATATATTTCTCTTTCACAGTTGACAAGTGAATGGAAAAAATAGCAATAATAATACACCTCCATTCTAGAGTTATCGTTAGTTTGGTAACAATCGTAACTTAATTTTTATTGAGTAGTGGACAGTGTGATGCAGAAATCTTGGGACAATCTTACATTTCTGTATGCCAAAAATATGTGAAATCATGTAGCCTATTTTCCCCCCCACCTGTTCTCCCCTAACATTCAACTATGCTGCTAGACCCACCTATTCATATTTAACTCAGAAAAGAGAGAAGTGGAAAAAATTCCAAAATTTTATTTGACCAAGTGTGCCTGAAAGTGACTCAGTTGTTTCTTACCTTGCTTAGAACTGGTGTCTTGAAATAAAAATAAATCTATTGGTAAGAAAACTTTAAATTTATGCACAGTTGAATTTACCAATGACAAATAATATACACTCCACATAAGTGGGATGTAATGAAAGTAGCAAATCATCAGTGTATGTCAAAGTAATTGTTGTGACATATTTTTAAAATTAACAGAAGGTATAGATCTCAACAAGGAATGAGTGGCAAGCATTAAAGATCAGGAAATAGGGTAAATTCTTATCTTCTTTGGAAATAGTGTATAGATATTGATTAACCCAGAATGTTCATGAAATAGCCTATTTTTAAGCTTATATCTTTAGTGACTTAGTGGTGACTCAGAAAAGGATAGAAATTATTTGTATAAATTCTAATTCAAGGGAAGACAAATGTTATCTCAAAAATCTCAATTAATCCAACAATAATGGAAAGGAAAAAAAAACAGCAAAAAAAGAGAAAAAAATGGTAGGAAACAAGATGTCATTGCTAAGTCTAACATAGTGTAATAATAGTAAATGTGAATGTGGATAAAATTCCTTAATAAGAAATCTTACATTACAATTTTCAAAAGTTCTGGTATGCAATATTTTTCTGGATAAATGAATGAAATAAAAAACGCAAGGATTGAAAATAAAGGGAAAGGAAAAGACATAACACTAAAATCTGATAGAATAAAAGGTACAAGAAGCTGAATTAGTAAAGAGCTTTTAGTCACTTAAAAATGTGGCTTTAAGGGCACCTGGCTGGCTCAGTGGGTTAAAACCTCTGCCTTCAGCTCAGGTCATGATCTCAGGGTCCTGGGATGGAGGCCCACATCGGGCTCTCTGATGAGCAGTGTTTCTTCCTCTCTCTCTGCCTGCCTCTCTGCCTACTTGTGATCTCTCTCTGTCAAGTAAATAAATAAGTAATTTTTTTTAAAAAAAATGTAGCTTTAAAATGTAGAGACCAAACACTAACAAGAATGATAGGAGAAATTGGCAAATGATAAACCATGTTTAGTAGAAAAATTTAACAGGCTTCTCATAAAACAACAGAGCAAGAAGGAACAAGAGAGAAAAATTTAACAGAAAATGTACATTTAACGAAGGTATCATGAAATATTTGTGAAAATTAACCATGTATTAAGCCACAACCCATCCTGAAGTGCATAAACCATATCTTTCATATTTTCTGGCAAAAATTCAGTTAAAAAAATTAGAAGTTGATGGTATGAATAAAATCTATACACCAAGATGTTCAAAGGCAAATTCTCTTTTAAATAAAATCTTAGTTTGAAGAGAAGAATGTAAAAACCAAAATAACAAACTCTTTAGAAATGAATTACAAAATCACTGCCTAAAAAGTCCCATGGGATTCAGCCAAACCATGATCATTAAGAATAAGCTTTAAAAGAAAGATGTAAGTCCTATGTGAAAAAATAAAAATTTAAATGCCAATTTTACTGACAGACATAAAAAGATCTTAAAATGATGAGGCATCACTTTCTTGTAGAAGTTGGAAAGTTATATACATTTCCTATAAGCTCAGACAATAAAAATATATTTACACCATATAATAACAAATTTTTATTGGCACAAGTAGAAAAAAATTTTTAAATGATTAAATAATTCAGACATAAACCCTCATATAAAGTATAATATGGTTTATTGAAAGAGAATTTCACTAAGTGTTGGATTATTCTATAAATGGCTTTAAATTAGAAAGTTTAATGTTATTAAAATATTTTAGTATTTGACTTTTCATAGCATAGGTATGCATGGTTTTTGTTAATAAAAGGATAATAGTTTATAGAATATAGCTATTTGCTAGGAAAAATAAAATTAGTGCCCTAGTGTATATATGCAATTTATGCAAATGTGAAATAATTTATAGCTATTCAAAACAAATATGTAAGTTATTCAAATGAAATATGTAAGGTTAAAAACAGCAAAAACTATGGAAATATGAGCATAGACATATATGTGTGTGTAAAATACATATATAGAGATCTATAGCTATATCCCACTTTTGGTTTATAAAATCTATGTTTGCATATTTGCACATGTACACAAAAATTATCAGAAGGATTGTTTGTGAGGATATGAATTATCGAGGAGAGAAAGTGAAGAAGGACTGAACACTTTATATGTCACCCCAAACTGCAGTGAAAAGAGGAGATTACAGAAAACATCTAATATATAGTCTCTGCCTTCAGGCCATTCACACACTGATGACAAGGCAAACCTAAATGAAACAATGCATAGAATGGAGACAATATATGACTGTGCCAGAACATGTCCCATTGGCACTCAATCACACATGCCTCAGTGGTTCCAACTTAATGTAAACTTCCAGGTAGTTGCATCAAAACTTTTCTCATAGCATGTAGTCAAATCATTTTGGACAGTTTCATAACTAAGAGCAAGGAAGGAACAAAATAACAAATTATTCTGAAAATCCAACACTGTGATACTCATGTCTTAGTATTAAAATTTAGAAAAGGAAAAATGATGAAAGCCATGTAAAAGGGGAATTCGGAGGGCAAGACAGTGAAATCATGTTAACCTTTTTTGTAAGAATATTTTTTTCTGTAAGAATATTTTCATCTCTTAGTAAACATTGTAAATTACAATTTTCAAATTACAAACAGTGTGATAGAAACTGATACTAAGTGGAATTCAGGCAGGTGTTTCTTCCATTAGTACCTAGGTGTCAACTGGCATGTTGCTGCCCTCTATTTGACTAAAATTCTAATTAGAATTAGCTTGAAAATGAAACATTCGCTGATTGAAAAGCAGAAAGTTCTTGACAGTCTAGTTGTGGTAATGGCACATAGTACAAGCAGTTCAAGGTAGAGAATATTTCTCACTTAATAGGTACCTGGAATTTTCCATTGTTGTGGAAATTAGTTTGAATACAACTTCTCATGAAATTACTCTTAATAGTGAAAAGAATAGGCTTATTTTAAATGAATTAAAGGTACTTAAATATACCTATAAAATTGCTCTCCTTATTAAATACTAAGTACCTCTGATAAATACAGGAATATGATGAAATGTCTGAGTCCATGGCAAATAAAACATCAAGGACATATACTCTTTATACCTGTTGTAAATTTCAGTGTGCATTGTTATGGAGATCGTTCCAAAAGTTTGTAAATGCAGTATTTTGATGTCATTACTATTTCTATTAAACAAACTAAATATAATAAAATGTTATGCACTGTGGTACAGAAAAGAGTAACAGCTAGAAGGTATGTGGAAAACATATATAGTACATATATTATGTTAATATTTGGTATTGTAATGATATCAATTTCATTGTTATTCTAAAGTCAATGTGAAGATTTTCTGACAAACGAATGACTAAGTCAAATTCTTTTCTATAAAATTTACATATATTCTACTTTTTCCTACATGTTCCTCCTATGACTATTTTAATACAACCTTAAATTAAATATCTACTATATATATGAATCAGGTCTTATTGGTGGCAAAACAATTTAGACTATAAAATTCTAAGCCCAAGATATCTGCTAGGATTAATGTAATATACTTGTACTTGGAATAAAGCCCAAGGTTTGGTTTAAAAGGGCTAGTACATGGATCTGTGATCCTGAAGATTAGCATAAAATGGGAAAAGTAGAAAAAGATGAACTAAAAACAGTCTAAGATACTACAAAGACAAAGAACCTAGAAAGGGAGAGAAATCATTATTCCAAAGGGCTGACTATGGGCACTGAGAAAACCATAAAGATATTATTTAGAATTTAGGTAGAAAATCTATACTAGACAGTAACTAGTGTACCAAATTCTTGGTCACATTTCTTATGTTTTATGAAATGAAGTCAGGAATAAAATATCCTACAGCAACAGAAGATCATACTTTTCAAGTGTCCCAATACTAAAGAAAATTATATAGGATATAAAAGAATGACATAAATCAGAATTAGAAAAATTCTGATAAGCTGATAAGAGGAAAAGATTTGAGAAGAAAAGGTTATAAAAGAAGAAAAGTGCCACAAATGAAGAAAAGACTGGATGAAACACGAGTGAATTCAAGCAGTAAACGATTGAGATAGAAAATGGAAGATGATTATTCTGTATTAACTGAAGAAAGAGAGGGAAAGAAAGAAGGGAGAAAGGAAGGAAGGAAGGAAGGAAGGAAGGAAGGAAGGAAGGAAGGAAGGAAGGAAGGAAGGAAGGAAGAAGGAATGAATGAAGGGAAGGAGGGAGAGAAAAAGAAAGAGAGAAAGAAGGAGGAATAGAAGAAAGGAAAGGAAGAAAGAAGAAAAAGAAAGAAAAAGAAAGAAAGAAGAAAGAGGAATAAAGAAAGAAAGGAAGAAAGAGAGGAAAAAAGAAAGAAAAAGAGAGAGAGAGGAAAGAAAGAAAGAAAGAAAGAAAGAAAAAAAAAGAAAGAGGGAGAGAAAGAAGAAATAGATATAAAATAAAGTGAAGAGCTGGGATGGGGGAGGGTAATGGAGTAGAACAAATACAAAAGATACAAATTTTAAAATATTTTATATAAGAAACTATATATGGACAGGTCATGCCATGTGCTTGGGAAAATTAACCCATCATGGCCAGAAATGAGAACTGTCTAATAAAACTATTAAACTATTGAGCATTAAACAAATATATATATATATATAATTTTTTTAAAGGTTATCCAGGCAAATATCCAGGCAAAATAATCCAGCTAATTATCAGGGAAACAGTTTGTGACCAGATATTTGACAACAACATTATTGTTTTTTGCCAGCGACAATGGAATCATATATTTAAGATTACCAACTATCAAAAATCAAAGGAGATAATGTAAGAAAAGTAAAATAAGTTAATGCTTGACTTACAGGAATTAACTAGGATTAAATATTACTTCAAATTAGATGGCTTAGAGAGGGAGAGGGGAAATAAATGACAAGCTAATTTCAATATTGCTCATAGGTTGGAAAAACTAGAAAAGAATGTTTCCTACTCATCTCCCTTTTAAAAAAACAAAGAGGAAACTAAAAGTACTCCTAAAACATTAGTATATAGGTAATGGGACACCTGGGTGGCTCAGTTGGTTAAGCGACTGCCTTGGGCTTAGGTCATGATCCCAGAATCCTGGGATCAAGCCCTGCATCAGGCTTCCTGTTCGGTGGGAAGCCTGCTTCTCCCTCTCTCACTCCCCCTGCTGTGTTCCATCTTTAGCTGTGTTTCTCTCTGTCAAATAAATAAATAAAATATGTTAATAAAAAAATAGTATATAGGTAATATCTATAACAAAATACAACTGTTATATAAATAATGTAGTTGCTTATATATAAAATTCTTAAAATAGTTGCCATTTGGATAAAATAGGTTTCAAGGATTAGAATAGCGGTTAAGACTTTGAAAACAGGGTGCCTGGTGGCTCAGTAGGTTAAAGCCTCTGACTTCGGCTCAGGTAATGATCTCGGGGTCCTGTGATTGAGGCCCACATCGGGTTCTCTGCTCAGCAGGGAGCTTGCTTCCTCCTCTCTCTGCCGACTTGTGATCTCTCTGTCAAATAAATAAATAAAATCTTTAAAAAAAGACTTTGAAAACAGATAAATTATTATGAAAAACAATTAAAAAGTATTTTTTTTCAATAAATGATGTTGGGAAAACTGGACAGCTACATTCAAAAGAATGAAGGGTGAACCATTTTCTTACACCATACACAAAAATAAACTCAAAATGGACCAAAGACCCAAATATGAGGCCTGAAACTATAAAACTATTAAAAGAAAACATAGGCAGTGATTGCTTTGATGTCAGCCTTGACAACATTTTTCTAGATATGTCTCCTTGGACAAGAGAAACAGAAACAAAAAGAAACTATTGGGACTATACACCATATTAAAAAGCTTTTGCACTGCAAAGGAAGTCATCAACAAAACAAAAAGACAACCTACTGAATGGGAGAAGATATATACAAATGATATATCTGATAAGAGGTCATATCCAAATATATATAAAGAACTTATACAACTTGACCCCAAAAATAAGCAATTCAACTAAAAAACAAGCAGAGGACCAGAATAGATATTTTTCCAGAGACTTACAGATGGCCAACAGACACATGAAAAGATTCTCAACATCATTAATTATCCCGGAAATGGAAATCCAAACCACAATGAGGTGTCATCTCACACTAGTGAGAATGGCCAGTATCAAAAAGACAAAAAATAACAAGTGTAAGTGAGGATGTAGGAAAAGGGAAAAACCACTATGGAAAACAGTAGAGATTCCTCAAAAAATTTAAAGTAGAATTTTTTTTTAAAGATTTTATTTATTTGGGGTGCCTGGGTGGCTCAGCTCAGTTGGTTAAGCGACTGCTTTTGGCTCAGGTCATGATCCTGGAGACCCAGGATCGAGCCCCACATCGGGCTTCCTGCTCCACGGGAAGCCTGCTTCTCCCTCTCACTCCCTCTGCTTGTGTTCCCTCTCTGGCTGTGTTTCTCTGTCAAATAAATAAATAAAATCTTTAAAAAAAAAAAAAAAAGATTGTATTTATTTGACAGAGAGAAACACAGCCAGAGAAGGAACACAAGCAGGGGGAGCGAGAAGGGGAGAAGCAGGCTTCTGGCCGAGCAGGGAGTTCGATGCGGGGCTCAAACCCGGACCTCCGGGGTCACGGCCTGAGCCGAAGGCAGCCGCCCAATGACTGAGCCACCCAGGTGCCCCTAAAGTAGAAATTTTATATAATCTAGTAATTCCACCACTAGGTGTTTACCCAAAGAAAACAAAAACACTATAGAAAAGATAAGTGTACCCTTATATTTACTGCAATGTTATTTACAATAATCAAGATACGAAAGTGACCAAAGTGTCTTCGATAGATGTATGGGTAAAGAAGATGTGATATATATAATGGAATGTCATTCTGCCATAAAATGAGTGATATCTTGCCATTTGCAACAATATGTTTGGACCAGGAGGGTATTATTAAGTCAAATAGGTCAGTCAGGCAAAGACAAATAACATGATTTCACTTGTATGTGGACTCTAAAAAAAATAAAAATGACAAAAAACAATTAAACAACAGATACAGAAACAAACTCATAATAATAGAACAAACTGGTAGTGGTCAAAGGGGAGGTGTGTGGTGGGATGGACAAAATATATGAAGGTGATTGAGAAGTACAAACTTTCAGTTATGAAATAAATAAGTCATTGGGGCTTCAAGGTGGCTCAGTTAAGCGTCCGATCCTTAATTTCTACTCAGTTCATGATCTTAAGTCCATGGAATTGAGCCCTGTGTCCAGCGCCATGTTCAATGCAGAGTCTGCTTGGGATTTTCTCTCCGTTTGCTTCTGCCCCTCCCCACCCCTGCTTGAACTAACTAACTAACTAACTAACTAAATAAATAAATAAATAAATAAATAAATAAAATCTTTAAAAAAAAACAAAAATAAGTTGTGGAAATGAAAAGTACAACATAAAGAATATAGTCAATAATATTATAACAACATTGTATGATGACAGATGTGACTACATTTGTTGTGTGAGCATTGCATATACAATTCTTGAATAACTATGTTGTACACCTGAGACAAATATAACAGTGTATGCCAAATATGCTTCAATAGTAAATATTATAAAAGAAAAATTCTTACAAAATTAAAAGCAAAATGACAAAAATTAACTTAAATGTATATTCTGAACTCCACCAGAGGAAACGATTTCAGGTTATCTTTAATATCCCTAGGAGCACATCCACAAAGAGCTAGCATTTCCCTTCAACCTGTTTAGAGTGGACATTTATATTCATGCTCTCCAGACTTCTGGAAATCCCATCATCATTCCATTATTAAAAGAACATGTGCTAGCTATTGTCTCTTTAAAGAACTTTTCCCAAAACTTGACCCAGCAACTTCCACTCATATCTCATTGGTCAGAACTTCAACTTGTGTTATTTCTATCAGTATATAAAACTAGGGAAGGCATAGTTCTTAAATCTTGACCTACTTCCACTACCATTGCTCCTACAAATTGTAATTCTGAAACTAGGGACACAGCAGGGAATGGATAGTGGGGGATGTAACCATCATTTCTCTTCCACCAACGTTTCTACTGAGTAAGTGCTGTGGCAGGGACTTGGTGGCTTGGGCTTCTCCTCTCCTGTCTAAGGAAAGGATCGGTTCTCTAATCCTTTAATCTAAAGCTTAATGTACAAGGAAACTTAAAGGGATTCGGAGGCCTCAACTAATTGATCCTTGATAAGATGAACAAATCTGTCTTTCTCCACAGGTAGGAGCAAAAGGCATAGTATTTTACCAAACAACAAAATAAATTTCAAGGGTCTCATACTGAAAAGGGAGAAAAGAAAGGACAAGGACAGATAGTTACAAAAATCATATTCAAGAAAATGTTCTCTGTAAAATTCAGTGGAGTAAGCAGCTTTATAACAATCTTATTGATTTTTTTAAAGTAAAAAGAATGAAAAGGATTAGAATACCTACCAATGCATGTAGTTCCGTTTCAAAAATATTATGTATTTGGGCACCTGGGTGGCTCAGTTGATTAAGCTGCTGCCTTTAGCTGAAGTCATGATCCTGGAGTCCCTGGATCGAGTCCCACATTGGGCTCCCAGCTCTTCAGGGAGTCTGCTTCTCCCTCTGACCTTCTCCTCTCTCATGCACTCTCTCTCCCACTCTCTCTCTCAATAAATAAATAAAATATTTTTTAAAATATTATGGAATGTATTTATTTATTTACTTACTTACTTATTTATTCATGAGAGACAGAGGCAGAGGGAGAGGGAGAAGCAGACTCCCCGCTAAGCAGGGAGCGCAGTGCCATGCGGGGCTGGATCCCTGAACCCCAGGATAGGGACCTGAGCCGAAGGCAGACGCTTAATGACTGAGCCATCAGGC
Source organism: Spilogale gracilis (assembly GCA_004023965.1). NCBI lineage: Eukaryota > Metazoa > Chordata > Mammalia > Carnivora > Mephitidae > Spilogale > Spilogale gracilis. The sequence continues at coordinate 127,472 of PITA01000865.1, forward strand.
GCCCCCAGAGTTAAATATTTTAAATATCACTTTTAGAAATAAAAAATAGGCTGCCTGAGTGAGTCATCAGGTGTCCCCAGAGTTAAATATTTTAAATATCACTTTTAGAAATAAAAAATAGGGTGCCTGAGTGTCTCAGTCATTAAGAGTCTGCTTTCGGCTCAGGTCACGATCCTGGGGTCCAGGGATCTAGCCCAGCATGGCACTGCACTCCCTGCTTAGCAGGGAGTCTGCTTTTCCCTCTCTCTCTGTTTGTGTTGCCACTCTTGCTGTCTCTCTCTGTCAAATAAATAAATAACATCTTTAAAAATAATAAGAAGAATTGAAAAAATATTTAGCTCTGTATAATACACACATGTCTGTGTGTCTTTGTGCACATATTCACATTTACCAATATTAATATAACATAGACATGGTATTTGCAGTGCTACAACTCAGTCTTTGTCAAGCTTGCTTATTTTTTTCCTTTCTTTTTTTCTTTTTAGCTTGCTTACTTTTAATTGAGGAAAATTACTCTGCATACCACCTTCCCCTACACCTATTTGAAAGCATTTAAAAATAAGGTATGTACTGATCTTCTCTATCAATTGCTTGGGCCAAAATCATGGTTTGCTGACTTTACCATTCTTTTTGTTGGTCGATATTCAGCTTTCTCAGTGTATTTTTCAACTTCATTTCTTCTTTCTTGATTCTGCTCATATCACACAGACAATTCATTTGTTCCTTCACCATTCGTATACTTAATTGAACTCTCACCTGCACCAAAGAATTACCTGTTTTCTTCTTTCTCTTTCCCTTCATTGAACAGTTTTTACACATCTTTAAAGTAGGCACTACCCTATTTACCTTGCTGAAATTAATAAGTATGTTGAAATCATATGAAACTTCACGGTTTATGAAGTAAGCACAAGATTAACTGATAGTTACAAGAGTATGCAAGAAATATAAAATTCACATGTTAAAGAAGTATGGAAATACCCACGACTAACTTTGCCTAAAGAATTCAGGAAGACTGTATTTAAGAGGGTCACATAGTAGATCCAGACAGGATAAATAGATATTTCCCAGGTAAATAGAGAAAATGACAAGGGCATTTTGTAGAGAAACAAAAACACAAGTTGAGATATTTATAAAAAGCTGCAGTAACCTGAGAAGCATAGAGCTGGAGGACTTGTGGAGGGTAATCACAAATGATGAAACTAGGGGCGCCTGGGTGGCTCATTTGGTTAAGTGACTGCCTTAGGCTCAGGTCATGATCCCAGAGACTCGGGATCGAGTCCCACGTCGGGCTCCCTGCTCTGCGGGAAGCCTGCTTCTCCCTCTCTCACTCCCTCTGCTTGTGTTCCTTCTCTCGCTGTGTTTCTCTCTGTCAAATAAATAAAATCTTTAAAAAAAAAATGATGAAACTAGAAAGGAAAACAGAAGGGTTTTTATGCCAGTTTGGACTTTCATGTACTTGTAAGCAGCAGAGTAGAATTGGAACTGTTTAAGAAAGAAGGGCAAGATGGGCACCTGGGCGGCTCAGTTGGTTAAGCAACTGCCTTCGGCTCAGGTCATGATCCCGGAGACCTGGGATCAAGTCCCACATCGGGCTCCCTGCTTGGCGGGAAGCCTGCTTCTCCCTCTCTCTCTCCCCCTGCTTGTGTTCCCTCTCTCACTGTGTTTCCCTCAGTCAAATAAATAAATAAAATTAAAAAAAAAAAAAAAGAAAGAAAGAAGGGCAAGAGAGAATGATAAGAGATCGGTTAGAAAGTTACTGTAAATGAAATTAAACTCAGATTGTCATAGATTGAAAGACTCACCATCTTGTTCTATCAGTGAGGACGTTGGGGAAACAGGTATTCTCCTTTACTCCTGATGTGATTTTAGATTGGAAGATTCTCTAGGAGGACAACTTGACATCTTCTACCCAAATTGCATATGCATATATTCTTTGATTCAGCAATTCTAAACCTAAAAATTTACCTATTAGAAAGATTATCTGTTGCAACATGATAAGAGTAAAATATTTTACCTCACTTAAGGTCCATCAGTAGGTTACTGGTTAAATAAAATGTGTGTGTTCATACAAAGGATGTAGGATGTATATGCCTTTTAAAAAATGACAAAGAAGCGGCACCTGGGTGGCTCAGTTGGTTAAGCAACTGCCTTCCGCTCAGGTCACGATCCTGGAGACCTGGGATCGAGCCCCACATCGGGCTCCCTGCTCGGCGGGAAGCCTGCTTCTCCCTCTCTCACTCCCCCTACTTGTGTTCCCTCTCTGGCTGTGTTTCTCACTGTCAAATAAATAAAATCTTTAAAAAAAAAATGACAAAGAAATCCCTTTGTGGGATGATATAAAACAATCTCCAGGAGGCACAGAGTAAAAGAGAAATGGCACAGAAATGTTCATAGCATGCTACTATTTTTTAAAAGAAAAATCAAAGAGAAAAGAATGAGTATATACTTATTTGCTATAAGCATGCAATGATTTTAGAAACAAGAGTGCTATTGTCTTGGAGAGAAATTAGGTAGCTAGGAGACAAGTAATGAAGGGAATTTTTCCCAATATATAATTTTGTGCTTTTTGAAATTTGAATCATGTGAATATGCTACCTATCAAAATATTTAAAGTTAAATTTTAAAATAAATATCATATTATTTCAGATAATGAATTATGGGAGCCTATATGAAACTAGTAGCAGTGAGAATGGAAAAAAAATATGTCTCAGTTGTGATTTTCATATAGAAACATATCCAGTTTGAGATATATTCTAGGATACCTTAACAGAGTAGGAAAAAATGTCCTGAGTGAGGAGATGTTAGAGATAGAGATAGAGATGTCATCAACATCTGGATGCCAGTGGAAATAATACATAATGACACAAACTGTGCAAGTACAGCAAGGGAAAAGAAAAGCTCTAGAACCTTTTACCAGCCAAAACAAAGTGGCAGAAGATGGAGAAAAGCTAATGAAATATATTAGAATGAGGTAGTAAAATAATAGGAGTATTAAGAAGAAAATAGTGCTCTGGAAATTGTGGGCGGAATAAGTTTAAGTAGATAGTATTCAATAGCACCCAGTGCTACCCGAGATTTAGACTCATTCAAGTCCCTTAAGAAACCAAGAATTATTTACACTATGCCTCACACAATGCCCTTTCTTGGGTATTACCCACACACTGCAATTTCCATGTGATTCAAAGCTGTGTATGATATATACAACATAGCAAAGTGATTTCATGTAATAAACACCAAATAAATAATTAATGAGACGTAATGAGAACTTTAAATAGATCATTGTGTTTTCTAGATGGCCAATTCTAAGAAATGCACTAGAGAGATACAGAAGAGCGTGCATCAATAAAGAGTTGTCTATTAGAAACTGCAGGAATCAGTCCCAAGGGAATGCAGATAGTGGAAAGATAGAGTCAAAGGGTTAAACAGAATGCTGAATGAAAGAAAGTGTTACTAGTGTAGCATCAAGAAAGCCAAAGGAAGATTTGAAAAGTATGAGGACTTTAGTTACATTATGACCGAGAGTAAAGAGTCAGTAGAAAGGGGAATACTGATAAGACTTAAGAGAAGAGATTTAATAATAGGAAAAGTGAGGTTTTGATGGAGAGTACAAAAGAGCTCAGGGTTAGCTTTGAAAGAAGGATATCTACATTTTCCTTTGACATTATATGGTAGATGAGAATATGCATACAAAGGTTCCAGGAGGTTTAGAGGGAGATAGGAGGCATAGCTTTATTATACTTCGAGTTAAAAAAGCAAGCACATGTCTTTTAGATAATGTGTTCTTATCATCATTCTTTGGATTGAAGATTCAGCACTAAGGATTCAGGTGAGATAAATACAGTGGTAAAGAGAAGATGGATCTAGAACCTTGAGAAGAATGGTTAAAATAGAGATACTGCTTGGAACTCAAAATAAATGAAAAACAAAAATTAACTGAGAACTTAGTTAAAATGAAACTATATGAATTAGTACTAAAAATTCCCTAAGAGCATACATGTTCTACTTATACAGATCTTCAGTGTTAGTGATATAGTATTTTCACATCCTTTATAGTATTTTTGATCACCAATTATAAAGATCTTGGAAAATTAAACCACATAAACTCTCTGGGCCTCAGTTTTAATACAAATAAAAGAAGAGAGTAATGATAACTTATCTCCATCCTTCTTCCAGCGACTTCCAAGCTGTATGAGTATTGTTACCTATTCAAACATGTGGATGGTGGAATGTGCAATACTGTGATTTTTGCATTTGCACATCAAAAGGCAGTTTTAAAAAAGAGGTAGTTTTTAAATTCTTTCTTGTAGCCTATAATCATGACTTTTTTATAGGAGCGTGAGGTGGTTGTGTGGTTGTTTAGGAGAATTATGGTCTGCAATGAAAAAAACCAAAGGTCTCTTTTCATTTTTGTAGGTATTTTTATCCTGTCATATATCAGAGGAGACTAGAGGGCCAATGGGTTTTGTGGAGCCACAAGACAACTTCTTGCTATAGAGAATGGAGTTAAAAAGGAAAAGGAAAGACAATTTCTAGTTCTTCCTCTGATACTAGTGAGCTTGCCTTTTAGTGCCTTTGGGATTCTCTCTGGGGAGCTGTTATTAGATAAAGGGAAGTCTAACTTGCCTCCCATAATGTCTTTGTGTGTCTGGTGAATGCCAGAGGCAGACACTTGTCAGTTATGTGAAACTTCCATGGTAGCTTAGAAATATTATGATACACTTCAAAGGCTCTCCATCTAGTTAAGAGGTACACAGAAACATACCTTTGTGTCAAGGAACGTCACTTAATTATTTTCTGCCTATCTATATTTAAATCACTTTGCAGTCTAATCACATAAAAAGAGGAATTGTGAAGCTATGAGTTTCAAGCTCGCCTTATTTCTTTGTGTTTGCTGTTTATTTTCTGCCTAAGACTTTCATCTGTTTCAGGACAAGGTCTGCTAGTCTCTAGATACTGTCATTTATACTTAAGTTCCTCCTGCCTGATTAGCCATTTTATGCTCTGCTTTCTTTCGCATTTGGTTAGCGATATCGAAATGCATTAATGCTTTGTATAAAACAAAATATTCTGAGGTTTCTCATACTAATGTCAATATCTGGAGCCACTGGGGGGGAAATGGTTAACAACCCATCACTACATTCATGTTAAGAAATTTCTACAATTACACATGGATTTGGGGTTTCTGCCTCATTTACTCAATTCTTAGGAAGTAGTTGTTATTTAAGGCTACTGCTTTTGTTCTCGTCTTCCTACTAAATCTCTTTTTAAAAAAACATCCGAGGCACATTTTTTTTCTTATAAAATATTCCTATTTAAGCACTGAGAATTAGAATAGTCCCTGATCTAAACACTTCAGCTTATTTTAAATTCTTTCCTTTTGGTAGTTGATATTTCTATTGTTTCCTTGTTTGGTTTGGCACTTCATGTGACATTTTACCGGAAAGAGGGCTATATGTTTCATTTTTTAGATAAATTATTGCAACAAGTAAACACATTGGATTGTGCTTTCCTCTGAATTTTTGTCCTCCAGTGCTATACTAAAGAATTATTTGTAGCTCCTAAGATTAGAAAACTGTATTTTAGAAAGAGTCTAGGAAGGCAGCCCAAATCTATGCCAATTATTTCTTCTCCTGTCTGTCCTTTCTTAAAAAGTAATGTGTGATCTAACTAATGAATCTTGAGGAAGAATCCAAATACATTTGTGGCTTTGGGTTTTTAGGGAAGTCTCTAAATTTTCATTGTTTAAAGGTGGAGTTCACCAAGGACTTATCCTTGAAATAAATCTTTCCTCTGGAGAAAAAAAAAAAAAGATAGACCAGTGTTAGCATTTTCATCACAATAATCGAATATAGAAAAGAGTGAAGAATATTTACAAACATTTGAGAAGAAAGTACTACAAAGCTAGACGGCAACTTCAGCCAATACATCATTTATATATGTGAGCTACAAGTAAATACAGTAAGGCATTCAAGAGTTTAGAAAGTGCATCATTCACAAGCTTTCCATGTCATAATTAGACGAAGATCTTCTCCAGTCAAATGAAAATTAACTAAGAGAAAGAATTCTAACACAGAAGATATAGTGTGTGACAAAGAGTGATGGTTAGTAAATATATTCAAAATTTTGGTTAATCACAAATAGATAATATTGTGATTGTGAGCAAAATATTTGTCAAAATAAATTCAACTTTGGAAAATTTGATCACTAGACCATATTTTTCAAAGAAAAAAATAAGCAATAAATTCATTGTATATTTTAAATGTGGGATAAAATATATGTTATCAAAGGAATGAGACCAAGTATATCACTTCGGAAAAGGAATAGGTTGATTAATCTGATTTCAATGATAAAGACTCAGTTTTGAATAAGTAAATATAAGCTCAGTAAAATTTGCAACAGATAAACCTATCTAAAGTGAAATGGCAAAAAGTGATTTAAAATTAAATGATAAATATATGTTCCCACCAATATGATGAGTAGGTTGAGAAATGCAAAAAACAAAACACTTTGGAAATATAGAGAAAAATTGTTAAATCAGCAAACATGTTCCTTAGAAGTGGGGTTTTGAAAACATTTTTCTGAGAATCAACAATCCAATGGTAGGTTGGGGAAAAGAAGAACAATAAAAATTTTACTTAAAAAAACCCAACAAGCCAAAGTAACCCAGACGTGTGCATGGCACGTTTGACTGATCATCCACACAGTTTAAATCTGTGAGCTGTGTCCACATGTCATTGTGTTATGCCTCTGGAACAGACAAAGAAATGGGCTACAAACAAAATTTCAATATATTAAAAGAGTGGAGATGCCAAAGGATACTTCTTTGTATTGAAATGCAATAAAACAAGAAAACACATTCCAGGAATTTTTGACAGTTTCTCGCAATATAAATAAAAGAGGAAAAGTGAATATATTTCACATCATTTTAAGGAATTTGGTACTTATATTAGACTTTCTATTTGAAAATTATGTACTTAAACTTACAAGTTATCATTAACAACTTTTTTTCTCTTTTCCCTGAAGAGGTTTAAGCTGTGCTTCACATGTTAGTACTAAATTTCTTTCACCATGATCAAGGGTATTCGTTAGAAATCATCAGCAAACATTATATGAAATGCTATAATGTTAAGTGCCCCTCAATAAAATTAAGATTAAGACAAAGACACCCACTATAGCTACTAATATTCTGTATTAATTTGAAGGCTTTAAGTCACAGATGTCAGAAAAAATTGGTATACATACAGATGGAGAAGAGAGTAATTTATCATTCGTTATAGATGACATGCTAGGAATCCATACAGTCTGGGAAGAGTGACTGCAAAGGCTGTGGGGTCTTCACTGGTACCTCCAGGTTCAGGGCAGGTGGCATCGGCACTGGAGCCAACGGTGTGTACGGGCTTAGTGCCCAGGGCCTGGCTGCAGAACATGTGTGGTGGCAGGGCTATCTGTGGCAGTACATGCTGGAGTCAAATGTGAACAGTTGCAGGGACCTGTGCTGTCAGCCAGGTGTGCACTTGTCCAGGCTCAAGCAGAGTGATGCAGGCCGGGTACAGGGGTCACAGATGCATGTGTCCCAGAGGCAATGGCACAAGGACATGTGCACACAGCTGGAGATTTAAACTGTAGGTGGGATCACTCAAACATGACCTGCACACATGTCTATGTTACACTGGGCTTGCTAGGTTTCTCAGTTAAAATGTTTGTTGTTTTTCCTCTCCCCAACCTGCCATTAGATTGTTGATTCTCAGGAAAATATTTTTAAAACCTTGCTTCTAAGGAGAGTGTTGATTTAATAATTTCTAAGCAAAATATTAAAGGAGTAGCCTGGCCCTGTAGACACTCCAAAAGCCAAGGATCATGTGTTTGTGATATCGTGGACCCCAATGTGATCCAAGGAGACAGCATATCCCCAGACTGGCAGTAGCCACGCTCCACTGAACCTTGCAGCCCGCACCACTGAACCCAGGTGAACACCCTCCAGTGTATCTCCACCCACAGGTGAAGTCTTTCCTTGCTGACATCGGTCCATAAAATCCTAAAGGAGTGACTGCTTCTTCAAATGCAGAAACACTTATGGCTATGGGGATCACAGTCAGGGAAACATGATACCAACAAAGGAACACAATAAACATTCAATAACTGACACCAAAGAAATGGAGATCTATGGATTTTCCAAATATTTAAATTCTGCTACATTGTGATTAATAATTCCACCTTTAAGTCTTTTTTTCTTCTTAAATTTTACCCTAAACTGTCATGACAGACCAGGCCACTTCTTCAATATTTTGCTTAGAAATTTCCATAAATATGCAAAGCTATTGCTCACAAGTCCTACCTCACACAAAACACTCCATCACAAATACAGTTCAGCCATGTTCTTTGCCACTTGATAACAAGTATTGCTTTTCCTCCAGTTTCCAACAAGTTCCTCATTCCCATCTGAGACTTCAGCCTGTTTCCTGGCTCTGTTCCCAAGTACTTTCCAACAAGTTCTTCATTCCCATCTGAGACTTCAGCCTGTTTCCTGGTTCTGTTCCCAAGTACTTTCCAACAAGTTCCTCAGTTCCATCTGAGACTTCAGTGTTCTGTTCCCAAGTACTTAGCTCTTCTTTCAGAAGATGGAGATTTTTCTCTTCTGTTCTCGGCATCTCTTCCTGAGCTCTCTCAGCAGCATCACCTTTAAAGGTCCATTACAACAACAGAAGCTTCTTCTAACATGTACCTCAAAACTCTTGCAGACTGTACTTATTATACACTTCAAAGCTACTTCCACACTTTTAGGTTTTTGTTATTCTTCTTGATATAAATTTGTCTCAGTCCACTCTGGCAGCTATTAAAAAAATATCATAGACTGGGTTGTTTAAACATTTATTTCTCTGGAGGTTGGCGATCCAAGATCAAGGTGCCAGCACGTTCACTGACCAGTGAAGCCTGCTTCCTGGTTCATAGAAGGCCATCTTCTCATTGTTCTCATGTGGCAGAAGGGGCAAGGAAGCTCTCTAGGGGTATCACTAGTCTCATCCATGAGGGCTCCATTCTCATGACCCACCCAATAATCTCCCAAAGCTCCCACCTGCAAATGCCTTTACATTAGGGGTTAGGTTTCAAGGCGTAAATTTTAAGGGGGTACAAACATGTAGTCTATGCCACATTTAAATGCAAACACCTGGAGAGTAAAATCAATAGAATGTGTTAGAATTATTTTTCTATTGAAAGATTCAAATTCATTTTGGGTTTATAAAATGCCCTCTCAATTTTTCCTCCACACTTTTAGGCTTTTATAAAAACAAACCTCCAAAAAAGGTATTTTATGAAGGGAAAAGAGTTTTAAATATATTTCATATCAGGATACCCGAGTGGCTCATTGGGTTAAGCATCTGATTTTGTCTTAAGTCATGATCTCAGGGTCCTGAGATCAAGCCCCACATTGGGCTCTGTACTGGTTGTGGAGCCTACTTAATATTCTCTCTCTCCCTCTCACTTTTTCCCTCCCTGCTCATAAACTTTCTCTTTCAAATAAATAAATAAATAAATAAATAAATAAATAAATAAATAAATAAAATAGTATTTCATATCATGTATAATAGTTTGGTGCTTATAATAAACTTTTAGTTTGATAGTTTTGCACTGAAACTTACAATTTATCATTTATGCCTATGCTGTTTTTTTTTTCTTTTCTCAGAAGATTCCTAAACTACATTTGATATATGTTAGTACTAAATCTCTCCTAAGAAAATCTCATACTTGACAAAAAGATATGCTCCAGATTGTTTCCTAAGAAATATTAAAAGACAAATGAATTGTTGCTTACCAATTCCTTTTTCAGTAAAAGCTTTTGCTTTATTTCCAGTTAGTCACAGGAATCATCCCTCTGGGAAAATAAAGACATATAGTAACGCTGAAAAGAATCATAAGATTTCAGAGGTGAAAAGACCTTGGAGATGGTTTAGTCTCAAGTCCTCATTTGACAGATAGAAAAATTGAAGCCCACCCGCAATTACACAATGGTTTAATGGCATGGCCAGAATTAGAAGTACTGTCTTGTTCTCAGTCCAGTGCCTTTTTGATTATAGTGCGCTGTGGTCCTCTTCGTGACACCTCTGAAAGAGGTTCTCGTAAAGCATCTATGCATGACTCACAGTGTTTCTAATGGAAATACTTTCGCCGCAGAAAAATGCCTGCCAAGGATTCTGCTACTAAGCACTCCCACTAGGCTAGGGGTCCCTGAACAGTACACTCTGCACACTGTAATGAGCTACATAATGTGTCTATTCTCCAGTGACATGGAGGCTTCACAATGTAGACTTTTTTTTTGTAATAAATATTTTAAGCAAGTATCTCAAATGTCTAACCCTCTGTACCATGCCCCATGAGACAGAACCTAGAGTCAGTCACGCTCAACAATGTTATATGTTAGAACAATAGGAGGATGTTTCAAGATAGTTGGCCTTATTCGTCCCAAGCCCATTTTTTTAATCACTCTTTTTATAAATCAGCATGATTTTATAAATCACCATCTGCCCTTTCAGTAACTGAGCAATCGAGCAAGGTCTCAATGCAGAAAAGTTGCATCTACCACAATAGTGCAAAATATCACTATGATGTCATCCCATTATATTCAATTCCTGTAACAAATATTCTCCATACTGTTTCCAAGGGCTATTTCAGCCATTGTTCCCCAGTGCTATCAGTTGTGCTAGATAAACACTATCTCTTGAATATTGCAGATAGCTGGACTTATGGTGAATTTGTAAATTTGTGCAGAAAAAAAACAGCTATCAAAATAAATGTAAAACTATAATAAATAGTATGTATAGGAGAGGAAAATAAGGTCTGTAATTTCTACCCAATTTTCTGTAATTTCTATCCAATGACCACTCACCCTTGATTGATCACAGGCTCTAAAATTTAAACCACTTTGACTCTGCTGCCTTCCTATCATTGTAAAAGTCACCATGGCAACAAATCAATAACAATGAAAACCAATTCATTATTTTTCTTTAATGACTATAAGTTACTAGAATATGGTTTTAGAACATAACCCATCATCTAGAAAGTTTTCCAATATTTTTATTCATATTTCAGTATCCCGCTGTCTTACCCACAATAACTATATATTTTCTCTAACATGGAGTACTGAAATTATGTTTTTTTTTAAGGTTTTATTTATTTATTTGACAGAGAGAAACACAGCGAGAGAAGGAACACAAGCAGAGGGACTGAGAAAGGGAGAAGCAGGCCCCCCCGCCGAGCAGGGAGTCCAATGTGGGACTCGATCCCGGGTCTCCAGGATCATGACCTGAGCCGAAAGCAGTCGCTTAACCAACTGAGCCACTCAGGCGCCCCTGAAATTATGGGTTTTTAAAAACATTTTATTTATGTATTTGACAGAGAGAGAGAGACAGCACAAGTAGGGGGAGGAGTAGAAGGAAAGAGAGAAGCAGGCTCCCTGCTGATCCCTCCCTGGATCCTAGGATCTTAAGATCATAACCTGTGCCAAAGGCAGATGTTTAACCATCTGAGCCACCCAGATGCCCCTGAAATTATGTTATGGTATAGGACCCACACCCCCTGTCCACATTCCTTTGAATAGCAGAGAAGTAATGGTGATTTCTACTCATATCAACTAAATACCATTGACCTTAATTTTTTTTTCTTTATCTCAAGTTGAATGCCTAGAAAATATCTAGTCTTTATAACCTGATTTCACATATTTTTTCAAAAAGAATCAGATATTTCCACGCTGAGAATATTTTGCTTATTTTTAAAATTAAATACTTTAATTTTGTTACCCAAGGATTTTTATAGTAATGGAAAACCATAATTGCATTTTTAATTATCCTCTCACTGGGAAGCTAGGTTTATGGAGTAACATATTTATTTGAATATGTTCTGCCTCTCGTTAATAAACCTCTTTTTCTTCAGACCTCTAATTTTGAGTAAAACATATTACTCCAACCACCTACTACTATTACAGAAGTGGACATGGAATTCTGGTTGTAATGTCTTGATTCCAGTTGAATGCATGGTACATTTGAAATGTGGTGTGTGTGTGTGTGTGTGTGTGTGTGTGTGTGTGTGTTTTCACTAACAAGTTTTTACAATAGATTGAGCTATAGACAGGTGGGATTGTCCTTTAAACTCTTACTGCTGCTACTTTAATAGCACTTCATATATTTCTAAACATTTTTAAATGTTCTATTTGATCATTTACAACATGAAAATATGTTGCTTATTTCCCATGGTGATAAAAATAAAATAGAAAGTCAAACACATAAAGGAGAATAAACAGGAACATAAGTGTGTGGTAAAAGCCTGAGTCAGTTGCTAGGGGGTAAATTAACCCAAATAAATCACCAGTAACAGCAAGCATAACTGCTTTCCCAGTGAAAGGAGAGGAGTTGCATTGGGTAAGGCAAAGCAGTAACATTACCTTTTAGCTAAAGAATATTTAGATATAGCAGGTGACAAAAAGACGGAAAAAAAAAATCCAGATAGGAGAATCACATAATATACGGTGGAGTTGCAGCTCACACTGTGGTAAGTAAGAGAGACTGGTCAGGGGCGCCTGGGTGGCTCAGTTGGTTAAGTGACTGCCTTCAGCTCAGGTCATGATCCTGGAGACCCGGGATCGAGCCCCACATCGGGCTTTCTGTTCGGTGGGAAGCCTGCTTCTCCCTCTCTCAGTCCCTCTGCTTGTATTCCCTCTCTAGCTGTGTTTCTCTCTGTCAAATAAATAAATAAAATATTTGTTTTAAAAAAAGAGAGATGACTGGTCAGCACCGCACCCGCCAGAACAGGGCTCAGACAGTGGCATGGCAGTGGAACATGGTAAAGAAGCATCTAGAAGGTTAGAGGAATAGTCTTATACAGGGCTCAAGCATGAGAGCTCTTCTCTATGGCCACCCAGTGTAACAAAGCATGGCAGGAAGAGCTTCGGAAACTTCCGAATGGAAATAGGGTAGGAAATCAACTAGAAAATAAAAAAGGTAAATGAAAAGAAAGAATGGTGGGGAGAGAGGAAAAAAGCAAGCTGATGACTTAGCCATTCCATTCAATGAGCATGTGCCAGAATGACAATGAGCTTAGAGCTGTGGACATGCTTTTGAAGATCTCCACTTCACTTTGTTTTCAGGGTTTACACTTTCCCAGGGTTTACAGATGCAGAAATGTGATTGTAGTTTTAACATTTATGTAATTTTTATATATTTGCCAATATACACCGTTTTCCGATATGTTTTATGTATATGTCTATATACACTGTGTATATACAACATAAAATACATACATATATACATACAATAATGTATATGGGGAAGTGGATTATGTGTGGGGGGGGTGGGTGTAACTCATTCATATTATAGCTTTCAGGTAAATTTCCAGGGAAATACCCATTTTTCTTCCTGCCTTTATATTCTAACTCTCCTTCTAATCCACAACTTCCCATCAGACAAAACAGCACTATAGAGCAATATTTAATGATGACCACTGGATGTCCTTAGATAAGAGGAGACTGCTGAATATGCCTTTCTTTAGTCACAGTTTGACCTTTCTCTTTGGCTTTCCTAGTTCAGCATTTCAAACTGCTTCCTGTAGTCTCAGCGAGTCTACTATGATTTCTTCACCTTTGCCTTGTAGGTGGTGATTCCAGGCAAATCCTTAAATGGAGCACTAGGAGAGATAATCTCTCAGGCTTTTATATTTATAAGAGATACTAAGGTTGTTTCCTGGACCCTTTTATTCCCTTGAGTAAATCCATCCTAGTCCCACTCATTTGAAAAAAAAAATATTTATCAAGTGCCATCTCTATGCAGTGATTGACTGGATGCCTAATATGGGGCTTTCTGCCTTTTAATACACTATATTGACATGAATCCCCTCTTCTCAGCAAAAAACAGTGCTTTTCCCCTCTTATTTTCCTTATTGAACTCCTTCTATTTAATGGGGTCTTGCTTCTGAATCCTGGTCTCTTGTAGGTTAGTTTAGAGAAGTAATAATTTATTAAAAATATAGATGAGTTAAAGTGCTTAAATTCCAAAAACAACTCCTATACTTAAAAGTAGTAATAAGGTGGTATGTAGGATTTTTCTCAGGGTTTTATAAATCTCACCCTGCAGGGATGTGCTGCTTACCTTTTAAAAAATCCTTGCTTTGCCACTATTACTGAGAGAATTACATATTATTTTTCAGATATGTTGAGATGGGAAAAGGTTTGAGAACTAGTCCCCTTAGTATTTCAGTGTGAAATCTTCATGTCAGAAGGGAAATCATTTTCAGGAAAGCAACCTTTGGGAGAAATGTTATAAAACATACCTTACTATTTTGCTCAAAGCAAGGTTGGGAGAATCAGGGTAAAAAAAATAAGACAATCAGACTAAGACCCGGTGAACTGATAATACCCTATTCAACTTCCTTTGGGGTGCTCTTCAGTCTGCAGAGGAAAAATAACAGAGCATGCATATTTCATCTAAACTGCTTTGTCGTTACATTAACAGGTAAGAAGATTTATATTTTTAAAAAACAAATGCTAAATTAAACATTAGAATTAAAAGAACTAGTGTTCATTACCAAGAACATTACCTTTTGTCTTCTACTGGATTATATGATAATTTCTAGAAAGAAGATGGAGATTATACTACCTCCACTGTGAAATATGAATTGGAAGTTTGAAATGAATAGACATATACATTCTTCATAAACTGCAAATACCAAGGTATCACTTCCCTTCATGATTTTAGCTGGAAACAGTAAAAGAAATCAGAGCTCTGGAGAATCTGTTAAATTCTCATTTAAGTAAATGTTTTATTCTGATGATTTCAGAATACACACTTCTCAATGCATGAAAAACTGCTTATGAAAATATATTTTCTAATCAATTAAACTTACCTAAATCTTAAGAACTTTATTAACAGAAGAACCTACTGAAAGTACTCGCTTTTCCATGTCCATTACTGAATGATACGCAATAATCAACAAGCACTTGGAGTCTATACTTTGTGGAATAATCTGTATTTTTTTAAAGAAGTCAGTTTTGTAGTTGGAGTATGTGAGAGCTCCATGTAGACTCTTAAGATTCTTCAGAGCCCTCAAAAACTGAATCATTGACAGACTTTTTTATCCTTTCATATGCACTTGTTTTGAAGTATGCACTGCATAAAGGGATAGAAATGTAACTCCCAGTCCTCTCAGATATTCCTATGCTATAGTATTATTAATGATGTGAAACTTCAGCTAAGGGTTAAGGAGTCTCAGCTATTTTGCTTCTCCAAAGAAGAAAACTACCTGGTTAAGGATCTAAGGTGGTAAGTAGATAATTCTCCTGATGGAATTATCCTGAGAAAAAAGAGAGTAAATATATTGGCATAGTATTCTCTTTTTCCAGTACAATTTCAGCTCTCTCAGTTAATATTTCTTTTATTTGATTAATTAGTATATGTAATTCTCTCCCCCTCAGTCTCCCTACTCATCTACCTACTTACCTATGTATCCATCTACTCAATCCATCTATCTACTATTCACATACCTAAACATCTTTCCATCCACCCTTTGCTTTATTGCTCAAAATATATGAAGTTAGAGGAGAGAATGCATGTGTGTAAATATGAATGGCTATCTTTGTGTCTCTACCTGTCCATCAGTCATAAGACTCACGGATATAAATATATGTAGAGACATGTTTTGTACACTCACAAATATATTTAGCCCTTTAATTTGTATTACTTGTTCACAATATATCATTTTCTCTTCCTCTTTCTTGTGGACAGCCACAAGAACAGATGTGTTGTTTTGACCTAGTATATTTTAAAGTATAATAGGAGGAAAGCAGATAACAAGAAAGGTGCAGGAATTTCTAGAAAAGTTCTGAGTGTCTTTGCTTCAAAAAGTCTTTTCTAAAAATTAGTTTAGTAACATGAGTGCTTCGGTTGTTGGAATAAAACAAGAGTGTAGTAAAGTATTAAGAGTAGGGCAAAAACCATTTACTAGCTCTATACTTTAGGCAAGTCATTTAATCCTTTTGTCCTCAGTTCTATTGTCTATAAAAGAGGGATAATAATGGCAAATCTTTCACAGGGCTGTTATGAGGACTGAATGTGTTAATATTTATAAAGAGCTTTGAACAGCAGTTGCCATGAAATAAATACCCTGTGCATGAGCTGTTACTTATTGTCTGAATACCCTTACAGAAATGAAAGCTCATGAGAGCAAGAGATCTGCTTTTATGTTAATTGCTATTTCCAAGCACTAAGAATAGTGCTCAAAATATTGAAAGTATTCAACAAGTCTTGTTTTGAAGACACAGTATAGTGTTCTAGTTAGAAACAGTGATCGTGAAGATAGACTCCCTACACTACAATCTGAGCTTCAATATTTAACTATTTGACTTGTGCAATGTAGTTAACTAACTCTGTTCTTTAGTCATTAGATCTATAAAATGGAGATGTGATAATTAGCTTTGTGGGTCAGCTTGACAGAATTACAGGTTGCCCAGATATTTGGCCACACATTATTTCTGTGTGTGTCTATGAGCTATGTTTCCAGATTAGATTAGCATTTGAATAGGTGGAATGAATAAAACAGATTGCTCTTTCCAATGTGCGTGGGCCACATCCAATCATTTGAGGGCCTGGATAGAACAAAATCAGACAAAGGGAGAATTTGTTCACTCTGTCTGATGGTTTGAACTGGAACATTAGTCTTCTCTTGCACTCAGACCAGGATTTATACCATTGGTTCTCCTGGTTCTTAGGCCTTTGGACTCAGAGTAAAACTACACCACCAGTTTTCTTGGTCTTCCAGCTTACAGGTGATTGATTATGGAAATTCTAATATTCCATAATAGCATGAGCCAGGGAAATACATATATTGAGAACAAAAGAGAAAGAGAGAGAGAGATTTGTATACATAAATACAGTATATCTTTGGTTGGTTCTGTTTCTCTGGAGAGAAATTAATATAAGGTTAATAAAAATCCCTAATTCATACAATTATTGGGAGGATTCCATGAATTGATAACCTATGTAAAGTCCTGGCACATAGTGCCATTACTAAGATACACCTGATACTAACAGAAATCATTGACATGTAAGTAGACTGTGCTCCCTAGAAATGCGCAATGCAGCTGCACTCCTGAGAGCTATGTAAATGTTAACTACTAATGCTACTGTTGATAACTGGAAGTAAAGTTAATAAATATTTTATGGCCTAACTGATATTGTTATATGCCAACTGTAAAGCATGTTTTATAAATTATTTACATAACTGTATTATTCCTCAAGACTCAGCTGGGGCTACGTCTATGAATTTTTCTGCCTTGTTTGAGCCTCTGAATTTTGCTTTATAGTGCTTATTGATTTTTCCCCCTAAAAGAGATTGCCTTTTTTTTTAGCTTTTACTTTCTTTTGGATCTGTATTTATCCCCCTGTCTCCATATTCTCATGATGCTTTGATGCTTTCCTAACCTACAAAAGTTGAATAGTTTCTTGCTGCGGCATTTTCACAATGCATTCAATATTATTGAGTGCACTTTCCTACTGCCTTAGTGCTTTTTCATGTCATATCCTCCATTGCCTACCATTGCATATAAAAGTAATATTAACTTTATAATTTTACCTTGGGTCTATCTATATTATTACACAAGCTGTGAGCTTCTTCTTTAAATGCAGTTTAGAGTAAATGGTAATGTCCTATATGGTAATCTCCATTTCATCCTTGTTTAGAAGCATCAGCATTTCCTTGAATAAGCAAATTAGGTACATGTTTTCCCATGGGTTTTGGCAAAATAATGAATTTATTTCTTTCATGGTCAATTTTTTTTGAAAAAAAAATATTAACTAACTTGATTACTAGAACTCAGCACAGGGCACCTGGGTGGCTCAGTTCATTAAGTATCTGCCTTTGGCTCGGGTCATGATCCTGGGGCCCCAGGATTGAGCCCTGAGTTGGACTCCCTGCCCAGTGGGGTGTCTGCTTCCCCCTTTGTCCCTATACTTGCTTGTGCTCTCTCTATCTCTCTCTCAAATAAATAAATAAAATCTTAAAAAAAAAAAAAAACACAACTCAATACAAAACATGATCCTGAATCTGATTTGACTTTTTATGGACCTGGTAGGAGTTAAGCACTCTAGGTGTGTCCTGACAACTATACTTCTGTGTGCCCTAGTAATATTTTATTATTTTCCTAAAAATATCTTTAGGGATAGATACAGCTTTGAAATCCCAGCTTATATAAAAAAATACAGAGAGAGAGCTATAACTTAAAAGCAACTGCTCTTTATACAAATAAAGATTATTAAGGGAAATTTCACTACAGATCATCAACTTATACCAAAGTTGAAATTTAAGGAAAAAATATCTGCTAAATATCTCGATTGAATCTATTCAAAAGGAAAAGATTGGTTGATTAGCTTTTTCCTGTCATGTTGATTCATTCTTTCAACAATATACTTATTATTTTTATTATTTACCAGGTGCTTGCAAACCATCAGAGAAAGAAAAAAAAATCCTATTCTTGTAAAGTTTGCAATCTAATCTAAGAAGATATATATATATATATATATATATATATATATATATATATATACACTAGAAGGTGATAAATGGTAAAAAAGAAAAATAGAATGGGACAAGTTGAAGGGTTGAAGACTTTGCTGAGATAGCAATATTTGAACAGTGACTTAAGGGAGGGTAAGTGTTAGAGCCATGTGGATATTTAGAAGAGGATATTTCAAAGAGAAAACTGGAACACCGAGTGTAAAGTTTCTACCTCAGAAGCCTCACAGACAAATATGCACAGAATGACAGAGAAGGCAATGTGGCTTCACCTGAAAGAAGAGACTAGGAAGAAAAGATGAGGTCAAGGAAGGTGTCAGATAAATGAGGGCCTTTTAGACCATTGTAACTGATATCTATTTCAAAAGAGTGAGAAAATATTATAATGAGTCATGTAGAGCAATAGATTAGCTGACTCATTTTTATAAGGTTGATCTAGCCTAACTAGAATAGTTTTGGGGTAGATAATGATGTGAATGAAAGGATGGAAATGAGTTAAAACCATATTATTAGGGGTACCTGGGTGGCTCATTGGATTGGGGCCTCTGCCTTCAGCTCAGGTCATGATCTTGGGATCCTGGGATAGAGGCCTGCATCAGGCTCTCTGCTTAGCAGGGAGCCTGCTTCCTACTCTCTCTGCTGCCTCTCTGCCTACCTGTAAGCTCTCTCTCTGTCAAATAAATAAATAAAATATTTTTTAAAAAACATATTATTAGTTAAACCTATGTAGAAATCATGGTAACTTGCACCAAAGTGATAACAGTAGTTATAGTGAGCTATGGTTTTATTATGGATGTATATTAAGGGTGGGGCTGCCAAGATTTCCTGGTGAATTGGGTATAGGTTGTATGATAGAGTTAAGAATGACTCTTACTGGTCTAGAGGAGTGGAAGAATAGAATAGACTTTACTTGAGAATGAGGATATTATATAGATTTGTTTACTCAACCTCCCATGGTCTACACTATTCATATCTCACTCAGTGCCATGTTATATGTGGAATGTTAGTATTGGAGAATTCACTACTACAGGTAATAAGTTTCAGAAGAATAAGCAATATCTAAAACTCATACTTTTACCTTGATGATTTTCTAATTTGGAATGCCATTATTAAGCCAGTCACTTGTGGAAGGAACAGCATTGCTGGTGAAATCAGTATTTGAGAAGTAAATCTGTATTATCTCAACTTTGGCTTGAATCAATATCTTTGTAGATAGTATTGTCCTAATCAGGAGACAGAGAAGAGTTTTGTGGGGAGATGTTCATTTAAAGAATACTTGAGAATAAGCCAGATAGGCTACAAAATCTTATTTTTAACTCTTCAAAGAACTAAAGACACAAAATTATGTAGCTAAATTCCAGAAAAAGATAAACCTTTCCCAAATAAAAAATCCCATGACTATTTTTATCCATAAGGGCACTGCAGTGGAAGGAGGCCATCTGCTTTAGATAGGAACAAGGAGAAACCAGCATAATTTTTAACAAGTTATTAATGGTCTAGCAGGTTGGAGTGATCGTTAGAATTCCAAGGAGTCTCTTATCACGAAGGAGAATCTCCATCACAAAGCAATTTACTGCAACATCCACAGAGAGGCTCCACCAATTGCAAGGCCAGGGCCCTGACAAAGAGACAAGAGCTAAGAGAGCTTAGCTGAGGGCCTACAGGCCTTTTGTCTGTTGCATTGTTACAGCCACCTGGGGTCATGGCAGCCCAGTGGAAAAGGATCTTCAGAAGCAAGGAAAGCTAAGATAGTAAAAAGAATGCTTCAACAACCCATAAAACCCAGACACCCACCTCAACTACAGATTAGATTGGCTCATGCCCTCATACAGCCAGCCAGCCAGATAGAAGGACAAGCAGGTCTTCTGTGTGTGTGTGTGTGTGTGTGTGTGTGTGTGTGTGTGTGTGTGTGTGTATTTACTGGAGAGGATAATATAAGTTATGACTTATTTCAAAACTGTAAAATGAGAATGAATCCTTGGAGTCAGAAAATGCAGAGATTGAAAGTAAAGTTCAAAAGCTTCATCAGAGGGGCGCCTGGGTGGCTCAGTTGGTTAAGCAACTGCCTTCGGCTCAGGTCATGATCCTGGAGACCCAGGATCGAGTCCCACATCGGGCTCCCTGCTCGGCGGGAAGCCTGCTTCTCCCTCTCTCACTCCCCCTGCTTGTGTTCCCTCTCTGGCTGTGTTTCTCTCTATCAAATAAATAAAATCTTTAAAAAAAAAAAAAGAATCTTAATGACTAAACTGGATTAAGAACTGAGCAAACAAACTAATTAACAACAATAAAAAAATCTGCTCTCCCAGGAAACTAAGTGTAGAGGAAAGAAATCATTTTGAGGGAGGAATAATAATCTTGCAAAGCAGAAATACAAACCATAACCCCGAAGAGTAGAATACCTACAAAAAAAAAAAGGCTTAAAAAAATAAAGAATAATTTGTTCCTTAAAAATCTGTATCATTGACCCTGTTAAGAAAATATATGATATATGGTTGATAGCACAGGCTGGTCTGAAAATTTTCAATGACTTAAGAAAAGAATCACACATAGTAGACCAAAATTAATTGAAGTGGATGTTAACAATTGAAATTTTAGAGAGGTAATGCAATTTGGGCATTTGGCAAAAGCACAAGAGGACCAGGGAATCCTGAGTTAGTAGGGGATGTGTCCAGTGGAAAGGACTTATAGATCCAGGCTCTATGTTCTCTGTTGACCAATAGCACTTCACTTCTGCGCCTGGTCTTGCTCTGCATGGCAGGAAAGTTCACTCCTCTTTTTTGCCTCCGATCATCAACCTCAACCAGCAGGACTCATAATCTATTACATGACTTCCGTCAATAGAACAGATGGCCCAGTAGCCTTTAAAATGGAATCTAGTGGAAAAAAAATATTTAGAAATGTATTGTGCCTTTTTAAAATTTTCATTTGTTAAGTAGAGCCCTGGGGTGTCAGATGGTCATCTGGGTTTCAACAAAAGACCAAAAAGGAACTGTCTTGGAGAAGATAGATGGTATACCACTAGGCCACCTAGGGAGGTCAAGAAAGGGTGCAGAGAGAGGGTGCAGCAGGACCAGGGGACCATGCCTTTAGTAGGGTTTGTGGGTAGAGTACTTTGGGGTTCCTAGGCTAAGGCTGGCTTTGTCAACTCAAACAAAAAATAGTTTGATAAGATTTACAGGGGTCTTATCAAAGAGGGACAGAAGGGAAGGGCCTTGGAAGGTGCAGGTGACTCTATCACAAGGACAGTTAGGACATCGTATCGGGAATTTACATTTGCTTGTGACTATGCAAGCTGTTATCTTGCCCTCATCAGTAAGGGCATGCCTTACTGGAGGGGCTAGTGTCAGATCAAGACCTCTGAAGACTTTGTGTTGGCCACACAAAATGAAGGCTGAGGCAGCCAATATTATAGAATAGTCTAGCTAAACATTCAACAAGATTCTTTGGGCAATTTGCATCTTCAATATCTGTCTCTTTACTTGAAAGCAAAACAGCTGACCTGGGCTTTCTTCCTCTATCCCATTACCAAGTTGGAGGCCCATATATGAATGGTACAATGGGAGAAATTGATGAGAGGAGGACACCCTTGCTTCTCCATCCTTCTTCCAGGAAGCTTATGAAGTATTCCTCTCCCTGCTCCATTACTTTCTACAGAAGGATTTTCTTGGACAACCCCATTCTTTAGTAGCATTGAGAAATGTCTGTCCGCCAAGAGGTTTCCTTGTCATCCTTCCCAACCCAGGATTCTGCTTCTAAAGCCACTTTCTGAAAGAAGAAATGAGTCCTTGTTGGTCTGAAATCTTCAAATAAATATTTTGAAGATCCAGAATCTGAGCAATAAATGTTTCTCTCTTAACTTAAAAAGAGTCGGTCTGTCTAAAGGCTTCCTTCTGTGCACCAAAAATATGATAGGGAAGCCTTAAGCCACAAATAGGCCTGTCACATCTCTCTTCTTAAATCATTTTGCATTCTCCTTCTTTTAACAGCTAAGAATTAGGTGATTATACATTTGCCTAATTCAAAGCATGATATAACTTTAATTCTTAGGATAGAACTTTATCATTAATGGTGATTTATTACAATTATATGAATGACTATTTCCACTGTATTGGACTCTCTAGGTTGTATGAGTATGGTATTGTGATGCCATTAAATAGCCAACAATGACACAAGCTGTAATAGGCATTTTGCACAAGTAGTTGAGCAATTGGATGGATTTTAAACTTTATAGGCAATTTCAGTTTCTTTTTTTTTCTTTAAAGATTTTATTTATTTATTTGACAGAGATAAACACAACTACAGAGGGAACACAAGCAGGGGTAATGAGAGAGGGAGAAGCAGGCTTTCCACCCAGCAGGGAGCCTGATGTGGGGCTTGATCCTGGGTCTCTGGGATCAGGACCTGAGCTGAAGGCAGTCACTTATCCAACTGAGCCACCCAGGTGCCCCAACCATTTCGGTTTCTTTACAATTTATAAATGTGGAAGCTCTTTGAATTTGATTAAAGAAATAAATGAAAATACATGGAACTTTTGAAAAATGCTATAATGGAAAAGCAATTATTTATTCTTCTAATAAAAAGAGTTTGAGGGAAAAACCTGAAAACAGAGTATGTTTTTTACATCTAAAAGATAAAGACATTTATCTTAAACTTATCTTAAATTATCTTTAAGTTTGATACTTAAACATATTTTGTTAGAGTTGAATGAACTCTTCCATTTTTATTAAAGTCATGGTGAGACTATGTAAAAAATGTTAGAGACATTGTCTACATTATATATGTAGTAATTGCTTTTAAAATTAAAAGTAATTTTAATTCAAACCTAAAAAGACATATCTTATATATTGCTTTGGGGAAGTTACCAAATTTCTTGTGGTCTCCTTTCTAATATGAAAAGTGAAGATAATATCAAAAGTTGTTGAAAAAAAAGTTGATACACAGCTAACAACGTACTCTTTGGTAAAAAGTTGGAAGACGTTCGGGGTACCTGGGTGGCTCAGTGGTTAAGCTTCTGCCTTGAAGTCATGATCCCAGACTCCTGGGATGGCGCCCAGCATCAGGCTGCCTGCTCGGTGGGAAGCCTGCTTCTCCCTCTCTCACTCCCTCTGCTTGTGTTACCTCTCTAGTTATGTTTCTCTCTGTCAAATAAATAATATATTTAAAAAAAAAGTTGGAACACTTTCCTCTAAATTTAGGAAGAAGAGAGCAATATCCACTCTCACCACTTCTATTCAACATAAGTTGAATAGAAGTTCTAGCCGGAAGAATTATGGAATAAAGATAAATAAAACGCATTGAAATTGGAAAAGAAGATGTAAAACTGTTACTAATATGCAGATAACATAATGTTGTATATAGAAAATCCTAAATACTCCATCAAAAAACTCTAAATAAATTCAGTAAAGTTACAGGGTACAAAATCAACACACACAAATCTCTTGTGTTTGTAAACACTAATAAAGAACTATCAGAGGCAGAAATAGAGAAAAAATATCATTTACACTTGCATCAAAAAAAAAAAATATCCAGACACTTCGGTGGCTCAGTCACTTAAGCACAGGACTCTTGATTTTTTGGCTTGGATCATGATCTCAGGATCATGAAATCAAGCCCTGCATGTGATTCCACCTCAGTGCAGAGTCTGCTTGAGATTCAGTCTCTCCCTCTCCCTCTAACCCTCTCTCCGCACTTGTATTCTCTCTGTCTCCTACATGAATAAAATATATATATTTTTAATAAAGAATGAAGGATGCCTGGGTGACTCAGTTACTTAAGTGTCTTCTTTCAGCTCAGGTCATGATCCCAGGGTTCTGGGATTAAATTCTCCATTGGGCTCCCTTGCTCAGCAGGAAGCCAGCTTCTCCCTCTACCTGCTGCTCCCCCAGCTTGTGCTCTCTTTATATATATATATATTATCTGTCAGATATATATGTCTGAATAAAGATATATATATCTTTATAAGATAAATAAAGATAAATTAAGATTTTATTTATCTGTCAGATATATCTGACAGATAAATAAAATCTTAGAAAAAAAGGAATAAAATATCTAGGCATAAATTTAACCAAGGAGGTAAAAGACCTATGTATTGAAAACTATAAGACACTAATGAAATAAAGAAGACACAAATAAATGGAAAGTATTCCATACTCATGGATTAGAAGAATCAATATTATCAAAATGTCCATACTACCCAAAGCAATCTACAGATCCAGGGAAATCCCTATCAAAAGCCCAATGGCATTTTACAAAGAAATAGGACAAATAATTCTAAAATTTGCATGAAACTACAAAAAAACCCTTAATAGCCAAATCAATTCTGAGAAAGAAGAACAAAGCTAGAGGTATCATGTTCCCTGATTTCAAACTTGAATACAAAAGTATAGTAATTAAAACACTATGGTATTGGCATAAATACAGAGAGAGATTAATGGAACAGAATAGGGAGTCCAGAAATAAATCCATGCATATATGATGTATTCATTCATGACAAGGAAGCCAAGAATATACAAGGAGGAAAGGGCAGTTTCTTCAATAAACTGTAGAAAAACTGGACAGCCACACACAAAAGAAAGAAAACTCTATCTTATACCAAGATAATTATATATTTAAAACATTTTACAGAATTAAGACAGTATAAAATTTAAAGTATAATTGAGTTGTAAGCCTTATTGAATATTATGTAAACTACTGGAGAAGTATTTCTCATTATGAGTAGACCACTAAGTTTATTTTTTTTAATGAAAGAGGTTATGAGAAGAATTTGAACATTTTATTTGACATGAAACAAAATACTCTATAGATTTTGTAAGGATTTATAACATTCACACAAACCACTGTAAGGAATGGTCAGGAAGAGAGCTGTCATCTCTTGATGAAGCTTTTTAGCATGATTATACTATTTTTCTAACAGATTTATTATAGCATTTATGTGTCAATTGTTATGACAGAATATTATAATTTGGGGATAATTTAGATCCCCAAATCCTACTAATAGCTAAAATATATAATTATAAAAATATTCACTGTTCATTAAATGTAGATTTACATTTATGTCTCTTTTCTGTTATAAAAAAAATCTAAGCAAAGTTTTAGTTAACAACTAAGAAAAATGAGGCAACGTAAGTTAAAATCTAAATTTCGGAAGTCCTTACATTTAAGTAAATTAATAGCAATCTATTATTTAACAGGTCCTGAAAAAACTGCCAAATCAAAAATACTTCCTCAGATAGCAGTGCATAGAATTCAAAATTCTGTCTGCTGAAGAAATCTTATTGCATTAAAATGTTTTTTTAAATAGTTCCAATTAGTGAGAGAATGCCATTTTAATTCATAACATTTGTCATTGAGCAATTATTGAATACCTATGATGTTCCAAACATAAAAATGACATGATATGATTTCTGCCCTTGATTTCCCAGCATTAGGAAGACAGACAGTCACAGAAAGTCTGCAGTAAGATGCAAAGTCCTTTCACTGTAGTCTCAAGAAGACAGTGACCAACATCACTGCAGGATTTACAGAACTTCTAACAGAGTAGCACTTGATCAGTTTTGTCTAGGAAAATCAAATATATGTTTTAAAAGCACTGAAGCTTGAAAATTCACATGAAATGTGTTAGAAAATGGCAGAAGATATTTCAGTGTGGCTGAGGCATAAAATTCTTGGTGGGAGTAATATATGTGACTAAGATGTTTATTTAACCAAATAAACAATAAGAAACTAATAAAGGGATCCGAGTTGAGAGTGATCTGACCAGATTTGCTTTTTCAGACTTTATTTTGGCAATAGGTTACCACATTCACTTATCTAATTAGTCTGAAGGGATGATAGACATCATTTACCTAGGGGTATACTGAAAAGACAAAGGGTGGCTACTGTGAGAAGTACAGCATTACCTGGAGCCTGGATGCTTGGAGCAGAAAAGAGAGCTTCCAAAGTTATAAGGAGGAAATTCAGAAAATGTCTGCCCTTAATTCTTGACCTTTTCTCAAGGTCATTGTTATATTCCACCGTGTCATAAAAGAGTAGTTTCAGATGTTACTCTCCCTCTCTCCACCCCAGATTCCCCAGTGAACTCCCTGACCTTCTTTTGGGCTTCACCATATGGTTTCTCTTTGGACATTCCTTCTTTTTCAGTAGTAATGGAAAGAATATGAAAGTCCACATCATCCACTACTTTTTTTTTTACACAAATTTTAAATGCTTTAAGGCTGATAGACAAAAAAAGAGTCACTAGGGGAATATTCCTAGCCAAGTCCCTAGTTTTGAAACTTCAATTTAACTTAAAAATTTCCTTTGGTTTTTGAATGAAATGTAACTATTGTGAAATGATTTAAAAAAAAAAAACAAGAAAAAGGAATCAACAAGCAAACAAATGAATGGAGAACATTATTTTTTTAATATTTTATTTATTTATTTGACAGAGAGAGAGAGATCACAAGTAGGCAGAGAGAGAAAGAAGAGGAATGCGGAGCTCAATCCCAGGACCCTGAGATCATGACCTGAGACGAAGGCAGATGTTTAACCCTCTGAACCATCCAGGTGCCCCAGCATTATTTTACTTAATAAAATATGACCCTTAAGAATAAAAGCTATGGGAACGCCTGTGTGGCTCAGTGGGTTAAGACTCTGCTTTCAGCTCAGGTCATGATCTCAGGGTCCTGGGATCAAGGCCCGCATCCGGCTCTCTGCTCAGCAGGGAGCCTGCTTCCTCCTCTCTCTTTGCCTGCCTCTCTGCCTACTTGTGATCTCTCTCTCTGTCAAATAAATAAATAATAAAAATAAAAAAAGAATAAAAAGCTATGTATTACTGCAGGTAATAGAAATTATGAAGAAAAAAGGTAAATAGATTTAAAAACTAAATTTAGATGATTGATGTTTTGAATAGAAAAGAAGAATGTGGGACTTACTGGTGATGTACATCTACACAAAATCCACAAAATAATCTTCATGGATATGAGCAAAAACAATTAGTGAAAGAGTTTACATAGTTTCAGAGATATATTAATATGGTATCATCAAGTTCAGAGAGTTTTCAAGGTCTGGGGAGTATAAAGAGCAATCTTTTAAGTATATAAAGTGATATAAATTTAATTAGTTTGTTATTAGCTCTAAAGGGAATTACTTTGATTTTGAAGTCAAGGAAGTCCAGAAAATTTTCCCAATAGGCATCTTGTATTTGCTTAACATTTAGTTGTCATATTACTGTTTGAAATATATTATTCATTTCACATATTTCATACTGCATATTTTTGTTAAAATAATATTGTTTTTACAAACTGGCATCAAATTTAACTAAGGTGGATATAGCTTAATAGGGCTAATGAGTTATTGGCAAAACAAAAGCTTAAACAAGTGCCTGAATTAGTTAAAATTATTCAGCAGTGTGCTTGAAATAATTTCAAGGGGAAAAAATTATTTGTTGAAATTATTGGTAGAGCAAATCCATTGATGGGTAACAACTAATAACAATTTTACTCAGCTTGAGAGTATCTACAAATGACTACTTTTCTCTAAAAGTTATCCATTCCACTCCCCTTTGTAAGGTTTGGGTGAGGATGCCAAGGGGTTGGGCAAACAAATTGAGGAAAAGAGGAATGAGAAAAGAACTGGTTCTTAGAGAAGAGAAAATAAATATATCAAAATCGCAAGGGGTTGAATAAAAACAAGATACCAGCTGGAGTTTGAGAAAAGAAATATTCTCATACAGTTCTGGCAACATTTTATTAAGTTGACTGTTAAATATAAATCCTTTCAGTTCAAGGGAATCGTGTGTGTTCCTACTATAAAAATTAAACAAACTAATGAGAGAAGTAAGTTTAGATGGCTCTTACAGACAAAGGTGGTTTTCTCTTATTGGTCATTCTGAACTGTATCATCTCTAGCAACACATTTTATGATTTGAGGTTTATATCCTTTTGATTCCAGTGTATTTACTCATTTCTGTGTGTGTAACCTTTTTACAGTTACAACTAATATGTTCTTTTGTCACTAATAACTCACATTTTATACAATTTTTACACATATACTTTATCCCTCAACTAGATGGTCAACTCTTTGAGCCCCAGAAATTAATCTTAAGCTAATTAGTATGAACTTTTTTCTAACATTGGACTTTATAAAAATTTATAATCTGTTGATGCAGTTTGAATAAATCATTACTCTCACTGAAAACATTATTGAAGATTATTATGTAAAACATGCTAGTAGGCACTCATGAAAAAAACATGAAAATCTTTTAACAAAAACTTACTCCACACTTCTTGCCTGCCAACAGTGTACAAGATACTGGGGATACCATTGTGCACTAAAATGGACAGGGTCTCATTTTTATTCTAAGAGATCAGAAAGATGTTAAATAATCATACTAGTTAATATGTAATTAGAAATTGAGGTAAGAGCTCCAAACAAAAGAAGCACAGTTGTTTCATGTAGTTTTGAACTCTGTGTTTTCAAGCAAAGGAAAATACTCATTTGAAAACAAGAGATTTTTTTTCCTTGTATGTTTTTTCTCCTGATTTTACACTAAATACATTTTCTCCAGAAAATTATCTTTACAGCCACATGAGAGAACCATACTCATTTCCTGTGAATCCAGGTGGACCTGTGGCTTAAATGGGACCTAACTCATCCAATGAGTTTTTGACTGTGACAGGGTGTCCTGGACTCTCCTTCTCTGTTTTACTTTTCTTTGAATGACTACTACCCAGGAAATACTCCATTCCAGGGTCATAGATGAGCCCCCTCTGCATGCTTAGCTAGCTGAAGCAAGCCACAGCCTACCAAGACGCAAAAAATGCAGTCTTTGAGTTCAAAGTGTTTGAAAGTCATCAATTTACTGATCGGTCACCTCATCTATAAGCAAATGAGTTTTCACAATTGAGCAAATGAGTTCCAAACTTTCTTGTGAACATTTAAGTTTCAATAACAACAGAAAAGTTACCAAAGCTAATCATCTCCTTTAGAAGTCAACTTAAGCATGTGGGCATTCACCTGTGCAGGTGTAAACACTTAAGTTTCAACAACAGAAAAGTCACCATAGCTAATCATCTCCTTTAAAAGTCAACTTAAGAATGTGGGCATTCGGGGTGCCTAAGTGGCTCAGTTGGTTAAGAGACTGCCTTCAGCTCAGGTCATGATCCCAGAGACCCGGGCTCCCTGCTGGGCGGGAAGCCTGCTTCTCCCTCTCTCACTCCCCCTGCTTGTGTTCCCTCTCTGGCTGTGTTTCTCTCTGTCAAATAAATAAAATCTTAAAAAAAAAAAAAAAAAAAGAATGTGGGCATTCACCTGCGCAGGCCAAAGGATGCTGGCCCGGAACTGATACTCTTCACAGTTCCCCAAAGATATTTCACTTTGCTTGGTTAATTCTGCAAGTCCAGTAAAGTGCAGCAAGACTCGAGTAAAAGAAATAAAGTGAACACTTTGCTTCCTCCTACCTTTGCTGCTGTTCACATTTTGCCTCCCGGCTTCGAGGGCTAGAGGGATGAAATCTATTACTTGGCAGGCAGTGCTTGCACAAATGAAGGATAAATTTTTCTCCTAGATAAGACAGATCAGTGAGACTCATAAAATATTAATGATGAAAGCTTTGGGAATTCGATATATCCCTGACCATAGGTTTCTCTTGACAGTGAAGCTCAGTCACTTAAACTTATTTTTTTTTTCTGTAAGAACCCCATCAAGAATGATATGAAGGGAAAAGAATACATGATTTAAGATTCAGCTGAGCATAGATTTTTGGAGAAAAGTAATTTTTCTGTCTTTCATTTTCTCTGATGTTTTGTGTTCCTTATCTACTGTAAATTTCCCTGAATGATGTAGCGTCACTGATTTGAATCTTGAAGTTGTTTCCATGTTCATGAAGAAAATTGCTTGGGGGTAAGACCAAAAGTACATACTTATTATTATCATTTAACATACAATATAGTAATATTGACATTAATGTGACTGAAGCAATTTATTTATCCAAAAATTAGGGATGTGTTGAATGTGTATTCAAATAGATATCATTAACAAAGGATTTTGTATTTTTCAGAATACAGTCAAACATACAGGTATTTTTCAGCTGCTGAGATTTTGTTATCCTGATAATCCTTCCATTGCCATTACAAATTTCTGATTGTTTTTAGGGTTACTATCTCTTTGGCAAATGCTTAGTCAATTAGCATTACCTTGAGATTTTTCCAACATACATTTTCAATTTATACAGAAACAAAGTTTACATTTATAAAATTTAAAGATGATAGAAATTTGTAATTATTATGACAACCTAAGTAATTATATTATATATTTATAAATGTATATTTATAAATTATATATTTAAATAACTATAATATTAAATATTTGAATATTTGAAGCTCAAATATTGGAAATTGTTAAAAATAATAAAATAATTGGGGTGCCTGGGTGGCTAAGTTGGTTAAGCGACTGCCTTCGGCTCAGGTCATGATCCCAGAAACCCGGGATCGAGCCCCACATCGGGCTCCCTGCCCGGCGGGAAGCCTGCTTCTCCTTCTCTCACTCCCCCTGCTTGTGTTCCCTCTCTGGCTGTGTTTCTCTCTGTCAAATAAATAAAATCTTAAAAAATAATAATAATAAAATAATTCCATCAACTATTTTTTTAATTCTTTGAAATTTCTATGCTAACATAATGATTTGTAACATGATTCAGAATATTTAGTCGCATTAAAAAACATGTACATAAAATTAATTATTGTTCATAGTATTGTTCAGAAAGAAGATAATCACCCCAAAATGAAAGCAAATATAATGAAATCATATATAACTTAAGTTACACTGAAAAGGCCATCTAGTATTTTAAATATCAAATAGGCTAAATTCTTATATTAATAATCTTATTTTTATGTCAAAATAGTATTTATGAAAAGAAAATGTATGACTTGATACAATCAGAGAAAATTATCTTTGTTTAATTACCTTTCACCTAATTGAATATCTTGTTTCATGTACAGGTACACCCCTGGGATATTTTTCCTCAGTTTATATACAAGCTATTATTAGTCAAATATAATCTTTATAAACCACTAATGAGCTCAGAACTTGTGCTTTCAGTGTACTTTAAGTTTCCAGTTGGTGATATGGATATAAGGATAAATCAGCAATTTACAGGGTTAATCAGCCTTTCAGAAAATTCATCAACTTACTATAAAAAAAATCAGATCTGTTAAAATCTATCTTGAACCATAAGATTATGTCACTAGTTAAGTGGAAAGAGTCAGAAGGCATTGTTTATTCTAAGACATTATCAGCCATCCTGGTCTTGAAGGATGTTATAAAACTCTAAAACCAATATAGCTTTTTCGTGATTGCCTTATCATCTGATTACCACTTCCAGTGTCTGGACTGCTTTCATCAATGTGTTTCAACTGTAAGTTTAAAAACATAAAGTCCATAGTCTAAATGGCCTCCTGTAGCCAAAGACCAAATGCTTGCTAGAATTTAATTACTGTTGTTAATAGCCTTTAGCAGAACAAATTTCTTGAAATCGATAGTGAGATCTCTTCAAATACTACCTCCTTTCTGCTGAACCCTAACAATTGAATGATAATATTTCCATATTGAGAAATGAGTTTATTTGAAATAAAAATCTCAAGAAGACTACTACCATTTTAAATGGTCAAGCTCCAATTTCAGCTATCCTCGCCATATTTTGAATTAAAAATGGAAGAAAAATACAGAAATCCCAGTGAGGTGGGTGTGTTGTTGACCAGAGTAGCTGACCATAGCACAGCTAAGTGGAGGTGAAAAAAGCTGATGGAAATATTGGAGGAGACAGAAGAATTTGTGCTTTAAAAGCCTATGAATTTTCAAACTCCAGAAAATAATGTTCTTGTCTCCTTGAAAGTACCTAAGTAGCCCAAGAAGCACTGTTTTTTTAATATATAAATATATCTTTTAAGTATAGTCAAAAAAAGTAATGCAAAGTAACAATATATTTATTCCTCAAACTATCTGTGCTCAAAGAATACCCACATGACTTTAAAGACATTATCTTTAGAGACTTTTCTCCATGTACTAATTTTCTTATGGCTACAGTTTTCTTCTGAACATCCTTATTCCATGGTGTGGCAGATATACTGTAGCAAACTGCTCCAGGCAATGAATTTATAATTTTGTAGCTGAAACCATCTCTTGAATGTTGTAAGTCTTTATATATATATAATGGAAAAATCAGTAATAGACATTTGTAACAAACTAGCCTAGGTACTTTTTAGGTGAAGGAAAACTAGGTAATATGGACTGGAGTTACTTCCAAAGGGCAAATAATCCTGTGCTTAAATGGATTGTAAAATAGAACCAATTTATTTACTACCATGAAAAATATCAAGGGTAATGTTAAAAGATAAGTAAATGTATATAACTTTATATCATATATTTCAAACATTTGACTTTTAAATAATTTTACTTAATATAAAGAGATATTCTGTGATATATGAAAAGTTAAAATTTGCATATTTCCTGCCAGTTTGGAAATTTTTATAAATATAAACATAATGAAACTGCATGGGAAATAAATTGTCTAGATTTTTTTTGTTTTACTTTTACTAATACTAAACTAGAGGATTGTATGAGTAATACTGGACTTTCTTTTTTCCAGTGTATCAACATTTTCTGTACAGGACAAATTATGACAGTTTCATTCTTAAGGTGAGATTGGGTATCTCAGAGGAGCTGCAGATCATTGATATATTGTCAAAGGTATTTCATAAAGTCAAATCATCTGGGGTAGCTACTCAGACCTAAATTGAAGATATTTGCTCATTAAGTTTAAGCAATTTCTGTTTTTTTTTTCAATAATATTACTTTCACAGTAAACCCTAGAGGATGTTTATTGGAAATTTCTGAGTTTATCAAAGCATGTGACTTGATGTTTTGATTTAAACTGGGAATATATTGATACTTGAAGAAAAACCAGATCATAGAACAAAATTAAAATATCTTAATGCAACTAATAAATTAAGGCATCTTCCAGAGTGTGTGTACACACACACACGCACACGCACACACTCAAAGACAGGTTAATATCTTTAACTCCCTTCTAAAATACAAGTATATTAGAATATTTTAATTCTCATGAGCCATCCAAATTTTTGTGTTACCATTGTATGTATTTTTGCTCTATTATTTCAAAAGTTGAAATTATTATTGCATCATAAATTAATATTTTGTCTTATTTACTCACATATTTGTCACTTATTTTTCACCATTCTTTCTCATCAGAACTTCTACTTTATTTCTCTGCTTGAAGTATGTTCTTTAGATTTTCCTTTAGTGAACAAAATTAAGGTTCTTTTCTTTTTTTTTTTTTTGGTCTGGAAGTATTTGCCTTTTTCTCTCATTCTAGAAAATTAATATCCCTGGCCTGTGAGCCTAGATTGTCAGTAATTTTTCAGACACCATTTAAGATTTTATCCAATGGTTTTCTGAATTCTATTTACTAATGGAGAGTTAGCTGTCTGCCTAGTTGCTCTACTGGTGTGTGTAATTTGCTATTTTTCCTTGGCTTCTTTTAAAATCGTCTCTTGGGGTGCCTGGGTGGCTCAGTTATTAAGTATCTGCCTTTGATTTAGGTCATGACCCCACTGTCCTAGCATGGAGCCCCGCATCAAACTCCCTGCTTGGCAGGAAGCTGACTTCTCCCTCTTCAGCTTGTGTTCTCTCTCTCTCTCTCTCTCTCTCTCTCTCTCTCTCTCTCTCTCTGTCAAATAAATAAATGAAATATTTTTAAGAAAATAAGATAAAATTAATAAGATCATCTCTTGCTCTTTGATCGTCTAAAGCTAGTTACGATGTGTCTAGGTACAGTTTTTTAAAACAATTTTCATTTATTTGAGAGAGAGGAAGAGAGAGGAGAACATAAGCAGGGCAAGGGGTGAAAGGACAAGGACCCCGAGATCATGACTTGAACTGAAGTCAGACACTTAACCAACTGAGCCACCCGGGTGCTCCAGTACTAATTTTTTTATTTTTTTTAATATCATCCTTTAGATTTATTGGCCTTCCTGAATTCAAGAATAGATGTTTTTCAGCAATTCTGAAACTACTCAGTCATTATCTCCTTTAATGAGGACTCTCATTTTTCTCTCTGTTACGTCCCTTAATTGCTTTTCAGATCATCTCATAGTTTCTTAATGCCACATTCTTTGAATCTATATCCAGTTTACCATGATAATCTGCATTTGTGATTCATTTTAATCTCTTTTAATTCTTATAACCTTGGTGTTAATAAATTCCATTAGAGTGTTTTACAGATAGATTTAAGTCTCTTTTTTCCTTTTCTAATGTTCAAGGCAAACCTCTAATTTTGTGATTCTGATTGTACTCTCCATTGTTTCTGCTTGTTTTCAGTTATGAAATCCTATTTTATCTATGTGTTTTTGTTTTTGAATACAATCTCACACATGTGGAATGTCATCAATGGGAATTCTTTAAGGCTAGATCTGAAGTTCCATTCTTAAAGTACTTGCTTTAACCAACCCCCATTAGGGAGCAAGGACGTTATCAAGTCAGTACTTTGTGTAAGCTAAATGCTCTGCTTGAGGTTTTTAATCTAACAAATAGCATGGATTCACATTTCAGATATGTGATGAGGACTAACTTGTTATGAACTCTTTTTTTTTTTTTTCCGTCTCTAGCCAGCACTAAAGACAAGATTTCCTATTAGAATCACTCTCTCCATGAGGTTTATTCTCATTTTATGGGAAAAAGGGGCTTCCATTATGCTTTCCATTCTGTTGCTCATGAAGCAGTCAAAAAGGAAACTCAAGCTTTCTAAGAATTGCTAGAAGTTCTTAAATTAAAAGTTGGTTTTGGAGATTACTTACCTCTTAGGATTTCTGCTTTTACCTTTTATTAGTCTCTACAGATACATTTTTTTATGTCAAAGGTTCTTAAAAAGTTTATACATCTATGTTATACATAATTTTATTTTAATTGTATTTATCTTTTCATCAGAAGTTTATTCTGGCTGTAGAGATCCAATATGCTGGCTTGAAGCAGAAAATCAAGTGTCAATTGATTTTCTACAGAGATGGTTCTATAGAGATGGTAATACTTAATTCTTTAAGCCTGCATGTGCAATGTAAAAGATGATATTTAGCACGAAAAAAAAAAATCTGCTAAAACTTTAATTTTCTACCCAGTCTTCAACCTTTCCTGTCCATATTCTGCTATGCTTCTGTTATTTCTTTTTCTTTTCTGAAGCAAGAACTTTATCACCTTAATCTTGCTAAATTATTAAACCCTGTCAGCAGAGAAAATGAGTATGGTTTTTGTTTGATTCCACCTTTCCATGTAGAAAATAAAAAAAACACAATTTGTGTCTCTCTTCTAAACTTTTGGACTCTTCAAATGCACAATATTAATCCTATAGCCTTTGAGATTCTTGTAATTATCATTACTGTTTAACCAAAGTGAGCAATTCACAAAATGCCCAGGATCTCTAGTGAAGTTATCCATATGGTAGTCAGAAAAGGGAGCTAAAAATGACAGCACATGTACATGAGGCTTTTCTTCTCTTTATTTACATGAAAGATGTGTATATAAGGCAGCTGTTGGTGACACTTTCTGGTGTAAACATTTCAAAAATTTTTGTTTATTACCTTTGGAGCCCAGCACTTTCATACTGGTTTATCAGCCAGATTTATTTGTAGAAAATAGCAGTATAATGTCTATGTGTTATGTTTTTTTAAGTAAGATCTTTTTTTACTTTAAACTATGCTACATGTTTTTTTCCTGTTTGTTTGTTTTTCAAAAAAAGATGTGAAAATGCCATTACAGAAAATTTCAGTTTACTACAGGCTGTCTTTTGAGGGAGGGAGGAAGAGATTTTCAAACCAAATTTCAGACCATCAATGTTGAATTTATTTTCATAAGCTGTTTTATTTTTTCAATTTTTACTTTTACAGTGGTGTCCAGTGACAATTAGAATTCACAGTGATTTGTGTTTTCCCAATTATTTGTAGCATATGTAGTTCATTTTTCCTTTAATAAATAGAGAGGTGGGGCTCTTAATTACCTTTTCTATTTCCTGCATTTCCACTGCAGCTTCCTGTGGCTAAGCCAAAGTGTTAATAACAAAGTACAAAGCAGAAGAAGCTATACTATTCAA
Source organism: Spilogale gracilis (assembly GCA_004023965.1). Classification (NCBI taxonomy): domain Eukaryota; kingdom Metazoa; phylum Chordata; class Mammalia; order Carnivora; family Mephitidae; genus Spilogale; species Spilogale gracilis. The sequence goes on from PITA01000865.1 coordinate 164,154, forward strand.
ATATAGTGGGATTAGCCAGCTTCATGGGAGATAATTTAGGGAGCTGCTGTACATTGTAGTATGGAATATCAGGCTGTAGAAAAATTTAGCCCTTCCTAAATCTATCATCAAGCAGATATATGATCCCATATTAACTGTTATTTCTGGTAAATATAGACGCCTCAGGAGCTGAGTCGTCATCTTCTTGCTTTTGATTTTATTTCTTTACATAACATCACAGTAGTGAGACATTTTCAATTCAAAATGTCTTAATTTTGATCTTAGTATAATAAAATTTATGAGCAACTTCACCTTTCCAAGTGCCTCATTATCATAACTCTACTCAGATACTTCAACCTTCAACCTCAAGCTAAATTGAGAAAAACCTTATGGACTCTTTTTTAGTGAAAATTCTCAGCTTCTATGTTTCCATGTTCCATAGAAGTTATTGCTTTGTATAAACTCAGAAAGTAAATATTTGCTTACGGATATGATAAATCAAAATTGATCAGTAATTTTATTCTGTATTGGAAAAAGAATAAACCTATTTTGTGAGTTTAAAATAATAAGGCAAAGAATGACTTGGTATTACTAAAATTAAAATTTTTTTTTAAGATTTTATTTATTTATTTGACAGAGAGAAACACAGCGAGAGAGGGAACACAAGCAGGGGGAGTGAGAGGGGGAGAAGCAGAGCAGGTCTCCTGCCGAGCAGGGAGCCTGATGTGGGACTCGATCCCAGGTCTCCAGGATCATGACCTGAGCCGAAGGCAGTCGCCCAACCAACTGAGCCACCCAGGCGCCCCTTGGTATTACTAAAATTAATGGAAGCATGTCCCTGATGTATGGACTTCAAGGCCTTAAAACTATACAACATGCTAGAGGAATTATGTCATGAGGGACAAAGAACAGCGATTTTTACTTGAAGAACAACTTCTATTCTTATAATGGAGAAATGCCACAGAAATAAAAGGGTGACCTTTTCTGTGTGGTCTCTGTGCCTCTAGCAAGCTAGGGTGAGCCTGTCCTATGGCAATGAGGAGTCCATGAGGGAGAGATGAGGCATGAAGGACTTATTGATTTTTAGGCTGAGAATTGCACACTATCAATTCTAGAGAATTCTTTTGGCCAAAATATATAAAAATTCAATGGCATTTACATGTGGAAAACAGACTCTATCTCCTAATGGAAGACATTACAAAGTCATATTGAAGAGGGGGTACATACAAGGAAGGGCAAAGAATTTGCGACATTTTGTCAGCTTATCAACCATAGCATCCTAGATTCCGAACAAAAATATAAGGTAAAAGTAATTCATTGCTTAACTTTCAATTGATTTAGTTCTCTTGTACATACTATAGATATCTGTAAGGACATATACAGAAGTAATAGTGCAGTCATCTAAAATTCATTACGGTTGCTGGCTTTACCCTGCAAATGCTTGGGTGCAATCTCAAATATAACACACCTAAGACATGGGTTCATACTTAATGGAATACATAAGATATTAAAATGAAGGGTAATTTTCCTTATTTCTTAATTTATAATAATTTCTTAATTTATATATATGTGCATATATATATGCATAATCGGCAAAACCTCTCACTATAGCCAAGTAATACTAACCATACCATGGGCATGCCATCAAAAATTCACTTTTGCAGAGACCAGAAGTAACCAAAATACACAATTTGAGCACGTTTCTTCCTTATAAGCAGGCAATATGGAAATCAGGATGTCTTTCGCTGATTATGAAAATACATAATAGGAGATTAAATGAGTAAAGATCTAATGAGATTAAACCAAGAGAGGCACATCTGATAATTGTATTTTTCTTTTCTAACAGGATGGAAAATGCTTAAAATGTACTACATCTCTCTCCACCTCAAAGATAATCACACCTTTAAGGATAAAAATACCAAAAAATTTTTTTCAGCTTGAGCTCCCTTTCTGGATCAGATGCTGCATACTCAGCTGGTCTAGAATCATACAGGTAATATAATTTGAGTGATGCAGTTCAGTATTAAAATACAGCAAATTAGGGGGGAGGGAAATTGCATGAAACTGGAGAACATTCCCCCTCTAAATGGAATTAGCTATTACTTAGGTCTAGCCAATTGTTGTCATTTGGAAATGAAAGCCCATTATTACTATAGACTCTAATTTAAAAATAAGTTTAGATATTTATTTAAAATTTTCTTTTGCCTGTTGTATGGACCAAGTCTATTCTGTTGGAATCCAGATTTTCCCCTAGCTGGCTATTATTGTGAAACCTACATTGTCTGAACATTGCAGATGTTGCCATGAAGTTCTTGGTTTTTGGCCTTGTTTCAATTGATATATTGCTTTGTATTGATGTTCATACATATTGATATTAATTTATGAATATTGATATTCATACATATTCATAATCTTGTCTTGCTCTCTCTTTAAAAATGTATGTAGTCTCTTGCTCTCATGCATTAAAGTGTAGGAACACCTTAAGCAGCTTTAACTCAAATATATAAAACTGTAAAAGGTCAGCAAAAAGCAGAGAGAGAGAAAAATGGGAGAGAAACAGAAATAACTATTTATATACATTTCATGTAGGCAGTCTTGCCCATCATTTCACTTGGTCTACCCCACTGTGAGCCTGAGAATGAAATGGGAGACATAAGTCACTATTCCCCCAGTTATTATCAGTTCCTATATTAAAAACATTTTACTCACCAAACAGGGTGTGATTCTAGAATTTAAAATGCATCTATTTCATGCATGATATCTAAATTCCAAAATATTACTTTTGGTACTCAATAGAAAAAGAACAATTGTTTATCAGGTGGGGAGAACTGTTGACTGTGGTAAATCAAATGTAAGACAGAGTATCAATCTTAAGTGTGGCATGAAAGGTCTACTTCTCCCAGATTGGATTATCCATGTTTTATATCTTGGTTGGTGACTTTGAGTTTAATGGTTAACATGAAATACCATGATTTTAGACTTAAGGACATTTGAATCCTTTCAGATGTATTACATTGACAGGAAACCCCAGTCTACTCTTTGTCCTTTCAGTAACAAGTTAAATCCATCTAGCACTGATTTTTTTCCCGCATAAATTTATGGTTTGATTAATAATCTTCACATTTCTTTGTAGTTTTAATATTCTGATTATCAGTTTGACTTTTAGAGTCATATTTCTCACAATTTAATAAAAAATAAAGTATGCCTTGAACTCAAGTAAAGATAAATATTTTCTTCCAGATTATAATGCAACAAGTATTCTATTAGAAAACAACACATAAATATGTATCAATATACAATCAATTTTTTTTTCCTTTTCAACCTTCTTTTAAAAATAACCCAATGCTTTGTGCATAGTAGATTTCTCAACAAGTGTGGGTTTGTGGGGTTTTTGTCATTGATACCAGCAAACTTCTTCATTCAATGTGTTTTTTCTATGTTACACCATCTGTAGAGGTAGTCACACTCCCAAATATTAATTCACATTACAAGCCTCAGCTCATAAATACATAACCACAGGAAGATATCTACCATAGACTGTCATCTTCTTTATTCCACAGTCATACCGATTTCAACCTCTGTGTCAATCTACAGACACAATGTCTTATACCACTCAGAGATAACAAAATACCACAGACTGGAAAGCTCATAAATAACAGACATTTATTTCTCACAGTTCTGGAAGCTTGAAGTCCAAGATCACAGTGCCAGCATGGGCAAGTGAGAATCCTTTTCAGTGTTACAAACTTCACGTCATATCCTTACAGGATGAAAGGAACAAACCAGCTCTCCAGGGCTTTTGTAAGAGCTCATATTCCATTCATGAGGACTCTACTCTCATTACCTAATCACCTCCCCAACACCCCATGTCCTTTTACTATCAATATGGGCATTAGATTTTCAACAGATGAGTTTGGGGTAGACACAAATATTCAGACCACAACACACAAATATCATACAAATAGTTCACACACACGTTTTCTTCTCACTATTTAGCACTGGATTTCAAAATACACAAACCTAAGTATGAATTTTTATTTTACAACTTAATACTTGTGGAAATGTGGGCACATTATTTGAATTCCTGAGCCTCCTTTGCCTTTTCTGTAAAGTGGCACATGACTTAAAGCTACTGCCATCTCTTTTCTTCCCTCCTTTGCAAGTCGTTGTCATGAAAGATGATATTTCCAACATAAGAAAACATAAATTCAGATTTCTAGAGTGCTCTTTTTACAGGATCATAGGCACAACACATGCTTGCCCAAGTCAACTGCTACTTGTAATTAAGAAATGTGGTTGGGGCGCCTGGGTGGCTCAGTTGGTTGGGCGGCTGCCTTCGGCTCAGGTCATGATCCCAGAGACCCAGGATTGAGTCCCACATCGGGCTCCCTGCTTGGCGAGAAGCCTGCTTCTCCCCCTCTCACTCCCCCTGCTTGTGTTTCCTCTCTGGCTGTGTTTCTCTCTGTCAAATAAATAAAATCTTAAAAAAAAAAAAAGAAAGAAAGAAATGTGGTTATTTTTGTTAAATGATTGTTTCTAAACTGCTCATCCAAATACAGTTATGTGCAATTAAAATTAACCCCTAGACATGTTCTATGCTGTAATCATTTGGCATTCACAGTTCTTTTTCATGTTAATGAGACTTAGACTCATTCATCAGTGAATAAAAGGAATCAAATTGCCATACAGCTATTTTATAAAGTTCCATATTAGGAGTAAATACAGTGTTACTGCTAATATCATTGGCGATAGTTTTAAATTAGATAAATGGCTCCTTCCTCTCTGAAGAAAATGAGTCCAAAGAAACAATAAATTAATTAATAATCTTCAAGAAATATTTCAGCAAGCTCTTCCTTCCCCTTTTTTCTTGGGACCTAGGCTCTTGACACTTTGTAAAGCAGGAAATTGTGATCACCAGAAGAAGCAGAAAGGAAATTTTGTGTTCTCACAGAGTAAAAGACCCTGCTGGTTTTACCAGTCCCCATCTCTGCCCAAGTATTTGAATAGCAGTTTGTATGTATTTGAATAGACTACTTACAAAGCATACTGAACTCATACTGTATAACATTTCCATTATAATTCTCGTATGTGATAGCAGATCCAGCCCTATACTCTGAATTGGCTATGCACTGCTTTAGAGTACTCTTTTCTTTCCCTGACTCACCCTACTTTTTAACTCTATCTTTTTTGACCTGACATTGACATTGGTATTTGCCTTGAACTATGACGAGGCCTGATAGGGCTGAAGACCTTTTCTAAACTATTGAGTCATTCTGTTTAATTCATTGTTTGATTCCAATGTTGAACAAATAAAAAGATGTTATGTTATTGAGGTAAAAGGCGTACAAAGCTTATGTAAACACCAAATGAGTTAACTCTTTATACTACTAGAAGTAAAGAATAATAAAAATAAGCCATACATATTACATTTGGCTAAAGAAAGTGTAGAGTACTATTACTATGTATGATTCTATCTCAGAGTCTTCAATACATTCAACATTCAGTTATTTACAATTTACTTGGTGACTGGCACATGGTTAGATTTATTAATTTAAATGTATACAATTTCTACTAGTTTTGAAATAGATATGTGAATTAATGGGAGCAGTTTATTCAACTGATGATATCAGGAGAAGGGATTGATCTGATATACTTTTTTTGAGTGTATACCAAGTTCTAATTGCTTTGTCATTTCATTTAATCGAGGAAATAACCCTTAAAGTCAAATGCTAATGTCCCAACTTTACACCGAAGACTTGAGGATTAAGACCTAGCCGAAAATCACACAGCGATCAGTAGAAAATCCAGAATGCAAATTTAGATGTATCTGGCTTCCAAATTATCTCTTTCAAGTAGATGCAGGAGGAGATTTGAAGTTGAGTTTGAAGGATGAATAGAGATTATTCAAGGAGGCAAGGAGAAAGTAATTGCAGGCAATGTAAACAATAGTAACAAAGGCACAGGTAATAAAGTGAATGGCATAATTTGGGAAGTAAGTAGGCCCTTTAGCTATAATATTGGTTCTTAGAATGGAACCCTGGAAAATAGAGTGGAAATGGGGGTTGTAGCCAAGTTGTAGTGTACCTAACATGGAATGACAAGAAGTTATGTCATCGAAAGTTTTCAAATAGGTAAATAGAATTATAATAAATCTTTAGAAAGATAATGCTAATAATAGTATGGAAGATGAACTATAGGAATGAGTGGTTTTGGCAGGGCAATTAGGTAAAATCCTCTGGCTACAAACAGGCTTCTGATTCTAATCAATCCTATTGTACCAATCTATTCTAGAGTAATTTTAAAAATTAAATAAAAAATTTTAGAAAGGACATACCTTTGTCACTGGCAAATAGTGATCCTCCAAAAATATTTGTTTTCATGTTATTTTGAAAATAAGTTTTTCTTTAAGTTTTTTATTTTTTACCTCTTTTTCCTTAAGATTTTATTTTTATTTATTTATTTATTTATTTATTTATTTATTTATTTATTTATTTTTTATTGTTACTAAATTTTTTTTCCCAGTGTTCCAAGATTCATTCCCCGTTCCCCACACCCAGTGCTCCACGCTTTAGGTGTCCCCAGTACCCACCACCAGGCTCTCCCATTCCTCCACCCCCTTCCCTCCAAGTTCCTCAGTTTGTTTTTGTGTCCAAAGTCTCTGTTGTTTCGTTTCCCTCCCTAGATTACCCTAGTTCCCATTTACTTTCCTTCTCCCACTGTCCTCCAGTTTACCCCTCATGCACCGCAAGTAAGTGAAACCATGTGATACTTGACTTTCTCTTCTTGGCTTACTTCACTCAGCATAATCTTCAGTTTTTTATTTAAACAAATAAATTTGTTTATTTCACAAACATTTATTAGAGGCTTACTATGTGCCAGGAACTCTTCCAGAAACAAGGGATACTGCAGTGAACAAAATAGGTCAAGTCCTTGCTCTACACAGCTTACATTTTCTTGAGGGATGAAGCCAGTCAGAAAAAAAAAAAAAATGTCAGAGATATTTCTGAGATAGAATTGACAGAACTTGATTACATACTGAGCATGGGATGGTGTGTGTCATAAGTGAGGACAACAGAGGAAGAGTTAGAAATGATGCCGAGAATGTTAGCTCAGGCAACAGTGCAGAGGGATTCATTGTCTTGTCATTAGCCAAAATAAGAAAGATCCCCACGTGGGCAGAGTTGAAGAGAAGAGCAGGAAATGAATTTGATTTAGAACATGCCAAACTATAGATGTCTGTACATGCAGGCTGAGAGGATGGGCTCTGAAAATTGGTTCCTATAGATGGTATGCTATAGTAGAGTAGGAACAATTTTGTCTCGGTTACACTTCTGTCTCCAACCCCTAGTCGAATGCTGTATACAAACATGGACTTAACAATTTTGTTATGGAAAATAATTAATGTATTTTTTGAAGAAAATACTATCTGGAACTCCATGAGTAACTTGCAGTAAGAGAATGATAAACAAATTCCTTTCTGCTTCCTGTCTTTACTGTTATTTATCACCTCTAAGATAGATACAAGGAACAAACCTGGAGTGGTTTATCTAACTTGGTGAGGTCAAAGGTTCCCTTGGATCAGATCAATATTGTTCTTCTTTTCTAATTATAGCTCTGCTAGGCAGAGATATTATTAAGTGGAGCATAAGTTGGTATTTAATCAAGATCTAAAAGACTATCCATTAAGAGACTCTAAGCTTGTTGGTATGAAATATTTGCATCCTCATGCTTTATCCAGATACATAGTAGGCACAAAAATGTGACAAATTAATAAATGGAAGAATTTTAAAAAGAATTTTGTATAATACACAAAGAAATGGACACCCCTAAAATAAAGTGTGATTCTTCACATAAACCAATTGCAAAGATTTCTTCTGGAAATGTAATTCTGATATTAAAATTTGACTGTATTAAAAATAAATGAGTATATCATGCAAAGAAATTGTACTTTTAAACAGCTTTTTAGGTATAAAAATGAATATTTTCAAATTAAATCACATAAAAAAACAATGATTTTAAAGTAATTATATCAAACAGTAGACATCACTTCACAAAAATATAGAACAAAATAATATACTGAAGTTTTGGATTATTCAAACTGATTTTATAATGTTTTTAAAATTCTTGAAAAGTGAAAAAATATATAATTTTCACTGGAACTTTGATTTTTATCCAATTGATTTATCTCCCTGTGTATTCACATGCTTCTCATTAAAATGTCTATCTATTCCAATAAAAATAGATATAATCTTCAATAACTATTAGACCTTATTTCCCTTATTTTCCCATTCCTGCTCTTTAGTTTCCAAAGGCCTAGCCCCAAGTAAAATGATTGTTCCATTACTAACCCATTTTCAAGATTTCACTCAGAGTGATTTTCCCATGTCTCCAGATTTAAGGGCTAACTTATTAAGCCTATTTTTTTCATTTTAACTAATTTTCCTTTTCCAGATTAATCTCCAACCTCAAAAATGTACATAATAAAACTTTTGTGATATGCCATTCTATGCTGAAGTAACCAGGAAACTCCTTTCATCCCAAATTCAGAGAAGGAAGAATGTGTTGTGGTTAAGATCCTGGGTTGTGAATTCAGCTGCCTCTGAGTTCCCTACCTGCATCACTTCCAGACTGCGTATCTTTAAGAAATGAACTTGTTTCCACATGTGTAAAATGATGACGATATCAATGGTACCTATCTCACAAGTTTCCTGTGACGATTGGATGAATTATAACACATATAATTCTTAACACTGAGCCAGCAGTGACTAAAAGCTCAATGTGCTGGTTATACATAAGTTTGGAGATCAGTTTTTAATGTTCCTACCATTGTCCATTAAAAAACACCAGGTATTTCACTTCTTCTTGTCTTTAATTACTTCAGTCTTTTAAAATGCTAATCATATGACTCTATGTTAAAGGCTGCAGACAATAATTACAAAATTAAAAACACAGTGCTTGGTACTCCAGTTTGAATGATCAAGATTACAATATTAAAAGATTGCAATAATTACATGCAGAGTGAAAATATAGGTAAATGTCGGTGTGTGATGAGAAGTCTTAGGTCATTTCTTAGTTATTTATGGCCATAATATGGCTCTTTCCCTCTTATTTCCTTCACCAGAGTCTTTTGTTTTAAGGCAATCATTCTGTTCCCAACTCCTAGAATCTCCCCTCAGGATCAAACTCCCACCCCACTTTTGTATACAACATAGCAAACAAATTAGTAAAACAATGATGTATAATTAGAAACATTTTCTTTGAAGCTACACTAACGGTTTCTTAAATTTTAATTAAAGAGATGCGTTTGTCTGTGTTCTCAAATGGCAAATTCATGAATTAAAAATCCGCTCAAAAATGTTCCACAACATCACTGAGGTATACATTTTCCTAAGTAAAGTAAAACTTTGCCTTTAATGATAGTTTGTTAGGGGGAAAAGTTCATAAAGAAATAATCACACTAGAGGGTTAAAGCTGATACAGTGGACAAGTTATGCAAAGGGACTCAAAGTACTGATCATGTCTACATAGAAGAGGGAAAATCAGGCAGTTTCTTTTTTTTTTTTTTTAAAGATTTTATTTATTTATTTGACAGAGAGAAACACAGCAAGAGAGGGAACACAAGCAGGCGGAGTGAGAGAGGGAGAAGCAGGCTTCCTGCGGAGCAGGGAGCCCAATGTGGGGCTCGATCCGGGGTCTCCAGGATCATGAGCTGAGCCGAAGGCAGTGGCTTAACCAACTGAGTCACCCAGGCGCCCCCAGGCAGTTTCAAAGAAGGAGCATCATTTGAGCTACTGCAGTGGGGAGTGGGGAGTCTTGGAGCAGGCATAGAACACAATGCTGGGGTGGCATACTGTCAACTATTACCACAAAAGAAAGTGACAGGAGATGTTAATAACATGCACAAGAGTTTGAACTTTGTACCATCAGCAAATGGAATTATGGAATGTTGCATGCTTGTAAATGGCATAGTCAGGTTTGTTTTAAGGAATGACTACAGAAGAGTGAGACAGAGGGATAGGAAGGATGTGAGATATTATTTAGAGAAGGCACTTGATGGAACAGTCTTGGCAGTATGTGTTTGATGGTTCTGGGCTACATATATTTGCTTTTAAAGGCTGGAAAGTTTATATATCTTAGATCATTGGAGAATGTATAAAATCAAATATTATACTGATTATAAACCATTACTAACTATATATATTTTTGTTAATGAATTATTATTGAACATATGTGATGTTTTTCTAGAAAAAAAATGAATAAGCAATTAAAGTCTAAAACTGTTATTCAAAAATGAGCTTAACAAAGTGAAGTGAATTTTAACATTAGTCAAATCTCTGGAAAATTATACTAAAAGCTTTGTAGATGGCCATGGAGCATAGGAATATTTGAAACTGTTTTAAAAATTATAAAACATTGCTACATTTAACATAGTTTCAGTGTAACATGTAGTCACATAGATTCCTAATTGTTGAAATGCATAATTTCCTGTTAACCACAATATTTTACTACTGAGCCAGTATTTTTAACTGGAAAGGAAACAGTTAACATTTGTAGTCTCTAAAGACTTATATTCTCAATTGTTTTTCACCATATGAATTTTATGGAAAAACATTAAAAAATTCTCAGCAAGAAATAAAGTATATTATACTATATGATTTGATTTAAGTAATTAATTAAATATTAGAGTAGTCAATGGAGTACAAATGAGAAAATAGTGATTTTTTTTAAGAGAAACACAGTGAGAGAGGGAACACAAGCAGGGGGAGTGAGAGAGGGAGAAACAGTTTTCCCCACCAAGTGCCCAGCAGGGAGTCCGATGTGGGGCTGGATGTCGGGTCTCCAGGATCATGACCTGAGCCGAAGGCAATTGCTTAACCGACTGAGCCACCCAGGCACCCCAACACTGGTGATTTTTAAATTATAACTGTCACAAAATAAAAATCTAATAGAAGTATTGAAAAATACGAAAATGTCTAATTATCTTTAAATAATGCTTCTTGCTAGGATATTCAACTTAGCCACTAGCCAGGGGTTTTAGAGGATACATGGAAGATAGAAGAAGGCTTTTAATACTTCATTATCAGAAAAGCCAATAGTCAGAAAAATACCCATGAAAATGCTTCCCAAGGGTCTTTTTGCAGCCCCTTCACCCCGTTTTAATGCTGTATGTTCCATTTGTTTATGAGGTGGGGTATAGTTTCAAAGTTAAAAACCCTCCATTTCCTGAGGGCTTCCTGATAATAGTTCATGATAGCTCTGTTTTGTTACTACTTTTAAGAAGATGGACATATTTATTTAGAATATACAGAGAGAAACATTATTAACATGGGTTAATAATGATTTATAGAAACCAAATTCAATGCAGATTGAAACACGCATATTTTCAATGGAAATCGCCTTCTACTCAGTAAATGGAGCCATACATAAATGCGTTTAATTGGATAGGACCCCTTTTAGTAATGTCTCTGGCTCTGAAAGAATTATAAACACACAGATTGGAAGAGCTAAGAAAGCTTACTTAACTAAGCTGTCAACAGCAGTCTCTCAGATCTGCTTAAATTTATTGGGAGGTGGGAAGATCTATTGAAATGCTGACAAGAAACACAGAACCAGTTCTAATAGTGTTACATTCAATACTCAGGGTTATATTACAAGGTTAAAGAGAGTTGGCAGCATGTATCATAAATGTAGCTACCCTTTAACCTAGCAATTTCATTTATAGATTATATCTAAAAATTATGCACAATGCTATATTACAAGAATTTTCACTGTATCACTAAGCATATTTTGTAATAGAGAACATTTGGAAACAACTTACAGATGCATGTGTAAGAAGAGGGTCAGATAAATGTTGCACTAGATGATTCAACAATTTTAAATAATATAGAACCCTATTTGTACTGACATGGAAAGATTTGCAACATGTTAAGAAACAAAAAGACACAAAGCAATAAACATAATGTGGTTCAGTGAATTTGTGTTATTTTAAGCAGATGTGTGTGTGCTGTATCTTTGTGTGTGCAGAAAAGCCCTGAAAAATTAAATTATGAGGGGAACTGTCTGTTTCCAGTAGGACCTTTGGGGTGGAGGGGAATATTCACCACTTCTATTTCTTATACATTCTTACATTTGTGTAATTAAACAATGAAAGCAATATACTCTCTTTATATCTCCCTCCTTATGAATAGGATTTGAATACTTACTTTGCTTATTTTAGCATAAGTTTTTTTTCTTTAATCTTTATATTAGTAAAAACATAAAATTTCAGGACATAAAAACCACAAAACATATCTATAGTACTATAAGCCGTATTTCTAATTATCACCATATATATGTAATATGTATTATAAACATATTATATATATATAATCTTTGGTTTGAATATCAACCATTATGTGACCCTGGACAAGTTAAACATTCCCTGAAGCCTTTTCTCTTGATTAAAAAATAGATATCATAGTATCTACTTATTGAAGTCCTAGGAGGATCTAACATAGATAGTACATGTTAGAAAGTCCCACAGCACAGTGTCTATCATATAATTCCCTAAAATGTAGATTATCTAGTGCTTTTTCATAGTTAATAAATTATTTTCTTCAATAAATTATAGAATTCTTGAAACAACATAAGAAAATGTTATTCTATAAATTTCTCAACAGTGAATATATCTGTAAAACTGTTTAATTTTCTAATATTTTAGCTATTGAATATAGAAATATAAGTATTTTAATATAAAAGAGATGGAGGTTAGCTTTGAAGAAACATATTTTATATAATTCTTTCATTTCAATCGATTATCTGCACAATGCCATGAGTCAGTGATGTTTGGGATACACATGGGAAATAATGTAAAATAGATTACAAGAATGAACACAGGAAAATTGGATTTCACTGTCGAAATTATTAATTTCTTTCTCAAATGAGTTTTTATTACAGATTTTCATTATGCACTCAGGCCATAGCTTCCTAATCAATAAAGTAATTCCTACCATGGGAGAATGAAAAGGAAGAGAGACTGAAAGGTTGGTATAAAAATCATGTTTAAGGAACTGATAATGAATCTAGATTTAAATTTATTTATTTTAAATCACTGGATGATCTATTTAAAGAAATCAATAGTCACAGGGAAAAGACAAAGTTTTGATTCTGTTTCCATTTGAGAATAAACCAAATGAACTAATGCTGTTATAAAACTGTTAATATTACTAGGTTTAATCCTAACCTTAAGAACCTGGTAATGGAAAGAAAAAAAAAAATAGGGGTGCCTGGGTGGCTCAATCGTTAAGTATCTGCCTTCGGCTCAGGTCATGATCCCAGGATCCTGGGATAGAGCCCTACATTGGACTCTCTGCTCAGCGGGAAGCCCTCTCTCACTCCCCCTTATTGTGTTCCCTCTCTCACTGTGTTTCTCTCTGTCAAATAAATAAATAATTTTAAAAAAAATTTAAAATTAAACTGATATGTTAGAATTTTTTAAGATTTCTGCTAACAAAGTTAATGAATGGAATTGAGACTTTACAATATATTTTTTTTAATGTCAATTATACCATTGCTATAAGAATCCTTAGGCCATAAATACTTATAGGCTTTTCATGTGAGCATTTAACTATGGAAATGATTGTTTCAATTTCACCAAAAGCAGGCTGTAAGATGGTTAACGATATTTGTCTTCTGATATCTGAATTAGCACTTCTGGTCAACCTGAAATTATGATCTCTCTAGCACTATGATGTAGAATTTTATGGCCTAAGCTGTCCATTTAGATACTGAAGTACAGTTTTGAGTCTTTTTAGAAATGAAAACTAGATCGTGCATAAAATTAATATGTGAACAGTAATTTTATAAAATATAAAAAGAAAAGGAATTGAAATATTCCTCAGCTAGAACACATTTTTTGCCTTTAGAACAAATGCGATCTAGCATTTTTACTTCATTCTTTTTTGCATATTTAAAAAAATATGTAGAATTTTAGTTGCTTTCTAAAACAAATATGTTATTTTAAATATGTTATGTGTCTATTACAGAAAATTAGGAGACATAGATAAGTATAAAAAGTAATAACCAGTCACACTTGGATGAAACACATACAACCAATATTAATGTCATTGTAGTTCTTTGTTTTTCTCTATGCATTTTTACATGGTTAAAATTCCACATGTATTTAAGACTAATAAACTTACAAGAACACTTTTAGGTCTTAGATAAAAGAGATTATATGGAGGTGATTTATTGACAAATTATATTGAAGAGTTTTAAAGATACAGAAAAAAATCATTTCTCAAATTTCTTGACATAGCATTAATCTGTAAGTTAGCCATCTCAATTCTACCTTTCTGATGGGAATAAGCCAAAACCAAAATTCACTGGCGGTTATGCTTGTAGACTCCAAAGTATGTAAATGTCATAGTCATCATGCATATGCATTTTGTGAATGGAAGAAATTCAGTTCCCCCTTCTAGTGGCTATAAACAAGGAATAATGTATTCTAATTGAACATTGGATACAGTTCTATTAATATATTTCTTGATTCTACAAAATTCAAAGATATGAAAGAGAACTGAACTTTGTAGTATGTATGTATGTATGTAAGTATGTATGTATGTATTTTGAATTTATTTGGAAATAGCATAAGAATTACAGTTCGACACAAACTATGGCAAACCATAGGCAAATCTGAAGATGCAAAAGTAAGGTCAGCCTTCATTAAATTTTAGGAGAAAACTGAGGAGGTTTTTTGGTTGTTGCTATTAATTTTGTTTTAAGATTTACTTTATTTGAGAGAGAGAGAGGGCACTCGGGCACGGGAGTGCAGGGAGGGGCATAGGAAGAGAATCTCTAAACAGATTCCACACCGAGCCTGGAGCCTGACATAGGACTCAACCCAGTCCCAAGACCCATGAGATCATGACCTGAGCTGGAACCTGGAGTCTAGCACTCAAGCAACGGAGCCACTCATGCACCCTGAGCTTTGTAGTACTTAATACAAAGTCAGCTTTACTGCTCAAATTCAACTTCAACATGAGAACCTCTAATTCCTATTGGCTTCTTAAATTCAGAATCACAGCTAAGTAAAAGAGCTGCAGTCCTTTTTCACCATGTCTCTTCATTCTTGGTTCTTAATTCATCTCAAAATGACTTAGTGGATATCTGTATTTTTAAGAAGAAGAAATAGTTGAGTTTTATTTCTCATGACTTTACATATCAGAATAAAATATTTTATTTTGCCCCTGGGAAATAAAGAGAGTTTTTTGCAAGTTGCAGTTATGGGACAGGAGTGTTTCCCTTGGGGCATAAAGTCCCAAGATATTTTCTCCTTATCTTTCTTTCAAATAAAATTATTATGGACTACAAGTCTGAAACCAGTCTGTTCATTTCATTTGTCAATATTTTAGTAGTTTATTAGTGTACTATTTCTGCTTAGATGGTGGTAAGATTTTAAGAAAGCAGAAAAAATAACAACTTCAGAAAACGGAAATATTATATGAGATGCTGCTCTCTGCTGTACCCCCTGTCTGGAATCCTCTCCATCTTTACCCTACTTTGTCTGCCATCATCTCACCTATAGAACATTTCCCTGAAGTCATCAACTTCCAAGTAGACTAGGCAACTTCCTTCTTTCTCTGTTTTGTGTTTCTACATAATTGCACATCTCTAATGTTATACTCTAACACTTTATGGGTATAATTTATTATCCATTTACCTTGTACTAAACAGTAGTGAAAGAAAATGAACTTATTAATCTTTTCTCTCTAGTACAATTTCATGTGATAGTAAAACTTCAGGAAACACTGAAAGTCAAAAGTAATGTGTAACATCTAGGGCAACACAAACTAAATCATCACTTAATGATATTTCTATAACTTCTTGATAATAGCTACCAGGAAGGTATTTCCAACCATGATATGTGATTTTATTTTACTTCCTCAATAAGGTATTTTTTAGGTTTTCTTTTCCTGTTCTAGTTAGGCTGGATATGAAATTTCAGTCATCATGCATTGTCTAGCACAGGTACCTAATATAAAGTGTGAACTCTTCATGTGCTTAAATAAAAGGATAGATAACTGGTAATGAATTATAACATACTCATTCATTCTGATTTTAGAATCTAATAACAAACTTAGGAAAAACAATTCTTAAAGAGGAAAGCAATTAGTACTAAGCATATTATTTAACTAATAAAATATATTTATGCATATATCATATTTATCCACTTAAACTGATATTTGACATTACTGAATTCAAGTTACAGTTTACCTGATCTATTACCATACAAAAATGTGTGGCAATTTTATCAAGACAATGCGTTATATAGACTTTTATACTATTCCAGTAATTGTGCATAAATGCTTACATGATCGTTGGGGGGAAAAATCATCTTGTGTATTATCTTCTCATATTAGTGATAGAAGTATGATTACTAATATGCTTTAATATTATTTCTTTACCCAAATTTAGCTTGATTTGGAAGCACCTAATTTTTAGGTCTTTCTGATGAACTGAGTAGACTCAAATGCATACAAAGTCAGGGATTTGAAAACCTGTCATTTATCATGCCTATACAGCAAGTATACACTGCTCCTAGCCACATCACTTAATCTATCTGATCTTTAGTGTCCTTATTTGTAATGTGAGAATAATCACAAAATGTATTCTTATCTACCTCATGAGTTTCTTTTTTAAAGATTTACTTATTTGAGAGACAGAGAGGGAGAGAGAATTAGAGCGGGGGGGGGGTGCAGAGGAAGAGGGAGAAAGAACTCCCAGCAGACTCCCGAATGAGTGTGGAGCCCAACACAGGGCTCAGTCACATGATCCTGAGATTATGATTCTAGCAAAAATCCAGAGCCAAAAAAAAAAAATTTAATTAATTAAAAATAAATAAAAAATAAAAATAAAATAAAAAAATCCGTACCCAGATGCTCAATAGCCTGAGCCACCAGGCACCCCTCTATGTCTTTGGTTTCATGGAAGACAAAACTTAGCTTACAGCCCTCTGAATGAGTCAGTTATCATCATCATCATTATCACTTTCTTCCCCATCACAACTCAAAACAACTCGCATGACCGTAATTTGCAGAGGCACTATCTCCTACATTCTTGCTAAAGTGCTTAGTTTAGTGTTGGCCATTGTCGTCTCCACCCCAGCCAGCCTTTTTCAGCTCAAGGGAAGAAAACTCGAAATCTCTTAAGAATATTTTAAAAAGTAGTTGGTAAATACCGAATATTTCTGGTCTTAGTTAGCTTCAGTGTTGAAAAAGATTATTCTTTCTTCCCAATCTTCATCTCAAGTTTTACTATTTTAATAGTCAGTGACAGGAAACCTCCCATTTGTCAATGCCACACATTTTTTATCTGTTTCTATCTGCTTAAAGTAAACCAGAAAATCAACCTTGATGGTCTTCACTGTGAACCCTAAGGAATAATGTAGATTCTATGACTTTCTACTTTGCTACCACCTATAGCTACAAGTGGACCACACAACGTGGGACTGGAAAAAAAAAAAAAAAAGAACTTACATTAAAAAACAATTACATTTGTTCCATCAACATCTGAGGCCTTTGTACAAAATGTAAAGTTAATCGGTTTTGTAAAACCCTTCTCATTTTTGTGACTTCCTGAAGCTTTTGCTATGTCAGCAACATTCTTTTCATCCAAGTATTGAATACTGCCCTGAGGGTGTCTGCAGCCTTCCACAAAGTAGAAAAACAAATTGGGCAAGCATTAAAAAAGGCAAGCCAAGCAAGTCAGATACATATAAAGGCACATGTCACATAGATGAACAGTTGATGGCAAGACTTCTTTGATGATTTTCTTAAATGTGGGGTTAACTGTTGGCTATAAGCCATAGGATTTGGAGAATATAATTTTACTTTTGCATTTTGTTGATTTATAAATAGACTATTAAATGAAATATAAACTAAGGCTTAGTGCCTTGGGATAGATAATGTACGCAAAGTTATTCAGACGGGATATAGGTTCCCTTTCTCTCAGTCTCTTATATAGCCATGGAATAGTTTGCACTGGGGACATGTGATTTTACCCTAAAGAGCTAGAGAGAGAACTGAGCTCATTAACATTTAGTGGTTTGTTGCATACACTCAAATAACATTCTAGAAATGTGAAGAATTTGTGGTAACATGCACAAGCATATGCACTCTCAGCAAAGAGCTCTGTGGTATAATCATTCACTTGTCATTTCACATCAGCATCAATTCTTTAATGAATGACCATTTTTTTTCTGAGCTGATCAAAAACCAGCCCACAAATTTCCAGTGTCTTCCCAAGAAGAAAAATAATGAAGTGTTCATACAACTAATACTTTATCTGTGTCCATGAGTAATTATTTGAAATAAGTATTTATAGTGTTACAATGACCAAGTCTTTTTTCACATATAAGTGTATATGTGTTAGGTAGTATAGATAAACAGGTGGTCCAACATATCCAAATAGTATCTGTCCAAAAATTATGTGGCCTCTAAAACTTTACACCATATCTGAATTCTGATATTAAACAAGATTACGTCTGTCTCAGGCTCTCCTGGCACAAACTAATTACTCTGTTTTGCTAGTATTCTTCAAAGCATCCACAGTGTCAACATTATTATTTTGTTTGCTGCTGCATTTCTTATATATTCTAAAGGATCTTGATTTATCTCAGCTATGAAATATTTCTGCCCACCAAACACTAAAACTAACAAGTAACATTATTCTTACTTTTCCCTTAAATTATAAAATAAACACAGAAGAGTCTATGGTGCTTTGAAAATGGGCAAAGTTAAGTATTGCATTTTGCAACCAAAATGCCTACAGATTACATTGTAGGTCTGGGTCATGGCAGGGAAGCTCTTAGATGAGCTATGAGCGTGGTATGGGAAAGAAATACCAATTACAGCAACTAGTAGTTTTCTCATAGCCTCAATTTCAAGATTTCTGCAGTGCAACACACACACACACACACACACACACACACACACACACACACACACCAGCAGTTGTTTATTCTTTAAAAAAGAAAAAGACACTTCTTCAAGTATTAAAGTGATATGATTTTTTTGTTTGTTCTGATTTTTATGTAATCTCCATACTCAGAGTGGAGTCCAGTGTGAGGCTTGAACTCATGACCCTTGAGATAGAGACCTGAGTTGATATCAAGT
Organism: Spilogale gracilis; assembly: GCA_004023965.1. Taxonomy (NCBI): domain Eukaryota; kingdom Metazoa; phylum Chordata; class Mammalia; order Carnivora; family Mephitidae; genus Spilogale; species Spilogale gracilis. The sequence goes on from PITA01000865.1 coordinate 183,287, forward strand.
CTCAGATACTTAACCAACTGAACCCCCCCCGTCACCCCATGATAAGAAGTTTCTTTAAAAAATTCCACATACAGGAATCTCAGAATCCAAAAAGAAATAAGACGTATAAAAACAGTATCAAGAAGTAGAAAGTATTAAGTAAATTAAGAGAAGTATAGATAAAGTGGTAAGAGTTCAAAAAAGTGAAAACCAAATTTGACTGAAAATGGGGTTCAGAGAAATCCTCAGTAAAAAGATAACATTTTGGTGATCTAAAATTAAATTTCAAAAACTGGATAACTAGTAATAAGAGCAAATCCATACAGATTAAAATGTGAGGCAAATGTAGAGAACAGTACTTTTCTTAAACTGATGCACAGAATGAGAGAGCCTTAGGAGGAAAGGAATTATGTAGGAAGGCATGTCCACATATAAGACAATTTATTGTTAAACCTTTGAGAAATAAAATAGTTTCTCACATTTCTTGACCTTACATACTCTAAATAGTTCGATCCCTACATGCCTCTAACCAGGGGTAGGGATTCCAAAACTATCACGCAGATTGGTTTTCACTTCTTTGTTACTCAACTTTACCTCTACTGTAGGCCTGATTCCACTCAGTGATGTTTTCCAAAGGAGGGTCCAACAACGTTTTCTTGGAGATCTGCTACATTTCCCCAGGAGCTATCTTCAGACACAAGGATGCTGATGTTGGTGCTGGCAATTGCAAAGTTCTGCTGGATCCATCCCATTTGCACACAATTTTAGTTTCCATACCTAGGGCCTAGCTTCAGCCAGAGGTTTTGTCAATCTTGTCCAAATTTTAGGCTATCTTCCTATGTTTCAAATGGAATATTAAAAAATCCCCCCTCGTAATCTAAAATTGCTCAGAGATAGGTGATTTCAAGCCTGTGACAAAACGTTGACAGCACCAGACTTGTAGAATGAAAAGTTCTAATAAACTGTATGAACATTTGTTTCTAAAAAAGGTATAGTCCTACTTGACTGGCTGTGTTGCATTTAGTTGATATGCAGATGGCAACTTCTCAAAGATTCTGAATCCCAATTCCAGAAAGGGTTATTATTAGGTTTTACTTAATCCTTCCCCACTTCCCCATCTGCCCAACCTCCAAGCAAATCTAACTTTTTAGCTATTTTTTCTGGACTGCCTAAAAGATTGTCAGTCCTTCCACGTGCATTCAGTGTGGTTACAGTAGTTTCAGGGTTGCACCTATGAGGAAGGATGTAGTCCATTTCTGTGGAGTTGTGTCTCTGGATCCAAAATCCAGAGATAGTCTTATTGAACTTCAAAGTTAGTTGATCGATAGTCTTTAATTGTGACCACTTGCTTTGCATTGCAAAAGATGCAGAACTGTATACAAGCAAAACATTAGAAGTAAGCACTTTAACTTCATTAAAGGTCAGAGGGAGGCCATTGGGAGGTGGCAGCTCAGAAACTATCTGAATGATGCTACGAAGTTTCATACTTCTTCCACCAGTTATTGGAGGAATTGCTGAAGCTCCTGTTGGCAACTTTGCAGTGTTTCTTCCAGGTCAGGTGATTTGGGGCAAAGTCACAACCTGTATAATTTTCAGAGTCCTCAAACAGGGGATACCTTTCATATAGTCAAGAAGGGTGGTGCTGGCCTGTAAGGGATTCTCTGCTGCTCTGGGGCTCCTTCCAATCCCCACTGATAGGCATGTCTGCAGCACACACAGCTAGTAGAGAGGCAGAAAAGGGAGACGGTACCTGAAGCAATGGGACTCCCACCCTAGTGGACACAAGTACATTTGCATTTCCTGAAAGAAGTATGTCTGTTTGTTTTTCATGTAATATAAAACTACTTTTATTATTACAAAACAGAACAAGCTTTGGTTATTTTATCTCAGGACTGGGAAGGAGAAGTAGGATGCAGGATGAAGAAATTATAGTTTTGATCTGAAAGAATTGTTCAAATTCTCTGCCTCCTCTACCTGCCCAGTGCACCTTGGCTATCGTCCAAGTGTCTTTCTCAGGAAATGCAAAGTATAAATGGAAGTGCAGCTAATTCCAGAATTTGAAAAGTAAAATAGTTCTTAACAGTCGTTAGGTTCCCCTTCACCCATTTTTGCAAAGAGCAGGACTGAAATAGACCAACTGATCTGGCCTCTCTACAGTTTTCACCGTGTAATACTTAGGGTCTGGGGGCAAGGGAAGTCCAAGTGCAGATGGACGTCCTCATTGACTCTGTGCAGGACTGTCTGAGCTTTCGCTAACACGTGGTTTACCACCGGACATTGTGTTATCACTATGATGATGAGACCATTTGCAGGCAGCTTTCTTGATTTCTGTCCTGTGGCACAGCAAAATCATGTTGCTACGTTTTTCCTACTAACCTGACCTGACTGACTACTTCCCTGCCCAGACTGACATGGGATCTTCCCGCTTCCAGTCCAGCAGCGGAACTCACAAACTAGCTTCCCGCTTCCGATTCAGGGGCTGATACTTTAGAAACAAATGATGAACAGCACACAGGTAGAAAAAGCCATCAGCGACAGGAAGTATTAACCTGAACTCTGAGAATGGCAGTGAGAATGGGGGAGAGGGGAGGAGGTGAGGGGAGAAATTGTGGCAAGGGAGAGATTGAATGCTCTGGACAGAACTTGGAATATTTCCGGCTTTGGGAGAGCAGGAGACAAATAACTTTTGAGATGATTTAACTTGGTGATTAGAAATCTAGGCCTACCAAAAATGAGAGTGCAAGGGTGAGCAAGCTGGAATAGAAAACCATCCTGTAGTTTTAGAGTCATTGTGTTTGTGGGAATAGCAGGAAATCTGCCTAGAGATAATCGTCACTATTCAAAAATTGGAAATAGGCTCAGAAAGGAGTCCCAGCTGAACATCTAAATTTTGGATTTTGCTCAAAAATAGGTTGTAAGAGAGGTAATGTAATGCCAAAGTTCGTAAAGAAGAGAAGACTAGACAGAATTGTGGGAAAGAACAAAATTATAGGACAGAAAGATTACAAGAATGGCTTGTATCCTCTTTAGAGATGGATTATAAAATTAAGAAGACAAAATTCGGGTAGGATTAGTATTAAGTAGTGAGAAAGAATAGTACTTTCTCATTGATTGACTTGTTTCATTGTCAGTAATTACAGCTATATTTATATAATTACGTATATGTAAGTATATAAGATTATATACATACAATCTTATACATACAATTATGTATATGTAAGTATATAAGTATATAAGTATATGCCACACGATTTATAATTTTTAAATTGTATGTAAATACCTGACTATGTAATATACATTTTCTATAGGAGTATATTTATCCATATATTCATATGCAATAATGTTTACAGAAGAAATTATAGAGTGAAAATAATTTATTTCCATTTAAAAAATGAATTTACATTACCTCCAAATGATTTTTAAATAATTATGTCTTTGAAGTAGTTTCATATATGTGAACATTCAACACCTGGGTCTTCAAAGACAATGTGATTCTTTTTTTTTTTTTTTTTTTTAAAGATTTTTTATTTATTCGACAGAGAGAAACACAGCCAGAGAGGGAACACAAGCAGGGGGAGTGAGAGAGGGAGAAGCAGGCTTCCCACCGAGCAGGGAGCCCAATGTGGGACTCGATCCCAGGTCTCCGGGATCATGACCTGAGCCGAAGGCAGTCGCTTAACCAACTGAGCCACCCAGGCGCCCCGACAATGTGATTCTTAAAAAAAAAAAAAAAAATGAAATCTGTTTGAACCAAATGTGCCAACCTGACATACATTTGGAGCAGAGAAGTAGGGTTTTTGTATCCTTAATTCCATAACTATATTCACAATCAACAGTGTTTTATTATAAATTTGACAACAAAGCTGTCTTTGAAAACATTTGCAATAAAACTACTAAACAAAACATGCCCCATTACTTGTGCAAGAGGTAAAGTGTATTACAGCATACGTTGTTAGCAAATAAATTTCTCATGACATTTAGGCTATATAAAGATGATATATATCATTCCGAGAAAATAATTCACTCAAACCATGATAATTTGAGTTATAATTTTTCTAAATGAACCTAATCTGTAATAATCAACCTATGACCTCTGAAAAGCACTTTTTACCTCTCTAAAATGATTTGAAGACTAAGTGGAAAATTTGTAACAAATAAGACACTGTTTGAACATGGAACCAAAAGACTGCTCAAATAATCTGTCTCCACTTATGTGACTGATATTTTCAAGCAGGAACATGCTAGTGCAGTTTTGTTATCAGGATGTGCTCACCTGTTCAATAATCTCAAACCAAGTTTTTACTTTCTTTAATACTTCGAGTTTGTAAAGGATGGTGAGCTTGAGTTTACCAAGATCACTTTAGTGGTTTTCAATAGATAGTCAGGTTTATTAGTTACTTGTATGAACATGCTTTTTTTTCACACCAGGACCCTGAGAGACTAATGCTGTTGCAGAGTGTCTATGAATTAAAAATGGTTACCTGGGGTGCATGGGCTGTGCAGTCTGTTGGCTGCCTGATTCTTTTCAGCTCTGGTCATGATCTCAAGATGGTGAGATTGAGCCCCATGTCGGGCTCTCACTCAGGATGGAGTCTGCTTAAGATTCTTTCTCCCTCTTCCTCTGACCCCCTCCCCACAAGATAAATAAATAAATCTTTAAAAATAAAAATGGTTACCCAGTAATGCTACCATGATATCTAGGCGTTATCTTGCTTTTAAACCTCCCTACTTCTCTCCATCACATTTCCACCTATACCATCAGTATCTCTTTCATGGGATGTGGCTCTCCTCTTTTGTTGGATTACTTTGTTTTATATTGGTTTACTTTGTATTATATTGGTTAGACAGGAAACATTCTTTAAAATTCCTACTTACCATATATGCTTTGTTGGCCAAAATACACACACAAAAATTAAATATTAAAAGATAATTTTGGATTATTTTTTAAAGATTTTATTTATTTGATAGAAGGAAAGTTCACAAATAGGCAGAGAGTCAGGCAGAGAAAGAGGGGAAAGCAGGCTCCCCACTGAGCACAGAGCCTAATGTGGGACTCAATCCCAGGAGCCTAATGTGGGACCCAATCCCAGGACCCTGAGATCATGACCTGAGCCGAAGGCAGAGGCTTAAACCCTCTGAGCCACCCAGTGTCCATAATGTTGGATTACTAAGATCTCTATCTTTGCTATATTTTTGGCTATTTAAACTGTCAGATTCTGAGAATATTACTAGCCCTCACTGTTTGCAGATCCATAAACATGTGCTTATGTTTCTAAGAGTTCTTGATTTACACATGTTTCTGCTCTGATGTTTTACAGTTTTTGGTCTCTTGCTCTGTAGGCATTTTGACTTATTGAATCTTCTGTTGTTTCTGATTTAAGTTGCTGCTATTTTATTTGGTGGTATTTTTTCAGGAATTGTAGTGTTTAGCTTTACAAAGTGGCCTGAAGTTGAGTAGTTTTACGTTTTTTTGGCCTTTATTCACTCACATTGTATACTGGGGTGCAAAACTGTGGTATCTCATTGTTTGAACTGCTTAAAATACTTTACCCATCCCTTCATCATTAGCATTTTTGAATAACTGTGTTTTAAATATTTTTCTTTTATACAGTTTAAAGTTTGGGTTTGTGTGTATCTGTGCATATACACACAGAGTTAGAAAATCTTTTCTTTTAAAAAACTTAAACCCAGGGGCAGCTGGATGTCTCAGTCAGATAGTCATTCAACTCTTGATCTCAGCTCTTTTGATCTCAGGGTCTTGAGTTCAAGCCCCACACTGAGCTCCAAAAAAATTAAATAGGTAATATAATTAACGAGCCTCTAGGCAACACAACCAATCCATTTTACATTTGCCAAATCATTTATAATGGAAAGAAAAACAGGTGCCATTAGATATCCCAAGTAACATTAAAAAGAAGATAGTAATGCAATACTATTTCTCAAGAAAAAAGAGAAGAAAGCACAGGCAAAGAACTGTAACACCAGCAAGATATTTATAAACATGATGAAGAAATGGGGGGGGGGATTTAGCCTCTCTCCTTAACTTAAAAACTAGACTAAACATGTGAAACAAATGTTCACGCTTTGAAATACGACAAGCAGAAAAGGGCAGGATTCCTGATAGAAGGGAAACAAATGAGATGACTGCCACAGCTTACTGGTCAGAGTTTCTAGGCTGCAGTAGGAGGAGAGAGAATCCAATCAGACAGTGGGCTTCCTAGGGTGAGGAGATATAGCTGAGAAGTTTGAGATTCTGACCTGGCTAGAATTCACAGGCAGAATACCAGAGAGGAGAAAGCTATATGGAGACTACAAATGAAGGGAGAGAGGACAGAGAGAGAGAGAGAGAGAGAGAGAGAGAGAGAGAGAGATCTACAAAGGGTTTTTCCCTCATGTCTTTGAGCACTCAGTGCATGTGTGTGAGAACACTATCCAATACTGGTAAGGAATCACTAAAAAGAAGAATTAGAACAGTTTCTGGAATGTGGTTTTTCCTTCCCTTCCCCTATGATCCTCTATGCTGTTTCTTATATTCCACATATGAGTGAAACCGTATAATAATTGTTTCTCTGATTGACTTATTTTGCTCAGCATAATACCCTCCAGTTCTGATATCCCTTTCTAATAATAATTCCCTTTATCGATATTTGCCATCAGGTGTTGGTTTCAGAGAAACTTTCAATCTCGGGCTAATTTTACCTACTAAGGCAATACTCTTCTGCATACTCTATCTGATGTTTAATCGATTACAATTTTTTTGTATTCTGGACTAAGGAAACGTGAGTTATTTCTGCCTTTGAAATTATTCTAATTATTCTAATTGTTGGAAGGGGTCCAGCTTATTCCTTTGGCATGTAGCTGTCCAGTTTTCCCAGCATCATCTATTAGAGAGAATATTCTTTCCTTACCAATTATAATTGGCTCTCCTATCCAATATTTAGTTGACTGTAAATGTGTGGGCTTATTTTTGAGCTCTTGATTCTGTCCATTGAACTGTGTCTGTTTCTTTAGCAGTACCATTCCATTTTGATTACTATTGCTTTGTAATATACAATAGTTTGAAATCAGGAAGTGTGATACCTCTAGCTTTGTTATTCTTTCTTGTGATTGTTTTGGGTTTTCAGGGTCTTTTATGATGCCAGATAAATTTTAGAATTTTTTTCTATTTCTATAAAAAATGACACCATTGGAATTTTGATAGAGATTGCATTGAATCTATTGGCTTTGAGTAGTATGGACATTTTTTTTTAAAGATTTTATTTATTTGACAGAGAGAAACACAGCCAGAGAGGGAACACAAGCAAGGGGAGTGAGAGAGGGAGAAGCAGGCTTCCTGCCGAGCAGGGAGCCTGATGTGGGACTCAATCCCAGGTCTCCGGGATCATGACCTGAGCCGAAGGCAGTTGCTTAACCAACTGAGCCACCCAGGTGCCCCTAGTATGGACATTTTAATGATACTGACTTTTTAAATACATGAACAGAGGAGATCTTTCTATCTGTGACTTCTTCAATTTCTTTCATCAATGGCCTGCCCTGACTTTTGAAAATTGCCTTCTGGCAACAAACTGGAAAAATCCTGGCACTTACTTCTTTTATTTCATTTCCCTCAGAGATCATTGCCCTATGCTGCCTGTTGTTCAGTATATGAAAATTCCAATCATTAAATGTGGATGAAATACAGTTCCTCCTGGAAGTACAGGAAACCTTAATACTTTCCTTACAATGAACAATTCCTAGAATGAGACGATGATGCCACAATCACCTCTAATTGTGGTAGATAGGTTTCTTACCTTCTCTTTTCTTCTTTTTATCATTGCTCTATATACATGAATTTATATTAATTCAATGTTTTACTACAATCACAGTCTTTTCTGATGGATTTTTTTCCCAAATTTTCTCAATAAAAGTTTGTTTAAGCTGCTTTATGTTTCCTTTGGATATGCTACTAATCTCTAAGAGCTTCCTTCCTTCATGGCACAACAAAAAGATATCCTCACCATGGAGTCCCTTCCCCTTACCTGAAATCAGCTATTTTGTTTTCCTCTCAGTAAATCTAATTGACTGTGATTCTAGGGTTTTTTTTTTCTTTTTTCTGAATATTTATTTGGATTTTCCTGGACCCAGATGATTCTGTTTTGGATGGGAAAGAAGTTTCAATGAATCATTAGTTTCCTTAATTTTATTTTACTGTAGTTTATCTGGTCTTTTTTTAATAAATGACATATATTTTTGATCTATTTTCCAATCATTTGTTTGCTCTGGTTTGGGGTCCTTAGCCAATTCTGCCTATTCTGGGTATTACTGTTTTCATTTATATATACAGTGAAATTTGTGCTATTATCTTTTTCATGGGTATGCTGAGTGTGTATACTATGGAAGGTCATTTGTACTTTGATCTGAATGGATTTTGGAGGATTCTGACTTGAAAGATTGGATCTTAGAATTTAGATGGTCAACATTACTCTCTCAGGATTCTGTCTTTCTTTCTTTGTCAACTCTGGAATTACAATTTGGAGTTTTGTTGTTGTTTTGTACTATTTTGCATTATTGTAGAGTGCTCTGAAGTATTGCCTCCAAAGTATTATACTTTCTACTTCTCATATTACTTGAAATATCATATATCACCTGCCTCCTATAATAGACATTATATATTTATATGTTTATTAGGCTAAGTAGATTTAATTAAATCTTTTCTGTCAAAAAATTGAGTTTATGTCTTTTATGTTATTTCTATTTTATTAAAGAGATCAGTATCACAAGTTTTTATCGTCTTATACATGGGATAGTTTGTTGGCAACAAGGTGTTAAAAATGTCATATGAAACCTAATTAGTAAACTGTATAATAATAGTGGTTAATTGAGCAGACTGTGATCAATTTTAATATTTAAAAACTGGAATCATTCCTTATAGAGACACCTCAAGAAAACCCTGGGTTTTTTCTCACTTATAAAACTAATGGGAGTATTAAAATCTCAGTATTGTTATAAAAGATCAATGAGGTACCCATGCAAACTATATTCCCTAGCCTTTAGTAAGTATTCAATAAATTTTAACAGATATACTTTTCTTTATATGTAATTATGTACATTTGAACTTTGTAAATTCAATTTGTAGTCACATTATTTACATTTTGTCTTTGTCTCAAAGGAATAAAATTAGAATATACTTCTTGACTTAGCATTTATATTGAACTTATAATATTCAAATTCAGAGCATCCAAAACATGCCATACAATGCTACATATTTCTAAATTTTATTTTCTTGAAAAAAGTTTCTGTTTATGCTTTTGTGTCCAAGAAATAAAATATAGTTTTGTTTTCCAACAGATGATAGAGAATTTTGAAAATTTAAAAGTAACTTTTTATCTTTTTTAAGAGTTCGGCTTTTTATTGAGCAGCTTATAAGTGGTTTAGTCAAAAAGACCAAAGCCCATGTCATCTTCAGACACTTCAGATTCTTCTTTCTTTGCTTCCACTTTCTTCTGCTCAGCTGGGGCAGCAGTGGTGGAAGGAGCAGGACCTCTTGCTGGGATAGTGCTAGCTGCTGGGGCTGGTCCACCTGCTCCTACCTTGCAGATGAGGATCCCAATGTTGACGTTGGCCAGGGCCTTTGCAAACAAACCCGGCCAGAGAGGTTCAACATTCACCCCCACTGCTTTAATGAGGACGTTGATCTTATCCTCCGTGACTGTCACCTCATCGTCCTGCAGATGAGGGCTGAGTAGATGCAGGCGAGCTCCGAGACAGAGGCCATGGCCCTGGCGAATGCTCAGCAGACGCTGCGGGGCGCGGTGTTAGTCTCCGAATGAAGTGAGGGCCTCACCCCAACTCCGCCTTAGCTTCCTGGGAAGGACAGAGCACCTTAGCGGCAGCTGAGGAAAGGAGCTTAAAAGTAACATTTTAAATATTATTGAATACTAAGGTAACAGCTGTTAACACCTTATAGTTTTCAATTTATTTTATAGACACTACTCAATTCTAACACCATAGTTAAACATTTACTCACAAATATAGCTTTTGTCTTTGGATAGATTTTCAGAAGTATAATTGCTGAGCCAAAGGGAATACACGCATTTTATGTTCTCATAAGTCTTCCTAAATTTACATTTAAAAATATTTTAAAATATTGTGTCCATTGGTATGTGATTAGATTCTAATCCTTCATATTTTTGTCCATTTTCAAATTTCAGATAAAAATAATGCATAAATAAATAATAAATAAACATAATGTAATTTTATCTACAGAACCATTACCAGATAACAGAATTTCACTTATAATGCTTAGGTTTAAAATTGTTATGTATTTTCTTATTGAAAATGTTATAAATGATGGATCTATAAATACATTTTTAGCCTCTAAATGCAAATTAGAAAGTGATCATATTCTAGAAGTGACATCACATATCAAAAGAATAGTTGATTTGCTATAAAATGTAGTATACAATAGTAGCATTTTTCTTTATTCCTGATTATGTGGGAGATTGTACTTCCCCACAGCGTTGAAGTCAGGAGTAGTAAGGTGACTAGCAGTTATGGCCAGCACTGTAAGTAGAAGACCATCAGCTCTCCAGATGAAAAATAAATAAGTAAAATTATTCTACTACATGACAAAAGACAAAATGATAAATTCTAGGTATATTAAAAATCTATCCATAAAAAATAAAAATAAGGGAGACTGTCCAGATGACATCAAAATTGGGAAGGATTTTTTAAATATTATACAAAAAAAGCCATGTATGAAATAAATTTGAAAATCAAAAACACTGCACTGCAAAAGTCAGACCAAGAAGAGGAAAATTGTGAGAATTCATACTGCCTGGCTAGATAAGATTTAATAAACACATGCTTCCCTATTGAAAAGTTGAAAAGCAAAGGAGTGTCTGGAAAATTGGACCCCCTTTGCAGTTTCTGGGCTGAAAACAGCCAGATCCTTGTTTCCACTCAACGTGCTCATCCAGGGAGTAAATACTTCAAAAGAAATTTATCTTGGGTGGTCGGTACTCCATGTACTCCTTGCCTATGTGCAGGTCACAAGCATGGCTCGTTCTGATCACAGGATACTCCCTATGCCACTCTCCTGATTATTAAAGCTTCACATTCCTTCTTGTTTTTCTTATTCCCTTGATGCCCTAATAACGTTCACAATAAAAGTGGAGGCTGTTTAACTTGGGACCTTTTGCTACTAGAGCGTCTGGTCCCTACCACCTCTCCTTTCTCCTACTAAGGTGACTGGAGTAATCTTTTCATTCGACGCTGGCCAAACCCAACAGAGGATATAATATTTGGAGAAGATACCTAAATATTTTCAACATAACCAAAGATAAGTGTATATGTATGCATCTCTACACATATATTTAAAACTTCTACAAATCAACAAGAAAAACAAAAATCCCTAGAGAAAAATATAGCTAAAGGAAATGAACAGTAATTCTTTTTATTTTTTTGAGAATTCTTCCATTCTCCACTTTTGTTAAGCCTTTCTCCCACTTCCTAATAGCCTTTCTTATAATTTATAAGGATTCATAAATTCTTTTCTGCATTAATTCATTGAAGAGACATTGTTTAATTGTTATATCCTAGACATCATTTAATGGTTTGGGGGACAGACCATTTTCATTTCCTGAAGTTCTTTATTCTTATAAATACTTCATCCTAACACTGAGCTCAGGGAGACCCAGGACTAAGCTAGAAGTGGTACAGTCTCCAGATTATACTTGATTTTAGACAAAATATGATTCAGCTAGTGTTTTGATCATTCCACGTATGTTTATACTTTTTAAACAAATGATCAGTAATCTAAACAAATCACGGATTAGAAGATAACATACAATGTAGATAAGTAGAATGGAAAAAAATTAGATCTCCACTAATCTTGCTGATGTTAATTTTGCTTTTCTTTTTTTTTTTTTAATATTTTTTATTTATTTGACAGAGAGAAACACAGCCAGAGAGGGAACACAAGCAGGGGGAGAGAGAGAGGGAGAAGCAGGCCTCCCACCGAGCAGGGAGCCCGATGTGGGGCTCGATCCTGGGTCTCCGGGATCATGACCTGAGCCGAAGGCAGTGACTCAACCAACTGAGCCACCCAGGCGCCCCTAATTTTGCTTTTCTTGGAGTTCATGAATTATTACAAACAGCTAAACTTCTAATTAGTAGATCAAGCAAGGCCACGTAGACATGCACTCTAGGATTTACTCTATCTTAACAAGAATTAACTAAAAAATAAGCAAACCAACTGTAACTCAAGTTCTCAAAGATATATTTGGACTTAGCCCAAAAGTTTAACTGCTTTATAACTTCTCTTTCTTTGACCCACGTTCCCTCTCAGGTGCTCTTTTCAGTGCACTTAATCCAAGATCAATATTATTAGGTCCAAGCTTCTAGTTTCTTTCATTTTCATTACATTATAGTATGAGGAAGTAGAAGTTCCCTTAATGTTTGTCTTTCTCTTTTATTTTTGTGCTGTTCTTCATCAAAGGACTTTACCATTGTTGATGTTCATTTGTTCAGAAAAAAACTGAGATTTGTTTTTTATTTTTTATTTACTCCACATCAATATAAAGCCGTACATTGACCTTATGTCAATATATTAATAATCTGTGAAAATCATATGTGTGAAATTGGAAACAACTTTAGTTAAACAGGTGAAGGGTGTTTATAAAGGCCTGGCTTTTGATACCTATAAAGAACTACTTACATCCAAAGTTAATTGTCAGTAATGCTGTGCCCTCTTTCCCTAGGATAGAATGTTTAAGTTTTGTCAAATGAAGCATATTTTTGAAATACTTGATAAAATGAGATGCCTGCGAAAACGTTCCACAGTGTCATTCTTGGGAGTTCTTGTCATTTTCCTTCTCTTTATGAACTTGTACATTGAAGACAGCTATGTTCTGGTAAGTTTTGGGGGTTATTTTTGTTGTTGCTGTTACAAATAAGGTCTAAATCAAATTAGGCTTAGTCCAATTGTAACCTAACTTCAATCCCAGGCTGCTGAAATAGCCTTAGTTTGAGCAAAACTATAACATGTATACTTTCTATCTAGCTACTTTTTGTATTAATTCTAGAATACCAGCATTACAATTTTTTTATTTATGTTGTAATGTTTTTTTAATGCTGCATATAAATTTTTTTAAAAGATTTTATTTATTTGACAGAGAGAAACACAGCCAGAGAGGGAACATAAGCAGGGGGTATGAGAGGGGGAGAAGCAGGCTTCTCGCCGAGCAGGGAGCCCCATGTGGAACTCGATCCTGGGTCTCCGGGATCATGACCTGAGCCGAAGGCAGTTGCTCAACCAACTGAGCCACCCAGGCGCCCTGCTGCATATAAATTTTTAAAAATGCTTAAAAATATCAGTCTTTACTTTCTCAATTTTAATATTATCAACATTTTTAAATCTTATTTTTAATGATACTAATTATGCTGTATTGTTAAGAAATAATATTTTATTATAATGTATGACACCTCACTTGATTTTGAATAGTCATAAATGGTCATCATGTTATAGAACCTCAAGAGATAATAGAGATATCTCTATCATTAGAGATAATGATGTAAAAACTATTCAGTAGTTTATAAAAGATAAATCAATATATATATAAATGAATTTTTAAGTAAATTCTAAAAATATATGAAAGGACTTACTCTGGTAATTTTGAGATTACAATTTGTTTTTTATTTGGTATCATTGTAAGTATCACATAATTTCATGTCTGATGAGACTAACATAGACATTCTTGTTTATTCAATTTCTGTCTGTAGAGTATCTTGCTTCCATTAGCAGTGCTCTTTGATGACAAAATGCTGCCAGATTCCTAGCTCTTGATTCTGCCTATGCCTTTTACATCACATATACTCCTTGAGTTTGTGATCTCTTCATTCTGTTATCCGTAGACAGTTCATAATGGCTGAAATCACCACAGATGAACAGAATTTGACCAAGCATGATTTAGGCAAACATAGCAAACTGGAGAAGCGTACTAATGAGATGCATTTTGACCTTTTCTAAACCTGATTATTAGGTTTATGAGACTTAAAGACAATATAGAAAGGCCCGTGTAATCCCCTTATTTTTTCTGGATAAAATTAAGGATCATACATTAACAAGGAGAGCCTTTGATAAATGACTTAATTTTGTAATAAAAATTTATCTCTTTTGTCTGTGTCTACCAGCAGCAGTAAATCACATCTTGTAAGTCAAACACATGGTATTGGCAGGACACTTACTGTATTAAATGACTTGTTGCATTTGTGAGACACCTTTAAACACAACTTCAGTGTTTCATTTTAAACAAAAGACCACTGTATGCAACAAATATCCTTTACTCTTGTTGATAGAGAACCTCTTCAGATTCATTATAAAATGTATAAGAAGTAATAGAGTGCATATCTATAAGAGGATCAATTACTATTGCCCTGTCTTGTGGATTTTTACATATTTCTATCTAATCTTCAGTCCTACCCATCTAGTGAAAAAGGTGTGATTTAGTGAAGCAGTGCCTACTGAAGAGAACTTTCTTAGTGAGATTTTCTCTGGTTACATTATGCATATATCCACTCAAATTGACAAATCAGCTCAAGAGTAGAGAAGAGGTTTCTCCTTTCTCTTAAAAATTGTAATTATTTTTAAATACTTATATTGATTTGGAAAAATGAGTTAAAATGATGGTTAAATACAAACATTCCTCTTACTGAAAATTTAATGACAGTATTTTATTAGTTTAATATCTCACTATTTACTAGATGAGTTTTTTACCTAAATGTATTTAGACTGCTAAATTTTATCCCAAGGCTTGATAGGTATAAATACTTAAAACATTTAAATAATTAACATAAAACTACATCTAAATTGTTTTTCTAAAAATGTTTAATAGCCACAGAAAGCCAGCCACCTACTAGTATACAGTGTAGTTTCTTTGTAACACTTGTCCCTTTTGACTGTTTTATCTGTGTTTATTTCTATTTTCACAAACTTATCTCATTCAGGTTTTTTTCTTGACTCCAGAATGCCACAGTTTGTACAACTTGCTAAGCATAAACATTAGTAGAACTTTCTTTTCCTGCCTTTCTTATTTCAGGGGGAAATAACAGATATAATTCAGAGAAATCAGATAAACAATTACAAGTAAAAGATCTCTGGAGTTACTTAGCACATTCTATTCTGCTGTTTTTGCTAAAAAATCCATTCATGGCCTGAAATCCTTAGCATATAACAGTTTAATGTATTGCTAACATATCCGAGACCTATGCGCCTTTCATTGGGAAAGGAAGCTAAACTCAGTGTAAGAGACAAATACTATTACAAGGCAAACTAAGTAGAAGAGACGCTACATGCCCAATCAACTTGGCCTCTGGGCTGTGAGCATCTTCAAAGTAGCCACCAGGGTATATACTTAGTCTGTAGCTAGTCCATTGAATTGCATTCCTATCCAGAAAATGATTGCCATAAAGCTTTGTCTTATTACTGAGAAATACACCCTGCATAGCAGCTACAGAAAGAAGGTATCCCGGGAGAGCCTAGCTGTTCAGGTAGATGCTCTGGAAAGCAGCCAACGAGGCTGACTCAGGTGAAAGTTGCATTATTTATTTATGCTGAAAAGTGTAAAGGAGCTTGTTCTTGAGAATTTAATAAAGTGCTTTCATATGAGTACCATTCCATTTTTTATTCTGTTATGCCCTTCAATCAGGATGAATGTTCTCTATCTTAACGCAGAAAAGGCCTGGATTTTTACACATTCAAGACAGAATTCTTAAAGAAATATTCAATATCCTGAACTTCATTTAGAATGTAACATCACATAAGAACAGAATGACAAAATGAATTCTGAATTGTGACTACTGTGATTTTTATAGATATTTCTTCTAGAGCCCATTGATAATGGACACTATTACATTATTATTAAGGAAATTGGTGCTGAGCTGAGTCCTTGGTTACTTTTTAGCAGTCTTAAATTTATTTTAAAACTCTAATAATGTTTTATAGGTTTTCAGAAGGACAAAGATGAAAATATTTGTGTAAAGAAATTATAATAATCAGAATTCAATAGATAGCAGTTAGCATACTTATAAGAAACAAAGAATTCTGGGTATAATTCTATATATTTTGAAAGTCTGCAACTGATAGATGGCAAATATAAATACTGTAAAAGACTAACATATATCTCAATTATTAAAACAATATAAAATATAGAAATGCAGTATTAAAGACCAAGTATAGGTTTATAAACATAATTGAATATATTGAAGAGACATTCAGAATGGATTTTGAGTTAGCAAAGAACAGATTGAAGGCTCTTCCCAGTCATGGTTTACTATTCTCAATTTTCATTCTAAGACAATTCCAGTCTGGCCATTGATTTAAAGTTTTGAGTCAGTCTCTTTCTCCATTGACATTTGAATCTGATGAAAAGTATTGAATATTCCAAATGAGGTAAGATTTGTATTTGAATCCTTTCTAATTTTTTTATAACAGGGGTTTAATTACGGTTTTATTGACCACAGGCAGATAATATGAGGACCAGATTAGTTCAAATGCATTTTCTTCCTCTATGGTCTTAACTGCTTGTGCATGCCTGACCTGCCATTGTATATGGAATAGTAGAAATAGATTCATATAACATCACACAGTAAAGTAGACACTTGCCAAAAAACAAAATTATTTCTAAATAGGTTGTCTTTGAATATATCTTCCTGTGATAGTAAGCTTTATATAAAGGCCAAGCAAATCAATATTTTTTGCAAGTCAATATTTTGCTAATAATGTATATCCAATAAAGACTTGATGATATTATGATTAAATAATCAAAATCTACTATTGAACATACACTAAAGAAGAGAGAAAAAGGGACCAATTAATAATTAACAGGATATATTTTAAGCTAAATATGAACCTTTTAAAATATAAACCTTCTCAAATATTGAATAAGGTTATTACCAATTAACATAAAGGGGATCATAAACATAAAAGGACCAGACTTCAACTCTAACAGAATACTACACACACAAACACACACACATACACACACATAAACTAGCAAACATATCATGGGAAAAACTAGTGCAAGTTCTGAAGACATTTCCTTAACTTGATACAAATGTATCTTAATTAAGATATCTTGAAGACATTTGAAAAAACACTGACATCACAAAGACCATGGCTATCTATTCTCAATAGTCTTTGATTATAGTGGCTATTGATAAGTGACTAAAACTTCTTGATGAATAAATTCCAAAGAAATAATTCTATAGAAATAATGTGTGGTATTATTGAACAATGCTTAAAGAAGATGAAATAGCTTAATATGACTCAAATATAGGAAACTTAGTAAGAATTAGCTTTATGTGATATAAGTAGATTATTGTGAAATTTTAAGATCATTGAATTAAAGAATTTGAATTTTAACATAAAGGCAGTGGGAGTTTTTGTGTAGAAATTTCTTGCCAAGAGAATACCATTATTAGTGTATGCTGTAGAAAAGCAAAGGAAGAGAAGTATAAAGAGCACGATAGAGGAGGAAAGCTGGGTAGTGATTCTAGGTGGGGAATTCAGGTGAGAGATGAGGACCTGTAGCTGTGGTGCCAGTAGTTAAGATTTTTTTTTTAAAGATTTTATTTATTTGACAGAGAGAAACACAGTGGGAGAGGGAACACAAGCAGAGGGAGTGAGAGAGGGAGAAGCAGGCTTCCTGCCCAGCAGGGAGCCCAATGTGGGACTTGATCCCCGATCTCAGGGATCATGACCTGAGCAGAAGGCACTCGCTCAACCAACTGAGCCACCCAGGCGCCCCGCCAGTAGTTAAGATTTAGATAATATCCATGTTACCTATCAAGCCCACATGTTGGTTGTATAAGGAGAAACTTTATTTAATCCATGACATCTATTATTTATTTTCTCTGCCTCCTCCTTGCCATTCAGGAAGGAGACAAACAACTTATAAGGGAAACATCCACACACCAGCTGAATTCAGAACGTTATGTGCATACTTTCAAAGATTTATCAAATTTCTCAGGAGCCATCAACGTCACCTATCGCTACTTAGCTGCGACGCCTTTACAAAGAAAGCGTAAGTATCCCGACACTTTCAAATCAAGAGCACATAAAGTATTTTTGTTTTAAAATAATGTCGACTGGCTTCATCTGTATCGCAATAAAACTTTCTGGGCTTTACTAATATATATTCTTTGAGAAGTAATTCAGTCTTGCTTTACAAACTGCAATTCCTAATCCAATTCCATTAATAACCAAAAAAAGAAACTCTTAAAATGCCTAATTGTAATACAAACTTTCAGTTTGCTGTAGAACCACATAGAAAGACTGAGAAAAATCAATTTATTTGAATTTTGAAACTTCCCTTTTATTTATTTATTTATTCATTTATTTGTGTATGTATGTATGTATGTATGTATTTATTTATTTTTAAAGATTTTATTTATTCATTTGACAGAGAGAAACAGAGCCAGAGAGGGAACACAACACGGGGAGTGAGAGAGGGAGAAGCAGGCCTCCCGCCGAGCAGGGAGCCCCATGTGGGGCTCATCCCAGGTCTCTGGGATCATGACCTGAGCCAAAGGCAGTCGCTCAACCAACTGAGCCACCCAGGTGCCCCAAAACTTCCCTTTTAAAAACACTATTCTCATACTGATATATTTTCCAACTCTAATGCTTTGGCTTTCGTGACTTGCGCTGCCTTTGAAGTAGTGAGAGTCTTTGTTTGAGTTTACCAAAGTGCTGTAACCAATTACCACAAACTAGGTAGTTTAAAACGATGGACATTTATTCTCTCATATTTCTGGAGACCAGATGTTCAAAACAAGGTGCAGGCAGAGCCACTCATTTAAAAATTATAGAGGAGAATCTTTTCTTGATTCTTTCAGCTTCTGGTCTCCCTTGGCCTTCCTTCGTTTGTGGGGGCATAACTATAATCCCAGCCTCTGTTTCCAGAGTCTTCTTCCCTTGGTCTCTGCATCTGTGTTCTCTTCTTCTCTTCAGGAATACCAGTCATTGCATTTAGAGCCCACTCCAAATCCAATATGATTTATTGCAAGATCCTTAACTAATTATATCTTCAAAGACTCTATTTTCAAATAAGGTCACATTCTGAGGTTCCAGGTAGACCTGAATTTTTGGAGAAAACTACTCAACTCACTCTCAGTAGACTGGATCTGAGAAGTAATGTACACACACTTAATGGATTTCGAGACATCATAGACTGTAGAAGGTATCATGATCTAATTAATGCGCCACTAAGACAGCATAAGCATTATCAGTTTTAATTGTAAGATGCCATTGATTGTAATAGTCAACCTGATTTTAAAATGTTTCTGTGTGAAAAATATGAATCATTAAATCAATGAAACACAGCAATATCATGAATGTCTTAAT
The DNA here is from genome assembly GCA_004023965.1 of Spilogale gracilis. Lineage (NCBI taxonomy): Eukaryota > Metazoa > Chordata > Mammalia > Carnivora > Mephitidae > Spilogale > Spilogale gracilis. The sequence continues at coordinate 202,647 of PITA01000865.1, forward strand.
AGGTCTGTGGGGACCACAGAAATTGAGTTCCCCATTAAGAATGTTGATACAAGTGAGTCTGTGATCACCAGGTTAAGGAAATTGTAACTTAAATTAATTCAGGCTTCCTTAGGTCTATCTCCCATTCATTCCTTCATCTCAAATGTCTATTGCTCTTAAGCTTTTTTCTAATTGCTTAAGATTGCCAATGTTTATTCTTATCTCCATCTGTTACACTACCTTTGTGCAAACATTACTGATTCTCCCTTTCCTTCCTAAGTTTACTAATGTGTATTGGCACATATGCCACTGTTTTATACAAAGAGGTGATATAAAACAGAGGGTACACACAGGGCACTTTGGATTTTGGCTCCACACTACTCACTGGGTGTGACACTTTGCACGAGCAAATGCATCTCCCTGTGATTGACTTTCCTTTCCTCATATATCAAGCAGAAATGATGACAAGTGCAAAGCTATCCCAAAAGACAGTTAGGAATATTCAAGATACATATTATGGGCAAAATTCATATAGAATCCTGCCTTTCACACAGTATTGGCTATTCTAGAGCATTAGTAAGGGCTAGAATCTTGAGTTGAATGGTATCAGAGAACATATTCATTTTTCAAAGGTTTAGGGTCATAAATTCAGGTACTTAAACAAAAAGTGTAAATCTCTACCTCTCTGAAAGCCTAGTAAGAATGATTAGTCTTCGAAAGGGCTTTTTTAGTATTGCATAAGTCACAAGTAGGCGTCTGTATTAAGACAGTGATTTTGGTGAATATAAACATTTTCCTATTTTTCAAGTAGTGGTTAGGAAATTTTACTCAGTTCTGAATCTGGTGATAATCAGAGCCTTAAAAAGTGAAAGTATTTCAAGAAAATGACATCTACACTTCTTAGAAGTAAACTGCCATTTCACAAGGTCTTATTTTATTCCCTACAAATATCCAGTTTCTAATTTTATATTTTAGATGTCTGAATAAAAATTTTTCAACAGAAATTTGCTCTAAAATGTGTTTCAAGATAAGGAAAACAGTGATATTCATATATTGGAACAATGTACTATACGTTTGAATAATAATGCAGTCTTTAAAAATAGTTTATAATTTTGTTTGCATACTAATTAACATTCTAGGTAAATTTCAAAATAAAATTATGAAGTCCAATTATTAATTTTTATTGCAAGATAATGATAGTGATCAAATAAAAATGAAAATGTAACATATTTTCTGTGACAAATATAAAGATGATTAAAAGACTGAATTATGCTTAATTTTCTTTTTTATCATTTGAGACTGATTTGTCATCCTTAACTGTGAATTCCCTTCTCCTTTTGCATTTTTTAATTGTGTGGATATTATCCAAACATCTGTCTTCTCTAATGGGCATATATGAGCAGAGTAAGCTGCAAAACACCTTAAATCATATTTTTTGTTTTGTAAATGTCTGCATCAATAAGGCTTATATGTCATTGTGTTTAAGATGCATTTTTCTAAAGAGAAATCACATTAAATACTCTAGCCTTTATATATTTAGCGTAAGACTTCACTCACAAAATATGCTACACATACCATTTACTAGATTTACCTAATATCATAGCAGGCCTAAAGGGAAAAGATTTTTTTCTGTGTTATTCTAAACCTATTTCACATGTAATTTGTCTTCTTTCTGAATTCTTTCATCAGGGTTTCTTACAATTGGACTTTCATCAGTGAAACGAAAAAAAGGAAACTATTTACTTGAGACAATCAAGTCAATTTTTGAGCAATCCAGCTACGAAGAGCTGAAGGAAATTTCAGTGGTGGTTCACCTAGCTGACTTTAATTCATCCTGGCGTGATGTCATGGTCCAGGATATCACACAGAAATTTGCCCATCATATTATTGCAGGAAGATTAATAGTTATACATGCTCCAGAGGAATATTACCCAATCTTGGATGGCCTTAAAAGAAATTACAATGATCCAGAAGACAGAGTCAGATTTCGTTCTAAGCAAAATGTAGATTATGCTTTTCTGCTTAATTTTTGTGCCAATACTTCAGACTACTATGTAATGCTTGAAGATGATGTTCGATGTTCAAAAAATTTCTTAACTGCCATCAAGAAAGTCATTACATCCCTAGAAGGAACCTACTGGGTAACTCTTGAGTTCTCTAAGCTTGGCTACATTGGAAAACTTTATCATTCTCATGATCTCCCACGTTTGGCACACTTTTTATTAATGTTTTATCAAGAAATGCCTTGTGATTGGCTATTGACTCATTTTCGGGGTCTTTTAGCTCAGAAAAATGTGATCCGTTTTAAACCATCTCTCTTTCAGCATATGGGTTACTATTCATCATATAAAGGGACAGAGAATAAGCTGAAGGATGATGATTTTGAAGAAGAGTCATTTGACATCCCTGATAACCCTCCCGCAAATCTATACACCAACATGAATGTTTTTGAAAATTATGAAGCAAGCAAGGCTTATAGTAGTGTTGATGAGTACTTTTGGGGGAAACCACCTTCAGTAGGGGATGTCTTTGTGATTATATTTGAAAATCCGATTTTAATTAAAAAAATTAAAGTGAGTACTGGAACAGAAGATCGGCAAAATGACATTTTACATCATGGAGCCCTAGATGTTGGGGAAAATGTTGTAGATTTCAAACAAAGTAGACACTGTGTTACTTACTTAAGACTAGGGGAATTCAAAAATGGAAACTTTGAAATGTCAGAGGTGAATCAAAAAATTCCATTTGATATAAATTGTATAAGGATATATGTTACCAAAACACAAAAAGAGTGGCTGATTATTAGGAGTATTAGCATTTGGACCTTTTAACCAATTAAATTGATATGTCCAGTTATCGAAGCAGGCTTTCCTGTTTCCTTTTTTGTTACCTTCCCTTTAGCTATTGTGTGTTGGAGGGAAAGCAAAGGATGGGATATTTTCAAAGAAAAGTCTAATCATTTTGGCAGTTTTGATTTTCATATTGTCAACATAATTTTATTTTAATCCATGCTTGTATTTATTTTAACTCTTAAAGTTTATGATTAATGTTACTTTAATTTATATTTTTAATGTGTTGTTAGTTCCAAAATTTCAACTAAATGTCCAAAAGATGACATGAAAGATTTAAAATGAGAAAATTTAGTTTGTTGGATGGTGAGTCTTGAAAAACAGTTGCCAACTGTATGCACTTCCTCAAGAATTAAACATTCATTATATCATCAGATAGCTTTTATTAAGCATCTGTGTGAATATGCAGTTGGTTAGAATGATAATGTAGGTTTTTTTCTTGTAAACATAGGTTTTCATAGACTTCTGTACATCTACAATGAATACCTCCTCGTAGAAGTGGTGTCTTTACAACAGAATTTTGTGCATAGGTGGAGTGATGGAAAGAAAAAATTGACTTAAAATATTTCTCCCCTGATTATTTATATAAAAAGGGGCATTATTCATTGTATAGAAACACTTAATTGAACACCTATTGTTAATAAATTTTCTGTGGGAAGCAGTCTTTTTCTAGACTCCCTTTTGCAAAAAGAATAGTTATGCTCAATATTTTCAAGTTATATTGGGTATCTACATTTAATAGAAGAAATTAGAAAAAGCCTGTAGTTAGTTCATTCTTACAAACATTTTCAGTATATGCAGAAAATTTTTGAAATTGATTTTATATGTTTTGTATTAAAATTCATATAATTGAAATTGTACTCTATCATATAGTTTTTTTTTGAAGTTTAAATGGACATCTTATAAAAGAGAAAAGTAGGAAACATAGAAATTAGTTGATTTTTCTATATTCAGAGCTAGTTTGTAGTAAAGTCAAAGTGAGAGATCAGATGTTCTGATATCCAGACAGCACCCTTTCCCTTATGTAGAGATTGCTCTTCACATAAATTATGCTCTCTGTTCACCTCTACCTAAGTCTCAGATAGTAAATTATGCTTTCTTGAAATGGCTAGTATGATTCTTCCATAAGTCACATTATCATTCTGTGGAATAAGCGTAAAATGTCTAAAACAATACTATTGTATACGCACCCACATGGTGAGTAAACTTGACTTTTACTATAAGGAACTGGACAATTGTGCCTAACCCACTGTCCTGTTAAATCATTTCAGGACACCTTAGTGCATCCTAAAGACATTGGTTGTCCAGAACACCCTGACCTTATCTGACCCTTTCTATCTACTGACAAACAGCAGAGATGTAAGGGTTTACTATGAAGGTATGAAAAATACTTCATGCGTGTTTATGGAGAGGCTCAAATGCATATGTTTCTATAGATTAGAACCTATTTATTCACTCTATCCAAGCTGATTAAATTAGAAACTCATAAAAATTTGGGAATTTTTTCTTTTATTGATACAATAGCTACTGTATATTTTCTTTACATCCAGTTGCTATAGTATAACAAAGAGAAAATATAAATCTATAAATATTGTTTACAGATATGAGATATCTATAAATATTAATATTAATATTTTGCTGCACAACTAAGTCTTAAAGTCATAAGAAAAAATGAATACTGCCACTAAACTATAATCTTTGCCTCGACTTGAGGGGTATTTGCCAGATGTTTAAAGATACTCTATTTTCTCAGCTTTTCTCATCCTCTTTCATTAACTGGCTAGTTGCATAATATTCTACATATATCTCAGAAATTATAAATGATCTTTTTCCTGCACTTTTAATGACAAAAGGTGAACAACAAAGACATGTAATTTCAAGACTTAGGTAGACTCCATGAAGTGACTGTAAACTTCGCAGAGTCTGCATAGGTTCTGAGAGTGTTTCCAAAGAGCTGCCATTGACATCAAGTTGTGGAAAATGCTTCAAGAAATATTGCCAAGGGTTACAATGAAATTGAATATTTGCTAGAGAATTATAAACGTAAAGTGATTTTAAGGGGTAAAATTTTACCTTAAATTTGATCTTTTTATTCAGGAAACCAGGTTTTAATAAGCTGGTCAGTCACCTAAGAGTGTCTTTATGTTTTCTTCATAGATTGAATGGAGGTCAACTTTTTAAGAAAAGACTTGGACAAACAAAGCTTCTCCATTAGAGAACAAGGGGACAGATAACCTTTTTATTTCTAAAAGATAATATGACCAAACATTCTTTACATGACTCAATGTTGCATTTCCTATATTTAAAAATTTGGAATAAGACTCCTGTAATCTTGGCTCAGAGGCATAGACCAAAAAGACAGTTATTAGGTTTAATTATATTCAATCTGTTATTAAGCATTATGTCTCATCAATATCTCTTTGCAGTAAGTTTTTAAAAATAAATATATTATTTTCTTTGCTAAAAAAATCCATTGAAAAACACTGGAATATAACACAAAAGTTGAGTTATTTAATTGCTACGTAAATAAGATGCTGACAGAGTTCAAGCACAAAATATGGTATGTACCTTAAACAATGTCTCAATTTGTTTATTTTAAACTGACTAAAAAGCTTATTTACATTTAAATTTCTTCTCCTTAAGGGAGCCTTTTCAGCATTTATAAACATCAAAGAATTGCATTCATGAAAGCACAATAAAAATATGGAAATTATACATTCTTGGAAAATATACATTATAGCAGCAATAACATGTCTTGGTATAAAAATACAAAAAACAGTGTTAATATAAATACTGCTGCATTATCATCAAAAAACCATAACTTTTATAAGATAGATATTTTCCAGCTATAAAAATATAATTTAAAAACCCAACATCCTTTAGAACTATTTTTCTCATGCAACTACACTTACAAGACTAGAACATTCCATTTCTTACCGAACCATTATTCTCTGGGAATTTTTATAAAGCTGTCATAGAAAACTATGCTGTACAATAATGCAACCAAGTGAAATAAATGTTTACAAATTACAAAGTATGGTGAGGAAAGCACTTGCTATTCCAAATGTCCTTATCGCAAACATCTGGTATTGGCCATATTGTCAACGTGTCCTTTAGAACATGACACCCAAGGGCGCCTGGGTGGCTCAGTTGGTTGAGCGACTGCTTTCGGCTCAGGTCATGATCCTGGAGACACGGGATCCAGTCCCACAGCGGGCTTCCTGCTCGGCGGGAAGCCTGCTTCTCCCTCTCTCACTCCCCCCGCTTGTGTTCCCTCTCTGGCTGTGTTTCTCTCTGTCAAATAAATAAAATCTTTAAAAAAAAAAAATGACACCCAAGATTAACATGGAAAACTCTCCTTTCAGTGTCCTCCAACATCTGAAGATAACAGTGTGAACCTCTTTCTTTGCCTTGTCAGTATTTCCCTTAATACCATTTAAAATTACATTTATTTTTATCACCCACTACTGACTACTAAAGCTCACACTCAAACTTCATGACATTTATTACTTGATCTCTTGACAAAACCTGATTTTCCATTTTGTGTATGTTCAGTTGATTTTTTGAAGGTGTCTTGTAAAACTTTCCATTAATTTTGAGAGAGTTTCATTGTTTTTTTGACCTATGACCTCCTACTTTGCAGCTCTTGAATCCATCATTCAGTGTTTTAGCATAACTCCCCAGGTTTCTGGTAGCACAGATTTGCAATGGGTGGTATTTTGTCCCCTCAGGAAATATAGGTGAAGGGGGATATAGCCCCGAGTTTGAAACCCAGTTCTGCAATTACTGACCTCTAGATATGAGGAAAGTTAATTTAACTTTTTTGAATCCTAGTTTCTTCATCTGAGAAGTTGAACTTATTTTACCTTGTAGGCTGTTAGAACTGAAAAGGTAATCAATTGAAAAGTAATCAATTGAAAAATAAATGTTTCTTCCTTTTTTAGCCATGCTATATATGTTAAAAAAAAAAAAAAAAAAAAAAAAGATACGGCCCTTCAAAGCACTACTAGAGGCCTTCACTCTGATCAATATCATCAACTTCATTACCCACTAAAAATGTCATCCAGACCACCTTTTTATATTTATAATGTTTTTTTAAAAGATTTTATTTATTTATTTGACAGAGAGAGATCACAAGTAGGGAGAGAGGCAGGAGGAAGCAGGCTCCGTGCCAAGCAGAGAGCCCAATGTGGGCCTTGATCCCAGGACCCTGAGATCATGACCTGAGCTGACGGCAGAGTCTTTAACCCACTGAGCCACCCAGGCACCCTATATTTATATTGTTTAAGAATGTCATATAGGCTTATGTAAATGCCTTCCTAAATATCAAGATGTATTATATTCCTGCCAATCTATTATTCTAGAAACCTCATCCAAAATTTCGAACAGTTTTTTCTAATATTCCCATTGTAAATACTAGGGATTTTTTTTTTTTAAGATTTTATTTATTTGACAGAGAGAAACACAGCCAGGAGGGAACACAAGCAAGGGGAGTGAGAGAGGGAGAAAAGTTTTCCCCACCAAGCGCCCAGCAGGGAGTCCGATGTGGGCTCAATCCCGGGTCTCCGGGATCATGACCTAAGCTGAAGACAGTCACCCAACCAACTGAGCCACCCAGGCGACCCACTAATGATTTATTTTTAAAAACTCTAAACCCATTTTGAAAAATTAAGAAAAAAAAAGGGCTTTTCATAATTTCTAAAATTTTGCCCAGAATCTCCAGTAAGCTCACAGACCTGCAGTTTGCCGAGTCTTTCTTTTTTTAATATCAAGTTTCTATTCTTTTTTTTATGTTCTTCCACTACTGGCAAAAGTCATCAGTGTACTAGCTTAGATATTACCTAGGCTATGATGTTCCAACTTGAAAACAGACTTTCTCTCCCCTTGTCTACCTTGAGTTTCATTGTTTAGATTTCTACTGCTTTGAATTTCTTCTTAGCTCATTTCAGGATTATTCTTGTCAGGAGGAAGAAGGTTGTAACAAAATGTAATTTGGTTAGTTCTTGCTCTTTATCTTTTGTTTGTTTTTAACTCTTTGTTTTTGAATGTTCCAAAATTATTGCATCACTGCATATATGGGTATGTATATCTATGTCTAGATAGATGTGTGTGTGTGTGTGTGTGTGTGTGTGCGCGTGCGAAAGCAAGAGGAAAGAGGGAAAAGATGAAGGAGAGGTTATGTGTATTATTGGCATTATTTTTGACAACCACATCTCCACTTATTCTTGGCTTAGTGTTCCTCAAACACTGCTTTCCTGCTTGTGTCTCCCTTCTGAACTGGCTTTTGGTTGTGTGTCCTTACATATTTTATTCACCACACTCTCTGAAACATCATAGCTCATTAGAAAGTTTTGTACAGGGCACCTGGGTGGCTCAGTGAGTTAAAACCTCTGCCTTTGGCTCAGGTCATGATCTCAGGGTCCTGGGATCGAGGCCCGCGTTGGGCTCTCTGCTCATCAGAGAGCTTGCTTCCTCCTCTCTCTCTGCCTGCCTCTCTGCCTACCTGTGATCTCTGTCTCTGTCAGATAAATAAATAAAATCTTAAAAATAAAGAAAATTCTGTACAACATTTTAGATTCTCTAAATTCCTTAAAAGTTTACTCGTTTATTAGAAGATCCAAGTCTCTCAAAACAGGACTTAACTGAATTTTTGCTTTAAATTTATTTTATTTGAATTTATTCACAGCTGAAGATTCAAATATGAGTTGCAAAGCATTCTCTTTCTAAACTATAAATATTATGAAAACAAGGTCATACCATCCCAAAATTATTGTCTCTTCCAGCTCATTAATCTGCTCATCATGGTTACTCTGACTTAAGTCCAGAGCAGTACTCACTTCATTAATTCCAAAATCTTCTGAGATGCATTAGTATTCTATTTTGAGCATTGAAATTGAAATCTAGGTTTGAGGCCATTTCCTAGATAACCGGATCTGAACATCTGTTCTGAAAAACACACATATTTGAGACCCAAGTAGTTTCTTATTTGAACTATTGCTTCAGCTTCCCATTTTGCTCTGTCTAGATATTCCCTTCAAAAATTTACCCAAAAGTTCAATTTATTATGTGATAAAATGAGTAAGAATTTTATGCTCATAGAAAAATATAATCACATTAAAAATACAGTATGTTCAAATTTCATGTCTTACTGAAAGAAAAGCAGTACCTTACATAGACATCTGTTCAAATAGTTGAGTTAAATATATATTGATAAGATTCTCAGTATTTATCCTGTTAAATGAAAATTGTTATAAGGCATACACTCATTAAATTTACTGAGCAGGATATTTTATTTAGTGATTATTTAAGGGTGAACAGTAATAGTTAATAAACAGTATTCAGAAACTTAGCCTATACTTTCAATACACTATATGTCACTACAACTTAAATTACAATAGCCAATGTAGCCTACAATTATTCTGCCTCGCTGCAGATAAATATGATTTTAATGCATAAAAAAATCCACGCATAAATAAATCAGTGCATAAATAAAGTTAGCCGTCAAAATTGAAAGCCAACTATTACAAATTTTTTAAAAATATTTAATTTATGGTGTACTCAAAAGTCTAGAAGAAATGCAAGGAATTTTTCTTTTCTGTCTCCTCATTCACTTCACCATCTGTGAACTGCACAGAGATAAATGATAATCCCATTTTCAAACTGCAAGGTTTTAAATTATATTACAAATCAGACATTAAAAAGATACTTTTATTGTAATCTCACTAAGTCAATTTTCTTATTCCATTAATAAAGTATTATTTTCTCAGCAGTATGTTCCCAACTATATACAAAGAATAATCTTAAAATATTAAATGCATCTTTTCCCCCATGAAATGGTTCACATTTAACTTTTTGTTATTCTATTTTCCCATCTTTAAATAATATATATAGCTTTCCACCTACTTTTAAATATATTGATATTCTACCACCCTTAAACACTGTTATTCCCCACTGTTTACTTCAGTGAGTGGCATACATTTCCAAAAAGTTAAAATAGAGATCTTGATTCCTTTACCATTGCTTATCTTATACAGTAATATGGTTTTGACTACAGGTTGCATTGGCTATCTTATATTTGTGTGTTATTGGTCATGATGGGACCATATGAGATGATATCAATAGTTGGCAGGAGTTATTCCTTACTATTACAAAATAAACCTGATAACTTAAACTACATTTTGCACTTTAACAATTAATACTATTGAAAGATGTTGAAGGTTTACACCTTTCTATCTTTTATATCACATTGGATCTATTTTTTAATTATAATTCTTTACCTTCAAATAATTTGACTGTTAATAAAGGGATAGATATAAGAAGAATAGATCCCTAAAAAGTCATTTCCTTGATTTATAAATCAGCCTAAGACAGTTATTTTCAAAAGGGCAAACTGATCTGTGCTAGTAGAATGAATGATGCTTTTCCCTACAAGAAAATATCCAGAACCTTAGCTTGTATAGAATTATAATAAAGAGGCTTTCTCCTATGAAGTCAATATCCAAATTAAAAATATAAAAATCCAATTATTGCAATTTTAACTTCAATATTCAAAATTTCTTAAGCTCTAAATCATATGTAACTGGGCAGAAAAAAATTGTTTATTGTATGTGGGACCTTTATCCACCATAATTTGGTAATAAATCATCACCTCATTAATGTCCTTAAAAATCACTTAAGAGAAGCAATTATAGGATTTCTAAGACCTCATTGTGCATTTGCAGTATCTATAATTTAATGGTTGGATATACAGTCACTTACACCCATAAGTCAAAGTGTATATTTCTACCCTCTAACTTTTTCCTGACCTACTGTGACCAGTCATGTGTTTTTTATAAAAATGATTTTAAAAAATGTAAGTGCCCTTCTAGATAAAGCAAACTAAGTTGAACATCTTTTCAAAGTAGAAATACTTTGTAATATTTCTTTCTAATAAATTTTTCAATTGTCCAAACCAATGTAATGTAGTTAAAGCTACACATTATCAATCAACATACCCCCAGGTAAAAGGGTGCTTAAAAATAAATAATGATCTGATATATTACTGAAAATAACTATCAAAATGCCCTTCATACAAAGTGACCCTAATATTTAGTATTCTGTTTTGGAAGAGGAAAACTACATTTGTTAAATTATTTTGATAATACCAATTATATTCATATGGATATATTTGCACTATGACTATTAATGTAAATTTTATTATTATGAATCATGAAATTTATTACAAATATATAAAATTTTCATCAAAACTTTAATAACAATTATTATAATTGTTCTCACAATATAAGATTTTGAAAGGCATGATTTTGCTTAACACAGCAGGCTATTGTTTCATTTTATTTTAATCCCATAATATATGCAATTGTTTTTGCTTTCTTAGTCACAGGTTTTAGGAGTCATGTAAATGGACATTGTTTAATATAAAAAAAGTTTTTAATGAGTTAAGAAACCAGCTTTACATAATATGTCAACATTCTAGATTAGTAGTTTATTGGTCTTGCCATGTAGACTATAATGTAAATTACTGTTTTTATTTAAATCCCTTAAAATTTTTCCATTTGATTTCAAAACATATTAATATCTGAATTGTAAAAGAACTACAAATTTAGAATACTCGAAGTACTGTAAATTCAATTAGTTAAGTCACTAATTTTCTTCATAGTATATTCAGGACAGACAATTTATTGAAATGAATGTACACAGGAAGGCAATTAGGTCCATGCAGACTTAAACATAAAAAGAAATATTTGGTGGTATTACAACAAGATTATATTAAGTAAGCACTCACAAGTTCTGAAGTGGTCTGGACGGTTTTTTAAGTAATGTGTCTAATTCATAATCACTTTAATGGCTTAACCCAATAATTTAGGTTATATTTCCAGATCACCAGAAAAAATTTTGTCAATTTCATGATAAATTCAAGTTTATGATTTAATAGAGTTTATTATGTTACTCAATCTCCCAGATGATTCAGAATTCATCAGCTGCTTCATTCCTAAGTGAAACTGCCTATCAACCTATTGGAGAGAAATAAAAATATGGAAAAAAAGCAAATGTTGGTCATTATGCAAACTAAACCAGTAGAAGAATTATTGAATTTTATTCCATTTAATTAAAGACTGACCTAGGAAAGACATTCAGTTCCCTCTATTAACACTTAATTAATTTGAGTGAAATAAAAATATTTCTTTAGAAATTGAGTAATGAAATCATGATGTCAATAATTCATTTTTAGTGGAGGGTAGAAGTGGAGGCCACAGAGTGAGACTAAGTTATTTAGTTCCAAAGAAAAAGCATCTGTGTTGATAACAAAAGGAAACCAAACCAAATCTTCTCTAATTTACAGATTACCTAATACAGGCTCAGCATCTAGAACAGCATTCACACGTAAGCTAGATGTTCTAAGCAACTATGAGACACAGTGGGAAGACTTCATTATCTTATATAATAGGTAAGAAAAAAAACAATCATATGAGATAGGAACTATTATTAAACCTAAGAATATATGGGGAAATTAGGTAACTTGTCCAAAGTCATATAACTAATAAGTGACAGACAGAGTATTCTATTTTGGGCCACGTAATTCAAAAGTCTAGGTTCCTAATCACCTCCTGGTATGGTAAGAGAATAATGACAGTGCATATAACTATAATGTGATTATCTAGATAATATGACTGTATTAAGTAATGTAAAGTCTTAAAATGAATTTAGATAATTAGATGTCCCTTCAAGGGAAATATCTGTTCTCAATTTTAAAAATTTGAACATCTAAGACACTTGCTTCCATAATGTATTTCACTGAAGGCAACTACAACTTGGAAGTCTAACATTTTCTCCCTGACTTCAGTTTTTAAGAAAGCAAGCAAACTCATGATCTCTGGGTACATTAAAGGACTCCAAAAGTTGTACATTTGAATTAATGCATTATTAAATGATGGTCTTTGATAACACCAGGCTCAAATCTGCAAATTGGTAGTTTGGCAACATGTGTGTAACATTTTTGGTTGATTAACTGATTTTTTTTTTTTTAAGATAGAGAGTGAGTGAATGGGGGAGGGCAGGAAGGGGCAGAGGGAGAGAATCTTAAGCTTAGCATGGAGCCTGATAAAAGGCTCGATCTCACAACCCTGAGATCATGACCTGGGCCGAAATCAAGTCAGATGCTTAACCGACTAAGTCACCCAGGAGCCCCAATTAACTGATTTTTTAACTTTTCAGCTAATGTATTAGAGAGGTTAGAAAACAGTAATAGTCTAAAGTTTCATTTATCAGCTTAGAGCTTACATGTATTGAGTGCTTACTATGTACTGTGTATTCTCCTACTTCCATTATCCATTAAAATCATGGTTGTTGTAGTTCATCATGTAAAAGAATCACCTAGATAGTTTATAGAAAATGCATATGCTAGGCTATTCAATTCTTAACAGTAGATCTGAGATGGGTCTTGGCATTTTTAATGTATTCCAATTAACACCGATGCAGGTGTTGCCTGAACTTTTTTGCATTAAATCCTTCCAGCACTATCAAGTAGGAATGACTATTATTCCTACTTCACAGACAAAGTATCTCAGGATTAGAGTTAAGCAAATAGCTCAAGTTCACACAGTAGAGATGAATCAAACTTCTGACTTTGTTTTTGAAATCCTAAGCCCAATTCTTCTGACCCCCATGATTCTCTTTTCATGTTGATCTAAATTAGTAGGTTTTAAAACTGACTGCTTGTTACCATCCCCAGGGAAACATTTTACCCATTACTTAACTCTATTCTCAGAATCTAACATAATTTTTCCAGAGTTTTGAGGAATCAGTATTTTAAAAAAAAAAAATTCTTCCTACGTTACTCTAATGTACAACCAAAATTCGAAGAACTGTAAAATTGAGAATCACTGTACCACAAGAAATTCCAAAATTTATCATTCATCCAAGTTGGCAAGGTCATAGATTAGGAAACAAGGTGAATGGTGTAGATTTTCCTCATTGTTCCCTGTCCTTTTAGGTTACTTCAGTACGATTATAGTTGGATTGAAAAAACAGAAGCACCAGTCAACTTCCTATTGCTTTTTGTCAAGTTTATTGAAGTGACCGTGCATGCCTTCTTAAGGAATCTGGAATTCTAGTTACAGGAAAACTGCATAAGGAAACTTTTTTTTTTTCAAATATAAGTTGACATATGCATCTTACCAATTAGAAAGTACGGATCTTCATTTTACTGCATAAAATCTCATGGTGCCATCTCTTTAGCTTGTTAAAATACAAGAACATATAAAGCAATGTTTTTCAATCCAATGCTGTTTGTAAGCTGAAGTACCTTTCTCTCTTAACGTTCAGTGAACTTATTCAAGAAAGAGGAAGAAAAACTACCACTTAGTTAAGCTTTGTTTCCACTTTTCCTATAGACTTTTTTTCATAAATCTTGTAAATGTCAACATATATGTTTTCTTCATGCAATCACAGCCCATATTATTCAAATCTCTAATTTATTTGTGTTTCTTTTTTTCAGAAATGAGGTGTTTTAAAAAATGTGTTTGTCAAATTTTGAAATTTTAGATAACAGAGAACACATTGGCTTGTCCTGCATGTTTAGAGACTTTGAGGCAACTTGATATAAGCCTTGGTATATACCCTAACAGAGGAATTAAGGCGTTTACTTAAATATCTATGAAGTGTATTAGTAGTGGATACTTGAGTCAAAAAGAGGCAAGGTAACAAATAGACCTATGTACATATACATACGTACATTCACACATCCATTCACACAAAGTTTCAAGGAATCCCCTACACCAATTCCAACTCACAAATTCTCAATACTATTTGCTAAAGAGAAATGTGTCTATCTTAAATTTACTTGTAAAAAAAATCTGGTCACTTGTTTTAGAGACTACATTTTGATGTTTTGTTTCATTCTCAAATATAATTCTCTGCACAAAATCTCCAGTTAAAATGAAGTATTTGTTGTGAATGGAAAGACCTTTTATTATTTATTTATTTATTTATTTATTTATTTATTTTTAAAGATTTTATTTATTCGACAGCGAGAAACACAGCGAGAGAGGGAACACAAGCAGGGGGAGTGAGAGAGGGAGAAGCAGCCTTCCCACTGAACGGGGAGCCTGATGCAGGGCTCCATCCCGGGACTCCAGGATCATGACCTGAGCCGAAGGCAGTCGCTCAACCAACTGAACCACCCAGGCGTCCCTGAAAGACCTTTTAAATAATACTCTGAGGTCATTTTTTTTATGTTGGAGTCATGTGATTTTTCAGATTTCATCTACATAAAATTGGAGTTTCAGGAACATTCATTTGTATCAGTTGGTCTTCACAAGTATTAGTGGGAATATCATATATTAAGATTAAATTTACAGATTTTACATACTTAAAGCATAATGTATAGAGGTTTCTTATAGTTATTTGATAGTCTCAAGATAACCAATATAATCTTTAAACTTCCTATTAACTTAAAAGAAATGACATTTTCCTTTAAGATGAGGTGAAACTTGTTTTTTGTCAAACACCACTTAAATGAAAGACTTTATAGTTAGTTGATCATCTTTGATTTATAGATAATGAATCTGAAATACCAGAAGTTTTAACAAATATGTCTGAAGATTGCTTGTTATTATTAAGGAAAAAACACAAATTAATATTGTTTCTTCAGCATCTAATCAAAATGCTCCATTTATCAAGTTTGTGAATTCAAAAAAAATGTAATCTAAGAACCAAGATTTTTAAAAAAACTATCTTTGATTATGTAGTTAGAGTGCACAGTAGACTAGAACAGTTGGGTTTAATAGTTTCACTAATAAATGATTACAAAGACTACCTTGATTAAGTATTCTTATATCCTTACGCAACCCCAGAAATTTCATCCCAGTAAATGATGGGTAATGGGTGATAGAGAAAGTTATATGCCAGTTTTAGAAAAAGAAACCTTCAGCTTCATACATAAGCTTAGCAAAAATATAAGAAAATGAGAGATGGCCAAATCAGATTGGAGTGAATATTAGTGAATAGTTAAGGAATGGCCTTCAAATTCACAATTAATGATAGAATATCACTTTTTTAATCTTAGTATTATTGTTGTTTAGTTTTCTGATAATATAAAAGTGAGTGTTTTATGAAACTATTTTGGATAAAATCTCAGATAATATAACCACAATGCAAAACTTGTGGAAAACCCAAAGATTGCATTGATCCTTTCAACTGTTTAATCAAACTACATGTCATTTATTTATCGACTCTTTAGTAAGTGTCCTTCTGCATTCCAGGCACACTCCTTTTTTACCATAGATTTATAAGATGGGCTATGAAAATCTATTTTTAAATGTGGAAATAATGCAAATAAATGAAAATAAGATAATTTTAGATATGTAGATTTGGTATGAACTGTGACTCAAAAAACTGGACAAAATTTGTCAATTTTAAGTGAGTTTCACTTATTACACAACTGGAAGTTTTAATCATTCAGAATATAGAAGTTCAATTTCAGATTCAAGTTTTCACTTCTTGAAATTCACATTTATTCCTAAAGTATTCCTTCTCTGGCTCTTAGAATGGTTCTTTGTCCACTTGTTCAGTGACCTTTTTGTCAAGTTTATGATTTTTATAATAGTAAGAAAGCAACAAGGAATGTTAAAAGCAATAAATTTTATTAAAAATTCTCTTGTAACACTGAACAACTCTTTCTAATTGAGAGAAAAATACATCTACAAAGGTTAATGTACATATCGTGAGCTTTTACCTGAGGTACCAGGAAGAGTTCGTGACTTCCACGTATGACAAAGAATGAAAGGCTCCAAGCTCTCCACAATAATCTGAGGAAGATCAGTGATAGTTTATCTGCACTTCTCAAGGGCTTTCTGCAGCCTTACTATCTTACCTGAAAAGTGAGCCTAATAATGGGAATTTGGAGCATCAACCCACAGATGGGATACCTAATTTAGGATCGAAGATTGTTAACAACCACATTACCTGTGTCAACTAATTCTACTTACCCATATGGATGAGTCTGTAGGAAGAAAAATATGTGTATATTGCTATTGACAACTGTTTCTCCTTTATCTTAGAAATGTCAGATGAAAAAGTAACTGAAAGTTTAAAACCAAGTTACAATTTCGGGAAAAGCAGTTTTCAGAAAAGCAGTAGTTGGGGTGTGTGGGTGGCTCAGTCAGTAACTGCCTTCTGCTCAGGTCATGATCCTGGAGTCCTGGGATCGAGCCCCGAATTCGGCTCCCTGCTCAGTGCGAAGCTTAATTTTCCCTCTCTCACTTCACCTGTTTGTGTTCCCCCCTCTAGCTGTGTTTCTGTCTGTCAAATAAATAAAATCTTAAAAAAAAAAAAAAAAGAAGGAAAGAAAGAAAGAAAAAGAAAAGAAGTAGTTATTCTGGGTTGTGTATCAGATAAGGGTATATTACCTCTCATAAATGGTTAATGGTCTCTTTATCAGTAAATATATTTGCCCTAATCTAGGCAGTTTCCTTCACCTGGGTGTCCTTATGGTTAAAATACATTTTATTCAAGATAATCTTCTCTTAGGCATGTTCTTTGAAATAGAATGGTCTTATTAGTTCTTCACAGTATAAAAACCTCTAAAATTATCTCCATACGTAGCATTCCATAATTCTGTGGCCAATGTAACCATTAAAACTTTATGTAGCCTCATAGAAAATACATTATATATTTGTCTTACATTTTTATAAAATAGAATATTTGGAGGCTAAATTAGAAAATTTCCATGATGAATTTTGTCAGTGGTACAACAAATGAGAAAAGCAAATTGTATCAATGTGTAGCATTTTTCAAATTATAAAATTTAATCACTGGAATTTTATTATCTTTTCATAATTTTTCATTAGATGATCAATAATGGCATTGCTTTTCTGTTGTAATACCAGTCATTCTTTTATGTTACTCCAACTGATTTTATTTTCTGAATAATTGATTTTCCTAAACCATAATCTTAATTATAACCTAAGAACTACACAAAACACTAGTACCTTAGGAGTATAACATTGGGCAATTGCTATGAATGTTATATATCTAGCATGACTCTTTTTTCTGGTTTTTTTTTGTTGTTGTTTTAATTTTTCTTGGTATATCCAATGACTTTCAATCCTCCCGCTTTTCTGTTTTTGTATACATTATTTGTTTTAAGTGAATTCCCTCCTACCTTTCCACTTACTCTGCTTTACTTATTCTTTTGGTTTTTTCTTTCTTTGTTAGAATAGGCATGTAATTTATACTCTTGGTTTATTGGGAATACTGATTTTGTATATTCATTAACATTCCTATATTTATAATGAATCCAAGCCTATTTCTTTTATTTTTTCCATAACCCAGCCACTGTATCCCTTCCTGCCACGCCCCAGCAATCCTCAGTTTGTTTCCTGAGATTAAGAGTCTCTTAGGGTTTGTCTCCCTTTCCGGGCTCATCTACAAGCCTATTTTTAATCTAAATTCAATTGGCCAACATATAGTACATCATTAGCTTTTGATATACTGTTCAATGATTCATTAGTTGCATATGACACTCATCACATCACATGGCCTCCTAAATACCCATTACCCAGTTACCTCAGCTCCCCCTTCACCTCCCATTAAAACCACAATGAGGTACCGTTTCTGCTGTTCCTTTTAACTGTTAATATGATTTAACACACATTTTTATTTCCTATTTTCTTTCCAAGAGCCCACTTACACAGTAAACCAAGATCTTCTCCGCCATTTCAATGACCATGATCTAAGCTACATCAGCTAAACCATTAAAAAACTGGACTTCGGTAATATCTATTCAAATCTTACTGATGGACATTACTTCATTGATAGGTACGTTCTGGGAGCATATCAGGACTGACAGCAAATAATCTCTTGTTCTGTCAACAAGTATCTGTTGAGAATCAAAACAAAGATCTTTGACTTGGTGTTTATGACTTGAGGTAAACCCAAGCATAGTTAGAAGTGGATCTTCAAACTTTTAAGACTTAAAACAAAGTCTGTGTGTGTGTGTGTGTGTGTGTGTGTGTGTGTGTGTGTTCAGGATAGAATGTCTGTGCTTTGAGCATATTTTCAAGTTTCAGGACCCCCAAGTGGTTAAGAATCACTAAGTATGAATGAATCATGTACAAGAATATTTTTCTATGTAAAACTGTTGTATTTATTCCACAAGCAAAATGCCATGGAATGATCTATACTTTTCAAATAATCAGGAGATCAAAATCCAACTCTCCCACTTTAAACATTTAGGGTTTTATTTTGTAACAACCTCCAGAAAGCATTTGGAAATACACAAATAATTATATCAACACAAGGTATTTATAGCTGAGAAAGCAAAAACTATTTTCCCAATGGCAATACAAGCTCAATATTACTTTAACATGTGGATAGGTGTTTTTTAAAGAATTTATTAAGTATATATTACCTGTGTTCTTTAAGACACTATACTATTGGAAAGGACCAATGTTTTAACTCTATCAAATATTAGATTTGTATGCAATGTTTCTGTGAGGTAAGAAAAAAAGCTTTGGTAACAAATAAATATCCCACAATAGTAATAAAAATAGCTAAAAATCCTGATTCAATTTTTCAGTCAATTACCTGATAGTTTGGTTTTTAGTGAATTGAGAAAAAATAAAAGTCTTTTCAATGGATAACTTATTTATTTATATTAAAAATATCAGGATTAATCACATTGATTATGCTTTATTTTCATCCTATATAAAATGTAGTTGATGACAAAGACCTATGGATAATGTGCAAGTGCAATTTGCAATTCATTCCTAGTTGAATCTACCTACACAACCTGTCGTCTTTCACTTCTTCCTCTACTCCGTCATTTAATACAGTCATTACTTACTTGACAAACATGATTTTAAAAATGGGTTTAACAATAATAATATATATAGTGTTGAATTTTGTGAGGATCAAAAAGTAAATAGTCAACATTTAGTTATGGTTAATTTTTATTACCTAAAGAACTATATAATGCAATTTTATTTTATTAGACCTTGCAAAATATTTTTATGACATAAATCATTGCTTTAGCTATTACACATTTGAATTAAAATAGAAAAAGCTGCCACAACTCAGTTCCGATGTTGACTTTGTTCTGCAAATATCAGAAACAAAATATATGGTGGGATATTTGGACCAGAAAATGTGTGATAGGACTCTAGGCAGGAAGGCACTTGACACTTGTCTTGACATGACAGGCTACACAGTACTGTAATGCCTCTAGAAAGCCTTCCACATTTTCTTTGATATGTACCATCTGGGGCATATCAAGCTCACTGACATGGGAACTTATTCTTTTTAAACAAATCTTTTAATGTCTTTGTATGGTTTTTATAAATTATAATTTTAAAAGTTTCTACATGGACTCTACATGTTTTCCACATAGGTCAGTCAGGTTTACAAAAAGACTGAATAAAACTGGACATACCTCACAGTCTTACTACTCTGTTTGATGATGGGGAATAATTTCTGACAATGAGTAATCAATTCTTACTTCACAAGCTCCATTATTACCGAATAACCTTAGGATTTTAATGAACTACCGGGGCTGAAAATTGTATTTAATGCTGCCAAATCCAAACCTCCTGACTGTGTTAATCTATTATTGTAGGGTCAATAGAAAGTGTATATCAATTTGTCTATAGACAGTATGATGTAGAAATGTTCACATAAGTAAAGTCAGGCTAAAAAAAAAAAAGAAAGAAAGAAATTCAAGGAAATAAGAGACTGTATTTTCCATTTAACTGTTTAACTGTATACAGACAAGCACATGCAATATTCCTAAGGTATTAAGATCTAGTCAGAAAAAGAAGATATTGGAGGGATTATTTGGTGGACAGTGACTGTAAATTAGAAATCAAACTATGTCCATATAAACTTCTCCCAATTATACTCTAAATCATAATTCCACTGTTCACAGATATGTTCCCTCTTTTTCTTACTTTTCTCCTTCTCTTGGATGGGAATAACAACAACAACAAAAAGATGTCTAAATGTTCATGTCAGACATTTCTTCTGAGCTCATAAAATTTATTTTGTCATGTAATTGCCTCTTCTCTATAATAAGACAATAAAGAGCACTGTTTTGAGGCCACTAAACAATGCCCATCCAGTTGGCAGTCTCAGGAACGATGGCGAAATGACGGACTCAGCTGCAAGAGGTCACACTTTGTAAATCCGACTGCAGCAGAACTAGAATGCCAATGAAAGCCAACCACCACTTCCTTACTTGCTCCCAATCGTAATTCTAGCCCTGGTAGCACATATATTACAGAAATAATACTGTTTTCTAATTTATAGTCAGAAAGTCATTGGAGTGACTCTGACCCCGTTCTTTAAAGAGATGGTAAGTGTATTGTCTTATTAAAAAATGCATGCCTCTCTGGAAATGTGTGGGAATAAAATGATTTCTTTTAAGCTAAGTATAACTTTATAAAATAAAGTGTCATATCTTATAAAAATAAACACTTAGAGGTTCAGTGTAGATCAAACCAGTTGTAGGAGAGAATTCTTTCAACATATGATTTTAACATCAAAGTATTACTTTTTGGCGGTTTGATTCCATAAAAATTTGTAGTATGAGCCCCTTCGTGTCATAGGTAAAGAAAAACCAACCATCACAAGTTATCCATCCAGTTTGTTCAGGATGAGCTTCAAAGTACTTTCCCTTTGACTCACTTTGCAAAGTATTTCCAAATAGAGAACAATGCAACTCATTTTATAGGTGAATTCTAGGTTGTCCATAGAGCTATCATGATTATCCTAATTGATCTGAAGCTTAAAGAAGAGAGACAGGGAGTAAAGGATTAACTTGCTGAGAGCTTGCCTTATGCTAACCCCTCTTCTAGACTTTTCATCTGTTTCTCCCACTGACTTAAACCACAAATTTGTGTAGTGAGCATAGTTATCTTTATTCTACCAATGAAGACACAGTACTTAATAGTGTGAAGTTGGATTCAGACTTGATTTTGCCTCCTCCTTCTATCATCTTCTCCCCAAAAGTGAGATGTCCTGGATTGTTGTTCTAATTTGGTAAATGAGAAAGTCCTTTCTTCTTTGGTTCTCGCTATCTTTGTCTGTATAATGAAGGGATAGGACAAAGATGTCTGATGAAAATATCTTCCTGCTATATCATGCTATGGTTCTGAACCCATAGTCCTTTTGGTAAGCACACCTGAGGTTAGCCGTTGATATGCGGTGACCACCAGAGGGCAGTAAAATAAAATAGCCAAAACAAGTGCATCTGGGTGGCTCCAACATTAAGCTTCCACCTGAGCTCAGGTCATGACCCCGGGGTGCCAGGATCAAGCCCTGTATTGGGCTCCCTGCACGGTGGGAAGCCTGATTCTCTCTCTCTCACTCCTCTGCTTATGTTACCTTTCTAGCTGTGTTTCTGTCAAAAAAATAGATAAAATATTTTAAAAATATAAAATAAAATAACCAAAACAAGCTAAGTCTTTAGGACCATCATCAATGCAATTGATGCAATACTACTTTGCCACTGAACTGCAGTTTATAAGGTAATGTTTCCCTTTCATCACAATAAAATTACAGAATAGGCAGAGCAGAATATTTTTTATAGTTTTCTCGAAGAGTGAAATCTTGGCCTGTCCTTAGAGAGATTTAGAGGTAAATTTTAATCCTTTAATAAGCACAATATTTATAAATAATAATAATAATAAATCAACATCAACAGGCTACATAAAAGTAATTTTATAAAATAACATAGCCCAAACTGTTTCAGTTAACTTTAAGGAGAGTTAACGTAAAGGAGAATAAATATTGATCCCAATTCAGCAAGCAAAATATAGAAAAATGCAGTGACCAGGCAAAATGGTTAAGAGGAGCAGCAGAAGTTGCTCTGGGAAACTACAGCACAAGTTCAAGTAGTCATTCCAAGATCAATGTCAGGTTTAAAATCATGGTTTCAATATAATTTTTGAATAAAGTTTCTTCCATTTGTCTGCAATAGTAAAATAAATTAAGACTAAATTAAGTAAAATAAAATAAATTTAAAAAAATGAATGTATATGGATTTTCTTCCTCAGATCTAATCTAATGTTCAAGGTTTAAAATTAGAGGAGCTCCTGAGAAGAAATGTGAAAAATAAAGAGGATGAACAGGGGACATGGGGGGGGGGGGGGAGAAAGAGAGAAAGAGAAAGAAGGAAAAGAAAAAAAGTGTAACCTGAAGCTTGAAAAGCAAATATTTTAATAACTTGCCAAACTTCTGATTCCATACCCCCTCTTTTATTATAATGTCTAAAGAAAATAAAAGAATTTTGGGTGTCTGGGTGGCTCAGTCATTAAGCATCTACCTTCAGCTCAGGTCATGATCCCAGAGTCCCAGGATCAGCCCTGCATTGGGCTCCCTGCTCAGTGGGAAGCCTGCTTCTCCCTCTCTCACTCCCCTGCTTGTGTTCCCTCTCTAACTGTGTTTCCTTGTCAAATAAATAAATAAAATCTTAAAAAGAAAGAAAGAAAGAAAGAAAGAAAGAAAAGAAAATATTGTTTTAGAAATTTAAATCTTATAGTCCTTAATAGATTTCCGATTATTCATTATTTCAAATTACTTAAGAATTCTCATTACTTAGATATGAATTATGTAATAATAATTAAACAAAATTAAACAGCAGTTTGTTTTCATTCTGTTATATTATAGTAGAACTTGAAGAGTACAGATATAAGTTGGATCTGGAGTCTGCATATATTGTATTAAATGTTAGCAGAGATTTAATGGCATAACAAATGTAACTGAACCCTTTCCTCCCCATTTACTTGTTTATTTTTCTTATTTCAAAATGTGATAAGGATAGACATATACCAAAGTATAGATTTGATAAGATTATGTACAATTTAGCCACTAATAATTGGTTTGAGCATTAGCCTGTTTGCTTGTTTGTTTTAAAGATTTTATTTATTTGTCTGACAGAGAGAAACACAGCTAGAGAGGGAACACAAGCAGGGGCAGTGAGAGAGGGAGAAGCAAGCTTCCTGAAGAGCAGAAAGCCTGATGTGGGGCTCGATCCCAGAACTCTGGGATCACGACCTGAGCCAAAGGCAGTCACTTAACCAACTGAGCCACCCAGGCGCCCCCCTACCACCTGTTTTTAACCCTAAAGAATACACATCAGTTTTCAAAGGAGTTTCAATTTGTAATATATGTTTTTAAAAGTGCTGGTTCTAAATAAAATTTTCAAAGATTACCTGGTATGTGCCCATGCTCACTGGATAAGTAAATAGAATTATCTTTGCTTATTTAATAGCTAAATATAACTTGGTGCTTACATTAGTTGTAAAATATCAACAAACTGTGTTGCATATATATTTCAGTTCTTTACATTATGAATTACACAATATGAATTATTGTAATACATAATTTCTATCCTTAGAGAAATAAGATTGATCCATAGCAAAGTTAAATGAATTTGAGACATGAGTATATTTGACTGCTTAAATTTACATGATATGAAATATCCAAAAAAGTGGAAAACTTAATTAAGTCTCATATTTGGCAGAATGGTGAATTGTGAATTTTGCTATAGGTTAATTCTAAGTCTCTTACTTGGATAAACATAATCCAAGTGAAACAATTTGAGCCAAATGAGGCAGCTCCAAATTTACATGGAAAGAAACCAACAGAAGCAATACACAATGGGGGCTCCCTTCATCCTTTAATTCCTTAAACTGTCTTGAAAATCCTTGTTCTATCTGTACTCCCCTGAACTGATGAAATCTTTAGCTGAAGGATTTCAGTTTACATCTTTACCACATGAACTGACTGGACTCATTCTTTCACGACTGATAGGTTTTTTTGCTTTCTCATTCAGCTCTACAATAAAAGGAAAATGCATGGTTTTCCTTAACACAACAGGGCTATCCTCAGCTATATTTAGAGGAAGGATCCTAGGATGAAGTCCAAATTTTCTTCTTCCTTTGTAGCAAACTTATATTTTTAGGATACTTAAAAGGACCTTTTCAGGGCTGTTGTTCAACTTAAAAAACCATTCACTCCTTTCTAGCTACTACTTGGAATTCATGTGTGTGGTCAGAGGAAGGCTGGAAGGTCAATTTCTCTACAGATTCCACTGGTCCATGCCCTTCAAAAAGACTGAAACATGACGAATTTCTGGAATCTTTGCAATGAATAAAGTGACATGGCCTCATCATAGAGTAACCACAAGATTCTGACCTTGGTGCCTCACAGATAATATGCCTCATTTACAGATGAAAACAGAAGAAAAACAATTAAAATAGAGACTAAGCATAAATGTAGCTCAGAAAATAAGAAACATTAATAAAAATTAAGCACAAACATAGCTCATCTCTCTGCCTCTAGCCAGGTAGGATGTTATCATGATTACTTTGATAAAAAACCCAATTCTGAATAACTGTCTTTAAGAGACACACAATGCAGAAATGCAGGCGACAGTAAAATAACAGCTTCTATTTTGTCAGGTTTGATACTGGCAAAGTGCTTTCACCTGTATTCTGTCATCATTTTGTCTGATCCACCAAAGATTCCATGCCTGCTTGAAAGGCTGTAAGCACGAAATCAGCTTTTGCAACAGGAAGATCTCCATGAACACTTCTGTAACTTATTTTAAAATTGACTTTGGTATTTTACTTATGAGTGTATTTCCGTATTTTTTCTGTGTCAACAAGGTTTCCTAAGTGAAGTTATTCCAAGTATAATGTGGGCAATAGAAAAAAAAAATCTACGGATTCAGAATCTTTTTCAATCTCATGTCATAAATAATGTGTATTCCTAGTCTTCCACTTGGTTTCATATTTGCATGATTAGCTTTAGCTGAGGATACAGCGGGGCCTCATGATTCATTGTCTAATTATGTAGTTTGCCCCCTGTGGTTTGAGCTAAATCCTACACACAAAAAACTGAAAAATGAACATTTTAATGACCCATTGTTTTCTCTACATTATAGTAAGTATTGTGTTTGATTGAATTAGATCTTTTTTAAAAGACTAAATATAATCCAAACTGTGTTCTGTTAATTTTCTCAAGTCCTGAAATCATATTTTGGTAAGTTTACCAAATTGCTTCAATATTTTTTAAAAGTTTACCTTGAGATATTTTTTTTTAATTTTATTTATTTGACAGATAGAAACACAGTCAGAGAGGGAACACAAGCAGGGGGAGTGAGAGAGGGAGAAGCAGGCTTCCTGCCGAGCAGGGAGCCGGATGTGGGACTCGATCCCGGGTCTCCGGGATCATGACCTGAGCCGAAGGCAGTCGCTTAACCAACTGAGCGAGCCAACCTGGCGCCCCACCTTGAGATATTTCAATACAAACCTATGCATTTCTTATTTCTATTGTCTCGGCACAAACAAAATACCAAAACTCTGGAGAAGGGATTCTCATGTTAGTGTAAATGACTCATCTAGTTTCTTCTATGAAACTGAATAATAGAGTAATCTATATTTTCAGTTCCCTGTCAGTTGATTTGATTGAAAATCTGATGCTTGTTTGTTTGCATAGCCAGAGTTTTCAGAAAAAATTATTATAATCCCCACTGTTCTCCACACAAAGTGAAAGATTATATCCAAGTTAAAAAAAAAAAAAATCCAATCCATCAGAATTACCTACCAGTTAAATCTACTGTTTGTTCTCTAAGAAGAGAGATTCAGGTTTTTGTTTGCTTTTTATGAATCTGGTTTGTAAAAATCAGACTTCTGTTAAACTATTTGAAAACTCTACTTTTTACTCTGTGTTCATGGACTTAATTTCATCAGAAATAGTAATGATTGTGCCCTAAAGAGTATCTTAATACTGATCTTGTGGTCAACATTTACTGATTGACATGTACATATATAAAATATGTAAAAACTAATGATCTAGATATTTCTTCATTAGCACAAAGAGTTCTTGTAAATTTTGGTCCTGTATTTTTCAAGTCTGTAACATGATGGTAGTTTGCTACTTGCTTTCTGTTTTTATATCTGTGCTTGCAATTTATTACTCTTTTGAAGCAACAAATTGAGAGTCGTTCAAAATTGTGAAGACAAAGAAACATAAAAACATTGTGTATACTTTTTATGAATATTTTTGTCATCATCTGAATATTGTACTTGTTCCAGAAGGAAAAAAAAAAAGAGTTGTCTTTTGTCTTAAGCACACCTACAAAGGTGATAAGTGAGAGATTCTTACGAATTGAAATAGGAAGAAAATATTCTATTCTTTCATTTAAATCATGTGGGCATATAAACCAAAACATTCCTATATGAGAGTAAAATTGATTGAAAATATAGCCAGAAATAGACAATATGCTGAATTAATTGCTATATGAAATAAACAAGTAAAAGTTGACTGAAAATAATAAAATGACTGAACTTCCAAAAGATAACCAGAAGATCTCGGGAAGGCGGTTCAATTACAGATACTTGGATCAGGTGCGCCATCTAGTGGTCAATATGAAAGACCCAAAGACCTGTTTTCCTAGTATTTTCCTTTGAATATGCTTTTAGTTTAACATTTCAGAATGTTCTGAATTTTTTATGAGTATCTGAAAATTTCCTATGACCACATACTTACCTCAAAAAATAAAAGTATAAGTCAACAATCGCATCATGTAAAACAAAGATGTTTCATTTCTATTTTATGATTTAGTATTATGATTTAGTATTATGATTTAGTTTTATGATTTAGTATTAATAAAGAAAAAGAACAGAAAAGATAAATCAAATATGATCTAAAAAGCCAGCACACCTAAAGCTAAAAGTATGCAACACTTTGGTCAATGCTACTCAGAATTTCAATTTAAAACACCAATGCAGTTTGACATCAATAGTACTAAATCTTAACTTATTTATAGAGGTAATCGTGCTTACTGAAGAGTGAGCTGACAAAAAAATTGTTCTTGGGGCGTGAAGGTGGTACAGTGCACTCAGTGACAAGCTCTTGGTTTCAGGTCAGGTCATGACCCCAGAGTCCTGATATCAAACCCCACATAGAGTCTGCTTGAGATTTTTTTTCTCTCTCTTTCTGCCTCTCTCTGCTCTCTCTAAAATGGATAAATAAATCTTAAAACAAACAAACAAAAAAACACATTTTTCTCTAGATAAAGGGACCCTACGTAAAATACTAGTGACTTCTCTTGGAGTCATGGGCCAACCATTTGTGAAGCTGTGGATGTTTTTGCTGGAATTGAAATAGATCTGAGTAGATACAGGGGCAGACAAATTTGAATCTGAATTTTCAGCAATATTTTAAATGTTTACCAGAAGGTTAAATTACATCACTAGTATTTCAGAAGAAAAAGTAAATATCCACATGGATTTTAACTAAGAAACTTCTATTAAGAAATTCCAATTATTCCT